>JAWZTD010000109.1:3532926-3545913 GCA_035221335.1 Echites panduratus
CTGTTTCATGCGTACATTAAATAGTGAAACATTTTAAGTGTAACTTAGAGAGTTAAAAAGAAAATCTCAATTAAGGTAAAAATCAAAAGTGTAAAATAATACTTATTTTTAAAAAAATTAATTTTAAAGTAGAGAAGTGTGTATAGTTACAAATTTATGTATATAAATAGTAAGAAGTTATTCTTCAGAATTTTGAAATTAAATTGCTTATTAAAGTATATAATCTGACACTTTTCATAATTGAAGTGAATTTTTGTGAGAAAACTATTGGTTTTAAAAAAATGTTTACACATTGGTCGAAGAACAATAATGAGAATAATAAATAAAATATTTCCAATTTTTTTTAAAAAAATTTATAAATAGATATAATGAAAATAGTAACTAACCCCTTACGTTTAGGTACCAACAGATAAATGGTATGAACAGTTAGTTGTATTCATGAGCAAGCAATTTTATTAAACAAATAATAAAACTAATACTTTTTCTAGATTGCATCGTCCGTCTACAAACAAATAATTAATTAAATATTACATATATTATTCTAATGTAATTGTGATTTAGTCACGTAATTAGGATGGAATACACCAGGATGATGCGTCATAGCCGGACTTTAGCAACCAATTGACTCATTTGGGTCATCCTTCAACATTAATTATATTTTCATTGGTAGATGTCTTCCACTATAAATATTAATTATTATTCATATTTATACCAAACTTGCTTGTCTAATTAATTACTAATTACTGTTCTAATTACCTTTTCTTATCCTACCCCAGCACAATACAAATCCCACTTTAATAATTGCAATGTTATATTTGTATGTTGGGAACATGATATATTAATATATATTTTTTTAAAAGCGACGTGTGAGATAGTCTCACTTATCTATTTTGATTATAATATTAATAGTTGCAAATTCAATAAGATTAGAATATACAGTAAGATTGTGATAAAATTAGCTAAATATATTAATATATTCCTTTATTTGTCATTGAATGTATAATGTTTTTTTCTTATTTAAAAATTCAAATGTGTTTGACCATAATGAAATTACCTAAAAATCCCTGTGATTACTGCAGTACGTTACTTCAATCCAAAAGAAAAAAAAAAGTTAAATTTTAAAATTTCAAATTTATTAATTAGATTTTATGAATTGTTAAAGAATTAACTATGAAATTATTATTATTTCATAATAAAAGTAATAATAATTTTTACAATGAAAATACTAATAACACAAATATATTCATAATTTTGGTAAACTTCTAAACTTTTTTTTTTAACCGGCAATTGTTATTCTTGGATAGACATAAATCCCAGTTTAGAAAGATGTCAGTGAATGTTTGTCACTCCATGTATGTCCCTGATGGGACCCTAGAGTTCCCAACCTGTGTAAGGTTTTCCACCCACCAAAACTCCAACTGGGCGGCTTAACATAAATGCCTCATACATGTTTCATGTTTGAATGGGAAAAAAAAAGGAGAGGTAAATGTTTCAATTAGTCTGTATTTACAATATTATTGCATCAATTGGAAGATTAATTTTGTTGTTAAAGTATCAAAAAATTTTAATTATATAGTATAATTTTAATATGAAAGAATATTAATACTGAAATAATTATTTAATTTGGTAAAAGAAAATGTGTTTTTGAAACAAATCTTTTCTCCATTTCAAAATATTGATTCTTTTAGAGTTAAAAATATGTTTCAAAATATAGCTTCTTTTTTTTTTTTTTAAATACTATTATCTTTTGTCTTTTTTTAATCTCAATTTCAGATTTAATAAAGGGTTTTTTTTTTTGGCACTTTGCCAATGGACAATTCCTTTTCAATTCTTAATTTGCCGTCCTTCTGGACACCCAGTGGGTGGGGTGAAATGACGAGCTCGTAAATCATATAGAGTTTGAATTCCACCGATATTTTCCTGAATTAAGTTTTATATAGATCTATATGTAATAGTTGCAAACTCTATAAAAAAAAAATTCTTAATATGTGCAAACTAATCATGTAAGAGATAGTCAAAATGCAAACAACTATAAATAAAACAAATATGTTAAAAACTAATTTAAATTAAACAGAATGACATTTATTTATAAGCTTTATTATTAAATTTGGCTCAAATTATTAACTTCTGCAAAACACTCAAAAAAATTAAATTACGTTTGGATATTTTAAACAAAATTAGCTTGAGCAATATTCAAAAAATATATGCAGAAACAAGCCAATTTTATTTTATTTATTTTTTTTTTTTTTACACCCACCTCTTCTCTAGCCATTCATGTATCCTTGTCCCCAGACACAATTAACTCTTTTAAGTAAATAAATACAGGGCTAGACAGAGAGGGCACCTGCAGCATTCTTCAAGTGCTACATATTTATTGTGGGGCATCTTGGCCAACACAAAAATTTAGGTACAACTCCACGTTTAAGAGTGCTTCAATCTTGAAGCAAAGTTGGTAAATTTGAGGTTAGGTCCTCAAACATAATTGTTAATTGATAAGACCCACAGACTGTTGTACATTAAAGACATCAAATGCTGACAGGTATTGATAAAATATGACAACCACGAAGAAATTGAAAGGCATGAAAAACCATCAGATGATCTCCAACCCAAAGGGCAGCTTCAAATCGTTCTTCAGTTCCCTTCTGTCCACATTAAACAAATCAAAATGGAAACCACTCTCAACAATTTTGAGGGCTCAAGTTCATTCCCATACCAAGGATCTGATATTTTTCTTAAATACGATCAGTTGGTAGGATGTTTACATGAGATTCTGTGATAATCTTGTTATTATCGCATTCTTGATGGTGAAATAATGTTATCGTTTACTCTTGAGTCTCGTGCGTGTGAAATGTTAAAAGAGACCAATAACAAGAACCTTGACAATGACATTCTGGTTTTGGAAAGATTAATCTAGATGTAACAGAATTTTCCATCTAAAGGAGTTCTACAAAAGGAAAGTTTCAGTTGGAAGAAATCATGCAAGGAGATACAGGAAAGATCACCACTGAAGCTGGATATCTTTGGGAGCCGCCGCTTTGGTAATTCTCATTTAAAAGTGGAGAGCCGGGGAAGCTTGTCTCTCAAATAATACAGTTTTGCTCTCCTGACTTTCCGGTGGCTTACTACTTTGATCTCCTTGATGTTTGGGGAATACCTGTAATTCAGGACAGACAGATGAGGTTTTGATGATTTTCTTGGTAAATTTAGAACAAGTACTATTTAACTATTTGATCTTTAAGTCAAATTTGGGAGCAACACAAGACCAACACAGATGTATGCAAATTACAAACACACACATCACACAAAGAAATTCTCTTTTCTCAAGCAAATCTAACAAAATTCAATAATTGAGTTCTAAGCCACCAATGTAATAAGCCCTATAGAAACTTGATGTCATTTGTAAAGCTCAGGAGCTCAGGACTCCTATCTCATTCCAGGATCTGATTCTAAATCCTGCATATTCAGTGTTTGTAGAAAATATGGTTTTGTTGCAGTTCCATTGACAAACAATAGAGCAGATAGGTCAGTGCATGCAAGTGCTACCTATTAAAGTATTCTATACAGTACAAAAGAAAACGAGAATCCACAAAAAAAAGATGAACAACCAACAGAATGGGAAATCTATCAACTTTACCCAAAGGCACGAAGAAGAAGAAGAGAGAAGGGAATTTAAAAACATCAATAAGATAAAACAAAGATAAGGGAATGTAATTTACTTAAGAAAACCCAATATTACATATGAAAGTTAAACTAATGACAGTTGTAACCGGAATCATGGTGATCAAATAACTTTTGCTTTATCATTAGAACTTGAGCAACTCCACCACCAAATTTCAGCTGACAGTCATGCCAGACAGATGTGGTTCAATCATGACTTTTTCTGTGGTCCAATTTATTCCTTTGAGAAGTGTAAAAAAAAAAGGGGAAAAAAAACCTAAATTCCTTTCCAGTTGCTAAATATATATATATATATATATATATATATATAGCCTTATGATATTCTGTCTTAAACTAGATGCAGGATACTCGGTAATCTTTAAGTGACATCCAGGATTTCATACTATGAAGGTTCAACCTTGAAAAATTTTTCATGATTGAGAAGTTGAAAGATGCTTGAGCTGGGCAGGCTGGGCAGACCAAGAAGTGAAATTTCTATGTCAAGATTATATACCCCCGGCAGAATATAACAAATCTTCAACAATTGCAGGTTCTTCCCAACACAAAGAAATAATATAAGGCACAAGTCTATAAATGAACATGATACCATATCCCTCTTGACCATTGTAAAATATTCTTTTTGACAGATACGGAAGCTATTAAAGCAATAGTGCCTGAAATCATACTGGATATTGCTACTTCAATGTATCTTAATCTTAAATGAGGCTTAACACAAGTGCTGCAGTAGCATATAGTATCACTCTCTTGTACTTTATAAGCAATGACAGAAACTATAGGGTAATAGCTTATTTCATTTTCCATATCGATGATCAAACTTCAGCTTCTACTTAATGGATGAAAAATATGTAAGTTGCAAGATAGAAAGTTTATTAAACACAGAGCCTCCAACTTTTTATGCTGAGTCGGTCAAGCTTGGCTGCGGAGATTCAAAAATTGCCCAAGTGCTCTCTGGAGAAAGGTCGAAGGGCATCGTGTCTGGTACTTGGGAGGGTGTTCTCACAGGATAGCAGGTTCAGTCCCATGTACCTTGTAGCGACTTGGTGATTTGAGGAGGATCTTATTTTGGTGGGGTGGGTGGCCATTAGATATGCCCCTATTACAGATGCACATAGATAGTCCCACAGCAACATAATGATAGGGTGCTTCGTGATTATTCAATCTAGAGGGGTTTCTGGAAATTAGATGAGATCAGGGATATCCTAATGCCTGAAGTGATTCAAAAGTTACATACATCATCCCCCTCACGTTTGAATGGTAATCCTGACAGACTCATTTGATCCCCTAACTTTCATGGATTCTTTACTATTCAGTCCACTCTGAACTAGAACTGTTCCGTCGAACAATCCAATGGTGTGAGGTCCCGGAAATCTCTTTGGAAGTTAAAAGCGCAAACAACAACTAGACCCTCCCTTGTTTCGTGGCTTATCAAGCACCCAGAGGGGTTCTCTAATGACCAAGGAACTTCAATGGAGAAGGAATATTGCAGATTCACCCTGCTAAGACCTATGTGGATGTAATGCTGCAACAGCCCTGCACATTTTTGGTGATTGCACCTTGGCAAGTATGGTCACAGCTCATCGGTCCCCACTAAAATGGTTTGTTCTGGCAAATTCCATTCCTTCTGAAGAGTGGTTTATTACAAATTGCAAAAGTATATGGTTGATAGACTTCAATTCGTTCATTGGCATTATATTTTCAGACAAGTTGTGCACAAGCTTTTGACCAAGCTCAACCAGGTGTATTTCAGGCACTTCTTTAGCTTCACCCTTGGCTTGCTTATAGTGTAAAAACCTAAAGTTGTCCACATTTTTGTGATGAAATGATAACATGTTCCCATTTTAGATCAATGAAAAAACGATTTATGGTCAGTAACACTAATACTTACAGAGGGAATACAATTTCAACTCCAATTCCAGCAATGATCCTCCGAATTCGAATTGTAGAGTGAATACCAGCATTTTGTTTTGACATGACTATACCTTTGTACACAGACAACCTTTTCCTATTCTCAGGTACTTCCTGTATTTAGATCAGAGTAGACCCGTAAGTTAACTCTAACAATATCAAATCAGAATAATAAGCAGTGAATGAAGTGAACATTACCAGCTTGATTTCAACAACATCTCCCACCCTAATGTCTGGTGTTGGCCTCACATCGACCGACGCCTCAATTGCTCTTTTGTGCAGTATCTATGTAATACAACCAATTTTAATAACAACATATCAAATTAAACAAAGTTTGAGTATCCATCCAAGAATTTAAGTCAGTCAGCTTGAACAAAATTCTTATTCATGCAAGTATACTGAGTCACTGACCACCAAATAAAAATCCAAAAAATAAAAAAAACATTGTAGAACTCTCATCATCAGCTATAGTACGTCCAGAGCCATTAATGCGAGGAACCCATTGCACTTTATGAGCCCCTTAGTCTATTTTTCTTAGGTAATCCATCAAAATAAAATATTTCAAGAAGTCCTGAAATAATTCAAGTAAATACCCCCATTATGTCTCCAAGCTTAACAATGGGCTTCCTGGGCGGCTCTGGTTCCGATTCCATTTCCCCATCTGCACCTTCAGCCTGAGGCTCAGATGTTTCCGGCTCTTCAGGAGCTTCTGCACTTTCCACACCTTCTGCAGCTGCTTCAGGACTGGCTTCAGCCCGAACGACAAAATTACTACTTTCGTATGGATTTCCAAAACTCGAACCAAAAGAGTTAGGCAGAGCCCTCGAAACAGATAAAGCTCTAGCATAGAATGACGAACACCGACTAATCAAATTCGAAAATCCCAACATCTTTGGCGGTGAAAATCCGACATGGTTTCTTGGAATCATACACAATGCCTACAACAATTACAAATTCAAACAAAAACCGAATCAGGGAAAAAGATATCAGTGGAAATATCATCTTAGGTATGCAACTATATGGAGATTATAGTAACCTGGGGGAGGGCATTGGAGCCCATTGCTGAAAGAAGGATTGGAAAGGAAATATGGGATTTTCAGTATTGAGATATGAGATGGGTTAGAGACATGGAATGAAGATGTTTCAGTAACACAGTTCTCCAAGGAAGGTCTGGAGACGGAAGAATTGCCTTATCCAGAAAACCAAGACAACCTCTAATACCGGAATTGGGAAATTTTCTATTTAGTCCTTCAGTTTAAAACTAATGTTAATTTTGCCCTAGAGACTAAAGTTATCACTTGTCAATGTCAAAAACATATTTTATTTATTTATTTATTTAAGGGAAAGAGAATTATATGGAAGGGAATGTCCCTTCACAACTTCTTTCCTAAGTTATTGACTGCCAGGCCTTATTATTATTATTATTATTATTATGATTATGTTAGAGTTCAATCTCTATCTTTCTAAACATAAATAAATTTTAAAATAGCTATGCAACACTATTTTTTATTTATCCTCTCGTAGTATAATAAATAATACAGCTCACTTTTAAATATCAATAAAATTTCTCCTTAACAAAAATAAAAGACGATTGACAAAGATACAGGATTTGAAAAAAAAAAATCATTCCTAAAGATAAATATATGATATTAATTTTTAGTTGTTTACAAATTAAATGTAAAACTAATTTTATTTTGTTCCAATAAGAAAACTTATTATTATTATTATTATTTTATTTATTTGTTTATTTTTAACCAATGTTATCCTGACCAACTCACACGAGAGTCGAACTCAAGACATATGTTACGTAAGGTTCACATTCGAACCACTTGGCCACACACTTGAGTGCAAGAAAACTTATTTAAGATTGCTAGATTATTTCTTTCCATATGAGTTTAAGGCTTGTTCTTGGTTATTTAACCAACTTGTTTACCAAAAACAAAAGCAGGTGATGAATTTATGCATCTCTGGTTTTGGAATGAACCTTAGTTGATAAAGTGGTAAAATTTTAATTAATTCAAAAACAAAAAAGAAATTCAATTTTAAATGAAAAAAACATTTAATTTGAGACAAAAGAAAAAAAAATATTTTTTTAAAATAAACACAATTTCTTCTAAATTAACCTAAATAACTTTTTTCACTTCTATTTTATATATATATATATATATATATATATGTGTGTGTGTGTGTGTGTGTAAAACAAACTCTTAAATTTAAAAAAATTATATTTTTTCATTAATTCTAAAGCATGCTACTTCACCAATGTTTTTTTTTTTAAATTAAAAATTCAATAAATATAATAAAAATTTAAAATAAATGAATTCAGTTTACCATTTCGATTTCAAAGAATAATTAAGTAATAATTATATATATTAAAGGTGAATTACATAAAAAAGATTTTTCATATTTTACATGGATATTTTATAATACAACAATAATAAATTTTAAGACGTTAAAAATCAACTTTTAAGAATTAAAAAAATTTACATCAAACAGGCTCTTAATATTTAATATTATTTAAATTTAATAAATTAATATCTCATAATATATATAAATAGATAAATATATTTATCTAAATTATCTTAAATTATTATACTAAATGTCTATTCAGTACACAGACAGGGTAAATTATTATATAGGTGATTTTGGTAGCTTTGGTAGTTTTTTTCCCTCTTATTTTTATTTTATATATTTCCAATAATTTTTATATTTAGGACAATTGCATAATATACTATTAATAATTAATTATTTTTCATTTATTATATTACTTTACAAAGACCACCTAATTAATACTAAAGATAAAGATATATTTAAATCTATGCCTATAAAAAGAATAACTTGACATTATCTAAAATTGCAAAAGCTATTTTTTATTATTTTTCTATTTTAATAAAAATGTTACCAAATTCCAACATTTTAAAAAAAAAATGTTACCTTTAATCATATCAAAATTTCGCAATCTAGTTTTCTTTTAAAGTCAATCTCTTCAAAAGCATAAAAATGATCCTCGAGCCTCTTCGTCGACCCCGTAGAAAATTAGATGGTTACTGTATGCTACGTGTCACGATGCCATTTAACTGACTAAAAATAGACCAGAAACAGCCACGTGGACTCCGATTTCTGACGATATCATTGTCTCTCCCGCCAACCTCGCTCCACCCTTTTCCACCACCTCTCACTCCGATCTCTTTCCCAAGACTCGCTACTTCTCACAATTCCCAGTAACCACCGCTTCTCCTCTGTTTTTCTCCTTCGTTCCTTAGTGACATCTATTCCAAGAAAATGGTAGAAAAACATCAATCCTATTGTCGAGAAATTTTCTCTTCCTTTTCTAAATGCAATTTGTTATTTTGAGATCACTTGATTTTCAAGAGATGTCATTTTGATTTGAGGGATTATGGAGAAGGAGTTTATCGTTTGAGTGTTCTTTGAACCTTGAGAGAGAGTAAGTTTGGGAAGATGAGTGAAATAGTGAGGGGAAACCCACCTGGGATTTTGGTTATAAGAAAGATTAGAGGCAGAGATTGGAGTCTGAATACGTATAGGTATGTGGTTCTGTTTGTTACATTTGTAGCCTACGCTTGTTACCATGCTTCAAGAAAGCCCAGCAGTATAGTCAAGAGCGTACTTGATCCGGGACACAATCATCATGTGAAGAACTCTTATCCGTGGCCGGTTGGGGATTTCTTTGTCAAGAAGGAATCATGGAATAATACTGATGCGAATGGATCGGAAACAGAGGGGTGGGCCCCATTCAATGAACAGGATGGTACATTGAAATTGGGGGAGATTGATGTTGCTTTTCTTGCTTGTTATTCCATGGGAATGTACGTGGCAGGTCATTTAGGCGATTCGTTAGACCTTCGACTGTTTTTAACAACTGGGATGATTGGTAGTGGAATTTTTGTGGGTCTTTGTGGGGTAGGTTATTTGTTGAATATCCATGCTTTCTGGTTTTACTTAGCTGCTCAAATGGTTGCCGGATTATTTCAGGCCACTGGATGGCCTTCAGTTGTTGCCGTGATTGGCAATTGGTTTGGCAGGAGGAAGAGGGGATTGATTATGGGAGTTTGGAATGCACATACATCTGTGGGCAATATCACTGGATCACTTCTTGCTGCAGGTGTTTTGAATTATGGTTGGGGCTGGTCTTTTATTTTTCCGGGTGCTCTGATCTTTGTTGGAGGTATAATGGTGTACCTGTTCTTGCCTGCTTATCCTGAAGATCTTGGATTCCCTTGCCCTAACAATTCGCCCGTGGAACCGGGGGTTGGACCAGCTGATGAAGAATCTAAAGTGGTTAAGGTGGAAGGAGAAAAGAAGAATTCTGCAAATAGGACAAGTGTTCCACTGATTGATGCTTGCCTGATACCTGGCGTAATTCCATTTGCCCTTTGTCTCTTTTTTGCAAAGTTTGTTGCATACACATTTCTATATTGGCTGCCATTTTATATCAGTCAGACAGGTAATGGAACAACTCCAGAACTCCAGCCTTATCTGAGTTTTTTGCATTAATTGTTTGTTCTGTTCTACGCTTAACTATTGTGTCTGCTGGTTACCATTTTCACCTTTTCATTTCAAACACTTGCATCTAAATTCATGTCAATTTGAGTTGAAATTAGTTCCAAAGAAAAATGAAGGATGTTGCGCTGGCTATTGATACATGCTTTATTTGCTTAAAACAAATTTGTATTCACAAATCATGATATTTCGTGACATTATGTCCTTTGTTTCATGGCTGCCCTTTACAAGTTTACCTTCCATATTTTGAGGACATTGAATCATATTTCTTTAATCTGCATCTTTACGATTTATTTATTGGTAAGGCATGCTGTATTGTGCTTTTGTGGGTTCGTGTTTCTGTTATTGATCCATGAATAAGCATACTATACAATGGAAGCTCTCTATATTCAGGAGTTCTTGTCAAACAAATGTCTAAATATTACTTAATCTGTAATTAGACTAGTTAAGTGGGACATCCTGTTGTAATACGGGGAAAGCTGTGTTTTCGTTGTGGAACTATGCTGTCTTTGCAATGAAATGTCATCAGGAAAACCAGGATATTGATGCCTTTTATTTACCTTGATTCATAATCTTTGTCTACAGATATTGGAGGCAAGTATATGTCGGTGCGAACTGCTGGAAATCTTTCTACTCTATTTGATGTTGGAGGTATTGTTGGTGGAATTCTGGCTGGTTATGTATCTGATAAGCTTAAGGCTCGGGCTACTACAGCAGCAACCTTCATGTATGCATCAATCCCTTCAATGCTTCTCTACCAGAGATATGGAGGCATATCGGAAACCGTAAACATTTTGCTTATGATGGTTGCCGGTTTGTTTGTGAATGGGCCTTATGCACTCATCACCACTGCAGTATCTGCAGATCTTGGCACTCACAGCTCATTGAAAGGAGATTCCAGGGCATTAGCAACAGTTACTGCCATCATTGATGGTACAGGCTCTATCGGAGCAGCTCTTGGCCCTTTGTTGACTGGATTTCTTTCAACAAAAGGTTGGGATACTGTCTTCAAAATGCTAAGTGTTGGCGCTGCCATTGCTGGTCTTCTACTTTCCCGATTGGTTCTGCAAGAATTCCGCGAGAAAGCTTTAGATCAAACAGTTTCCAGAGCAGACAATCAACAAGGTAACAAAATTCTGTTTTTTTACTTAAATTTGTGGACAGTAATGATCAATGACTTGCTAAACTCTTATCTACGTTTGCAGGCTCTGCAGCTCAACCCCTTTTAGGTGATCGAAACAAATGATCAAAGAACCATTTTTGAATCTTGACAACCTCAAAAAGGTCTAAAACTATGCGTTGTGAAGGTTTGGACCAAATGCTGAACAGAACATACTTGCTGTACAACACTATAGGAAATCTTGATTTTAGTTTGTAGAGAGAAGTTCCTTACCTTGCAGCATGCAGGACAAGTTTATGGTGTTCTTGTATGAAAGAACCCGATATCTATAGATGTTTGTTGACCATATTTTAGTTCTGTCAATATAGTTTTTCATTTGGCATGTAACATGGTTCTGTCCTGTCCCAGTTAACAATAACATACTCAAAGCATTCTACCTTCAAAAAAGACAACAACAATTAGACTTCGAAGTGTTTGAAACGGAAGGTATGGACAACCTGCAGGTAGCAAGTGCAGAGGTAGAGTGCATATGATGAGATAAATATTTCAAAAGAACACGTAGGCACAAAATATCGTACTGTTAGAGAGGCACAAAATATCGTACTGTCCTGTCCCAGTTAGTAGTCATTTCCGCCATTATTTACTTGAAAAAATAACAAGTAATTATTTTAATTTTGAAAAAATTGTATCAGAAAAAGAAAATATTTATGAATTTAATCACAAAAATATGTATCCACAAACTCTCGTATACCTATGTCAAGACGTTTGGCATGGTGAAGAAGGGTTCATTGTGTGATCCCGATGGTAAAATATTTTAAAAGAAAATCTTGATACTTTTTAGAATTTGTACTCTTGAGAATGTTTCCAAGTGTGCATGGAATCATGTGATCTTTTTATAAATGTTTTGAGAAAGAAAAATTATATTTTTAGGAAAGTATGTCGATAATTCCTTTCATGTTTTGTAAGATTGAAATACTTTTATGAACATGATTTCTAGATTGAGAGTGGAATTTAAAATATTTTTGAGAAAATCCTTTCTAATGCTTTATAAACGAGTATAAAGCACTTTGTGCTTTAATCAAATATCTCGATGATTTACTTCATCTTTTTATAAGTATCAAATAATTATTAAGTTTCAAAATTTGAATGCTAGAGTGTCATTTTTATACTTTATTTTTTTATAACCTAAAAAATAAATCAAATGAGTAAATATAGATATTTAGATTTTATTTATATATAAATTATTTATAAATCATTTATAAATGGATGGAGTCTGTTTATCATTAATCATATTGTCACCCCTAATTTGAGCTATCGGATCCCTTTTGGAGAAGCATTCTTTTATTGCATTCTTTTAGGCTTTAAACAGTTTTTCAGCGCAGTGTGTACAGAACAGAAGCACTTATAATAATTCAAACTCCATCTCAATATGTAATTCACATTTGAATTTTAGACTAATGGTTAAAAAAAGCAAAAGCAAAAGGTTCCAGCTGATGAAGTATTGCTTGCAATCACACAAAGATATTCTTAGCAGTTGAAATCCTGATCATAGCCCACCAACTCTTTTGGCAGTGCAGTGTTGTTTTCCATTTCATTTCTTTCTATGCTTTCTCTATTCCCTGACTTTCATTCTACCAATGTCTCTCAAATCAAATCTTTTATCCCCAGGGCCCTATGAATCTCTTGTTTTACTTTCTGGTTCTCTTGTTTTTTTTGAGTTATCACATACATAGTTCAATGTATTATTATTATTATTATTATTA
>JAWZTD010000109.1:3547954-3570721 GCA_035221335.1 Echites panduratus
TTGAAAATACTATCCAAATTTGAACTTATAAAAATTTAACCCTCATTTTTTAAAAAGATTTGCATTTTAAATTTCTAATTCAATCCTATAAAATGATGAGCCCATATAAGCTTTTACCATATTATTTTTATGGAAATTTGGTGAATTCAAACCCATATCAATTATCATAACCCTTAATTTTTAAGGATATTACTATTTAAAACTATTTTTATAATAAAGATCAATGTATTCTACACATTTTACCTTTTAACTTTGATCCCTTTTTTTTTTCTCGACATTAACATTTGATTAACTAGAAACTTTAAAATTAATATTTATTTACAAAAATAAAGGTCTATGAATTTGAACTTAAATGATCTAAAACACTATTTCAACATGTCGTTATTAATTGCAAATATTGAAAACCAGAAATATATATATATATATAAAATTTACACAATTAAAATGGATAGTAACCCACTATCAAAAGAAGATAAAAATTGATGAATTAAAATTACCGATTCTTGGGAGCAAAATCTACTCAATTGAATGTCACCTTGACTTGCAGATATAAAATAATAATAAAACAAAAAATTACTTAGTTTTTTTTTTTGTACATTTCAATGTCAATTTTTGAGTAAATTTTAATTAATTTAGGATATAAAAAATTCAATTTCAAATGATTCAAAATAAAAATAAAGATATTAAATTTCAAAAGAAAATAATTTCATAGTTAGTTTGCTTGCAAAATAATAAACAAGAAATTGTTAACCACGAGACAAAGCCCACAACTATCTCTAATAATCCATATTGAATTTGTAAATAATTTTTTAACCTAAGAATATGGTATAGATTCTTAATTCCAATAGGAAGATTAGTCTTTTTATCAAAATCAACTGTAATATCTCATCTTTTTTTTAATTAAATTAGTATTCATACTATTTACGAGTTGTCTGAAGTATCACTCTGACCGTTTATAAATAGTATAAATATTAATTTAGTTGAAAAAAACTCAGATATTATAGTTGACGTTAACCACAAGATAAGATACTACTGTCAGATTATGAATTAGTAACTGCATCCAATTTCCAAAAAAAAAATCCCAATTGTGTCGAACTTTCTATTTAATAGTTACGGAATTTACAAGAATAGGATCAACCCCTAATCTCCCATTCCAATATTATTAAAGTAAGGGCAGACATAAACAAAATATTTGTGATGCCATTTAGATTAGACTTTAAAGTGCATGGAGATATTGTGCACAACCAATTGCATTTCTAGTCAAGTAAAAAAATGCCTGCCTAACATCCTTTGTCCCTATATATCTCATCAACTTCACAGAAAATAGAAAACTCACAACACAAAAGTTAACAGTTCTCTCTCCAGACCTGCATTTTCATTCTCTTCTCCAAACTTGCCTTAATTTATCTCATCAGTCATGGCTCTCTCAAGTGCCATGCTTATGCTCTGCTTATCGCTCGCCACGGTTGCTTTCTCAGCTGCTCAGGCACCAATAGGCTTACCTCCAATGCCAATTTCCCTTCCACCCTCTACTATGTCATCACCACCCATGGCTGCAGCTTCTCCACCCACGGCTGCAGCTTCTCCTCCTATGGTTGCTACACCTCCTCCAGCTTTGCCTCCACTCATGTCACCTCCAACCATGTCTCCTGAAGTAATGGGTCCTGTTCCATCCATGAGCTCCCCACCAGCACCTATGGCCCCTGAAATGACACCCGGTTCAGCACCCGAAAAGGCTTCCCCTGCACCGAGCGCCCCCGATACTGCACCGGCAGCTCCAGGGGAACCAAATTCTCTTGGTTTTGTGCAGGGAAGTAACATTGCCATGCTTGCATTCTTTGGAGGTGTTACGCTTCTTGCCTTAAACTAATCCTCCCCCACTAGTCATTTGCAATTTTCATTCAGATTTATGTAGGTTAAATAATACTCCCTAGTTATTTTTGTATTCTTTTCTTCCGAATACTTGTTTTGTTTATTACCTCCTGAGATCTCAATCTGTTTCCCTTTCTTCTATCTTCTTTCTCATTCTGTGGATTATATTTTTTTTGAGCTGGATTTTGTAATTCTTGAGAAGGATGAGCATGTCTTGAAGATTCATTGAGAATGCAAATGCTTCCATGTAAATTCTTCTTTATTTCTTGAATAACATTTTTCTAACCTTTAATGAATCTTGATTGAATAACTAAGCACAATCAAATCAAGCCTCATTACAGGTTTTCCCTATGTAATAGCAACTACATTGAAAAGGGTTTCAGCGTAAAATCAAAATTGACTTATAAAAGTCCACACAAAATTCAATCATTCTGTCAACGGAAGAGGAATAGCACTTCCAGCATTAACCAATATGATTCAACGGTAACTACAAATCAATGCCCCTGTTCGCTGCAAGATCATAGGTAAAAACCCTTTAAAATCACAAAGATTAACAAACAAATAACAGCTAGAGATAACTTTTTTCATGGGTTGGGAAGAAATTGAAGAAAAAGTAATAGTTGCCAGCTGGATGGGTAGAAATGTGTGGACAAAGAAGGCCAACTCTTCCTTTCAGAGATGGGATTGAATCCATGTGAGATTTTTTTTCATCTGTGTTGGAAATTAATGGTGGTATGGGCTTTTGATTGTTGGAAAGCATCAGGTAAAGGGAGAGGATTGGTGAGGTGGGGCAAAACACAAACAAAGGGACATGAGCAGGATGTTGACATGCACATGGCGTGTTAAAGGCAACTAAAAAGACAAAAGAAAATGGAATTGTTTCCTCAGATTTTGAACTAAATATAATAATTAGAACTCACACAAACATGAAACCTGATGAACTTAGGATTCATCGATGCATTTATGAACCTTAAAGAAAACAAAATGTTGCTTAAGTTAATAATATCTCCCTCCCTAATTATAAGTTATTTGTAGTTATTCAGTCAAAATTAAAATTATGTAAAGTATTTTCTTCCCAAAATGTCCCTATGGAGAATAACAAATAATGAAATACAGAATAATGTTCCAGAGTGAAAGCATGTGTAATATTGGAAAAAAAAATTGAATTCAATATCCATTAAACTTATAACAAGAGGGGAAAAAAAAAACGAACTCAAAAGACTTATAATTAGGGACGGATGGAGGGGGTACTGAGATTAACATTAGAGAACAGCAATCCGCTTAGTACATTGTACTGGTGTATACACCACAACACAAAAGATCTGTTCTGAAGATATGTATATCTTTGTAAAGCAATATAGGGCAACACAATTATGAACAATCAATTTCATCAATGGCATAGTCTACACAGAAAAAAAAAAAAGTTCTTATTTTTATTTTCAAAAGGCATAGGAAAAGAAAATTTAGACAGAGAAGCATTTTGACACGTTACAGCTATTTTTATCACATCAGGAGCCTTTTGGAAAATGTTGCCTTTAAAAAGAAACAAGAGTCACAGGAAAGTAAGCATTGGATTCCACCAAAGATTACCCATTTACAAGGAAAAGGGCTATCTTTTGTAACTTCTCAAAATTCATTACTCATCACATATTCCAATTTCCAGCTTTAGGGTTTGGGGTTCCCCTACTTAACTTCACATCTGATATTGTTCTTGACACGTTTTTCATTAGTTCTTGGACCACCAAAAAGATCTAAGGAAAGGAGATTCTTTTTTTCTCATTTTATTTGATTTTGTGGGAGAATATTACAATGTTCTTGTTCTATTTTCCAACAATACAACAAGAAGCGGTAAGGGATTGGCTTGCAGCACTGAAAGTTATGCCAATTGAGCAATTCTATCGCTCAAAAACAGCTGGTAAGTGCAAGCAATAGTAGAGGCTGGATTTGGATCCTCCCAACATCAAGAACAAGAGAGATGAATAAGGCTTGAATTAGAAATAATGGAGATTTGCAATTGAATCCGAATCTTCTCACAATTTGAGGCAACAATATATTCAAACATACTAAAGATGTCAAAACTTGTGCTATCAGTTAATCCATGGATTAACATGTCATGTTTCTCAATTCGTAAGCTAGCCAGATATAACTAGGAAAAACCTGACCAGAACATTTATATTGAATAATAAGAATACAAGTAATAAATGTACTCAAATTATCTTTTTCTCTGTTTTCTACGGCACTCAAAACATTCGGTACATGGATACTTACTTATGCTTGAAACCGAATTGAATGATTGGAGTTTTTCAGGTGAGATTTTCAAGTCTTCCACAAGAATTTTTTGGAGCTTCTCATTTTCCTTCATTAGCTCTTCAATGAGTTGCTGGTGTCTTAATACCTGAGTGCAGGAGAAATTTAATTCTATCAGATGGATTTACAAGAGGGCATGAAGGAAAGAGACAGGAATCAGAATTATTTGAATTGACAGACTTGCATAAAGAATCATTATTTTCTTGGGTCAGAAAGGTTACGTCTCATCAATTACCCTATTCCCCTAAAGCTTCATTTCTTCCCACCACCACCCCACCCCCCTCAATTTATTGCATTAATAAACTCCACTTGATATGCGCTTTCCATCAAAAGAAGTTTCTAATGTCTAATACAAAATGGGACATAAACATGATATTGTCAAAATAAAATGGATTCTAAAGGAGTTAGGAAAATCATTTCAGAAGTGAGACATACCATCCGCAAGACATTATTCTCTACTTTGAGTTGTTCAGCCTTCAAAGAAGAAACCAATAATTAGAACTTGCAGAATGAACTTTAACTTTGGATCGAAAAAGCAACTTCCAGAAAATCTTTCTGCAAGTTCATATTGTTGAAGTGCATGTCCAAAAGGTTCTTGACAAAACAACAAATAGTACAGCATGGAAATATCAGCATGAATTATATAACTACCAACGGATGGCTGATTGGCCATGAATACATTTCATTGTTGCACAATCTTCGGCTATTTTACCACATGGAATGAAGGAGATGAAGTCAAGAGTAAACCTAATTCTGAATGCAAAACTGTCTTCTAACAACCTATGAGGACATAAAACTATATCAGTTGCATCATTTAATAGCCCTTGTACTGTAAAACAATCTTAAACCATCCCTTGTGAATCTTACAGTGAAGAAAAAAAGAAGACGGAGATCAAGGTATGAGAATGAAGATAAATTTGCCTTGTCTCACAATATGGATGTTGTCCTACAAAAGAGTACATCACAAATCTAAAGGATAATGTGACATAGCCAACAACAACCAGACAAGGTCATTTTGGGGGCATCCTGTCTCAAATGAAAGAGTAAAATGATCATAAATCTCATTTAACAAGAAAACTAAGAGATACTGAAACTAGACAAGAACTTCTTAGGAACTTAAAATTTCTTCGAACTTCTTCTATGGAGGCATTATAACCATGAAATTTCTGGACTGACTTTGTCCTGAAAAGTAAAATTTTACATGTGTGCTACACAATGGTATTAAATTTACAAACCAGTTAGGAATCAAAAAGATTAAACTAATAAAATAGTCTCTGTGTTCGAATGTGAAAGCCAAGATACTTAGAGAATACCATTAAAAAAAATTATAAAAAAAAAGGGCAGATCCAACAACTACACACTGCTAATGCAAAAACAAATTAAAAATAGCTGTTGATAAGAACATGGTTCACTTAACATACCAGCTCATTTACTTCGCCTTTTTCTTCCTGCAAAAGTGGATTTTGCAGAAAATTGCTAAGGACCTTCTCTGTTTGACTGCTATATGTTTTGTTTAATGGAGCACTTTTAGAAGTTATGGCACTAGAAGAAACTACATTCTCATCTCCAAGTATCCCTTGAACTGTAACTTGAGGTACTTTTTTTGTTACTTGTGTGGCATTTCCATGTGTACTTTCATTTGACGGATTCTTTACCATGCCTAGGCCACCTTGCAATGATACCGGCACAAAATCTTGAATAGCAGGCAAGCTGGGAGCTATTCCAAACTTCTTCATTATATTTGACATGGTTTGCTGGCACATCAGAAGACTTGGTGTGAAATGATAACAGAATTGATGTCAGCTGATTCAACAGGAGATAAGAGGGGTAATAAAACATACAAAGAAACATGACTGAAGCTGATGCACTGCCCCTGGCTTGAGAGCAAGACCTATCATGCAAACCCACATTTTAATTCCTTGCAAAGGATTATTAAAATAAGCAGTAATGATAGAAGTCAAGACCCAAGTAATAGTTCCTCGACGTTTACAGTTAGTATATAGATTGAGTAGTTAATCTAGATGTGATAATCAAAACAAGTCTAGCACATTTCTATTTGTTGGAGTTCTCCTTTTTGTCCATACTCTTTAACAGGGAACAAGGTGCAAAACACATTTCTCAATTTGAAAATATATATATATATATATATATATATATGAACGATTGAAAATGATATCTACCACCATATTGTGAAGAATGAATTAATAAAAGAACAGAAAATAAATGGTTTTTGTTTCTTTGATGAAAAGTTGTGTTCAACATAAAATTCAAATTATTTGATAACTGAACATTTTAAAAATTTGTTGCAAAAGTGGAAGAGAAAGAATCATGAACCAAAAAAAACAACTTTAGACTATAATTATTATCTGAACAGCAGAAAGTTCAAAAATTTTTCATAAAAGGTAGCTATTGAGGTTAATTCAAAGAATTTACAGTTCTGCTGACGACAGAATAGGCAAGACTTATTAATGATACTCATCTTGCAATTGCTTGTATAAGAAAATTCAGTGCCCTGGTTAATGGATCCAGTTTAAATTATCTTTTCAACTTAGAAAATCCACAAAGAAAATGCTACAGAACTGTGCAACACACCAATATATAACATTAGGGTTAGATTTCACAGACTGTTTGAAGATTGGTATTCCAGCTACTCTTTCTTTAGGATCTTGTAATGTTCATAAACTCTGTTTCCCACCTGTATGATGATCTTTAGGATTCTGTTTCAGAAAATTTTGTTATATATCCTTTCTATGATCTGAAGAGAAGTAACGGTCATTAAGATCTGTTCTGTGTAAATTATAGAGTTCCAAATCAAGGTGGCTGTAACTCCAATGTCAAATAGATCAATGGTTTTCTGTTTTTCTTAACAGGAGAAGAGTTTACAGACATCCCTGTTCCAACCTCATTTTGCTGGCTTAAACGATGTAAACATAGCACCACTGACATGCTAGGAGCTCTAACTTCAATTAAGACTATCTGCAACATAATCCAGACTATTATAGAAAGGCTTCATTGTTTAACTTGACTATTTACTGCAGGCACAGTAAATGTATCGTGATTCAGGATTACAGCATTCTGCTCAAGATTACTTGAGCAGTGTTGTAAAACAAAAATACCTTCTTTATGAAGAACCCCTAGAAAACAACCTTGCGATCACTAATCCCTAAAACTAAAAAAGCAGTATAAAAGTGACCTATTTATCTGCGTCATAAAGTTTGCCAATTGATCTTACATTGATATTTCCCACCAAGTATTGTCAATTTCATTCCACAATGAAGACAGATCCTATTTTATGCTTCACACATAAAAAACAGAGATTAATTAACTTAATAATGGATATTTAATTAGTGTAGAAGGATATGTCACGTTTAGAATCTTGAAGCAACGTTTAGAATCTTGAAGCAATGATAAACATAGACCATAGATTGAACTTAAAGAATTAATTTAGACTTCTCCAGATCACCAACCAGTGACAAATAAATCAGATGCATATAAAGCCTAAAGAAGCAATGATAAATATTAGAGTTTATCCATAACTAGTTATAACCATATGGATTAATGAAGTTCATGCAATTTTAACCCCTATCCCCCTTGACAAACAACAACATAGAGATGGAAATCATATAATCATTTAGATTTGTGCAACATCGGTATACACAATAAGTAGATTATGAAATTAACTACTTCATCCATGGATAGTTCTAGGTTCAGGGAATAATTTTGGGAGATGCAATTGGTGAAGTGCAAAAGAACATATCAAAAGAAGCTGTGATGATCCATCTTCAATGAACACGGGATTTTATCTAAGAGATACACTTAGAAACATTTCAAAAATTTGAAGGGGCCAGCAATTTGCCCTCCTCAGCAAAATAAAGGGGAAAAAAGAAGATGCCCATTCACTTTTGTGTTTTTTCTTTTTCCTGTAGGTAGTTTTAGTAAGATCAGAAGCAGATTTCGCATGAAAGTTGTTCTTTTTTGATAAAGTTTTGAATTAGGATCTGTCAAGAGGAAAAATTCTATATAGAGAGTCTCAAAATCATACCAACTCCAAAACCATGACCGAAACCTACTCCACATCCGATGCCTGCTTCAATGTTCTTTGCTCCCAACTTTCTCAACTATAATATATTAAGCAAGTTAGTGAAAATGAACAAAAAGAGTTGCTGAATTTTAGACATATAGAAAGAGATAACAATCAAAAGAAAGATGAACTTACAGAACTATTAACATGCCTCCCAACTCCTGAAAAAGCATCTGTTGCGCCTCTTGCAGCACCCATGACTTGGTTCAGCATTGGTATTGCACCTGTGACACAATCCAGGATTCTAGTAAATTAAAGAAAGCAAATCAATGAATTCACACAGCCTGCATAATTCTTTTTTATATAAGTAAATGAAAGCTCACATCCATAAGAATAAATTGTTGCGTTCCCCATAAAAAGAATTTATGAGTTCACGTGGAATGAGATTGGCAAGAGTTTAAACTTATAATAGGAGTAAACAACTACTTGTCCAAAAGGAATAGGTCACAAAACACCGAGATCATGAAAGAAACATGAAAAAGTTGATAGGTTTAGTGTCACAAGGGTGCCACAAAACATACAAAACCAGTGCATCATTTTCCATCTTTTCATCACCTAGAGGTTTAGACGCCATGCCTTCAGTACGATAACTTCCAATTTCTTGCATAAATTTCCTCAATTACTTGAAAAACATATCCATAACTTAGAAATCCAAAGTATGATAATCCAATTTAACATGCATGTGTACAAACCCTTTTGCAGTGTACAGCATCAAGGTTTACAGTAAATTATAATCAAAATAAAGACAATCAAATAAGAAATCAAAGAGAGTTTAACCAACTGTTGCTCAAATCATCAGATGATGCCCGATTTAAATCTCTAGAACACAATTTGCCACCCATCCAGCATTAGATATCTTGATTGACTGTACTGGGTAATGCATAGCTTTTTGCTATTTAGCTGAATGTATGTTCTTGTTTTTGAAGTGCTTTTTGCTCTTTAGCTGAATGTATGTTCTTGTTTTTGAAGTGTTCTTTGCCTGTTTTGCGAAGACTCAACTTACTCGTGTAATAAGCTGAAATTTCTACCTTATGATACTGCCTTTTGAAGAAAACAATTCAGAAAGAACAGGAGATTTTTCATTATGCATACAGATCGAGTGAAGAGAGAATTCCACAGTTATTGAAAAACATTCTGTTTTAAAAACAGATAAAGGAGAGCAAATAAATTTGTATCACTCAAAAATTAGCAATATCAAGTCATGTCATGCTAGAAATTCAATTATGCCATTCATTACATGTTGCATAACAATTGAAATCGGTAGTAATGTAAATACTGTAATTTATGCATTTAAATTCCCTGGCAAGGTTTCCAAGTAAACTATGGCCAAATGCTCAAACCAAACAAAGTTTTGCAACAAAAACACTAGGACATAAAACTATGATATGAAAGCTCAAAATTGCCAGTGTCACACAATCTGCATTAGACACCTTGGAAATGCCATCAAAGATGCCAAGCCCATTACTAAATTGAGACATGATCCATGTATATATCTTACCATTTGCACCTCAGAGAGCTTTCCTGGCAACTCAAAAAAAAAAAAAAAACATAATAGTAAAAATAATTTAAGCACAAGATGCACAAATTTGAATACATGTCAACAATAGAGAGGTTAAAGTGAACACTTCACTTGAATTTCTGGATTTCCCATCTTTGCTTCCAAATAACTCTCCAAAGTTCATGACTTTTTCTTTCGCTGGAAATGAATTATGAATACTGAAACAAAGATAAATGCTGGGACTAACCTAAATTTATAGGGCGCCCAACACCTACGCCAATCCCACAGCCGATTCCAAAGCCAGTAAATACTTGCCCCACCTTCAAAGAAAATGGGTTCTCGATTCTTATCATTCTATCTTTTGTAACAATTACTCCACTGCTGCTACTCCCACTAGTCTCCATTCTTTCTGCCTTTATACAAGTAGGGAAAAAAGCTTTCTTCTTTTCTTAGTTCTTCTCCAGCAAGATAGCTATAAAGAAATTCTTGAAAAAACCGTTGCTCATTTGGTCATTTCGTTGAAATTCAATATCCTTTCCTCTTCTTGCCCGCATTTTGGCGGTGAAGAACGATGAAGTGCCGGTTGCGACTGCCAGACGCACCCTGTGCCTGAAGGACTTGTTTGAAATGTTTCTAAGTTGGACGTCTCTAAACCATGAATCTCAGAACTTCAGGGGAAGAAATTTAATAAGATGGATCTTTCTCCACTTGCTTTTCCTTTTCTTGTTTTTTTTTTTTCTTTTTCAGTGAATTTCTACGTATTAAATCATACTTCCTCCATTTCATAATAAAATGGAGGGCTTTAATTGAAAACATCATTAAAGTAATTAATTAATTATTAATACTAGACTGAACTGCCCATAGAAATATACGGTGGAACCAATGTTGTATAATTTTTAATTTGTAGATTCTTGTTCCACATCGGATAAAAAAGTTCATGTATTTACCCTTCAAAACTCTTTTTTTGTTAACTTGCATTTGTTATTTTGGATGTTTACAGGGTACATCGCATCAAGATATTGGTTAGAATAAAACTTTAAACTTACGATTTTCATAGTCACTACTCATCTATTATAATATGATACGATTTTCGTAGTCACTATTCATCCATTATAATATGATACTTTGAAGAACTTAAATTTCAAAACTTAGATGAATCAAAAACTATATTCTATTAATTATATGATTCATTCTTTTATGAATTAGGTAGAAGAAAAGCGAATGATGGGTATTAGGTATCAGGTGAAGTCTTAAATTCTTGATTTGGGAAATCCACGTATTATAAAATAATTAATGACTCAATTACATATGCTATCATTAAATTGTAAAACGTATCTATTTTTTAAATTTGTTAGAATGATTGAACAATAAACTCTTATAACCTTATAAAACTACCCTTCCATTGCCAACAACTTTTGAACTTATATTAATCTTGAGGAACACTTTACCAATCAAACTATGTTAAATTGTCAATGATCAATCTTGAAAGTAATTACCTTAATCTTTCTATTGCTACATTTAGTTAATTATAGCTAAATAAGTTTGGGTGAATTAAATAGAAATAATAATTTACTCTAATGAGTTGGTGGGTGCTGAGTTAAATTGTAGCCATTTACATAATGAAAAAGAGTGAACTATTTAGTTGGCAAATTGAAGAAATTGGCAACTAGTGCCATGAGAACAAATGCTTGGAGTTTCTTGCTAGTTTTAATAAATCAATGACAAAACTTAAAATGAAAATACATACTGGATGTGGCAGTTGTGGCAGGTGTAACATCAATCACCTTCATAAAATAAGAAATAGGCAGCAACAATTCAAGTATTTCTGCGCCACCATAAAAACATCCCTTTCCCTCATATAATTTGTCCATACTTTTTTTTAAAATTATTATTATTAGTACTAAATCTAATAATTCACAGTTAAATATTAACAATTGAGTCTAAAATGTAGATTTTTTTTTTTATACTTTAATAGATGTACCACATTATTTAGTTACTATGATGGTGCTGGCATAAAAAATAGAGCAATCCTTTGTAGTGCTTTTATGTTTTTTGGAATAATATAATATCTCATTCCCCCAAATAGGATCTAAGTACCAAAAAGTCGTCAATAGTGAGTAATTAAGTTGAGAAAGCTAACATTAAGAAATGAATTACTTCATTGATTATCAATACAACAAAGAAATAAACAAAAGAGTCACATTCAAATTGACAGAACATGAAAGTTTAGTAATTTGCACCATAATTTTGGAGAAGCAATGCCAGCACAATCAAGACAGTAACATGAAATCAGACAGGAAGAGTGACAATAATTTTCAATCCTCCACTGTCATTTTCCTCTGACGGAAAAATCATCACGAAAGCTTCATCAGGAACAGAGTTAATCCAGCAAGAAACATGAGCAGGCTTATTTCCTTTACTGAAGCATATTTGATCAGTGTCAAGAAGATCCCAGTTAGAAGAACATGTGATTCCTTTCACCGATGGTGTCCGAGCCATCCCTTCTTCCCTTGTAAAATTTTGAACTTTAATCCCACCTTCTGTTGGTTCTTTTACAACTAAGGAGACATTTCCAGCAGCAGCAGTTTTTAGCCCTAGTTCTTGTTCTGATCTTTCAATGCATACCCCTGCAATGTTCTTGTGGATTTCCTTATCCAAATTCAGGATTTTGGAGCCAATGTCGAAGATCATACTTTGAGCAGAGCCTGCCTTTGTACTCGAATTCATTGGTAGAGAAGACCGATTAATGTTTCCCAGCTTGGGGCGGAAAAAGATTGGGAGTTGGGCATCAGTTCTTGAGATCATCTCCAGGTGAATATCAGCCCATTTCTTCAGAAAACTGATCATGGAAAAGGGATCAATCAGGAGAAGGCTGCAGCTGATCCCAATTGAATATCCACCGCATTTGAAGTTGCTCACCTGAAAAAAAAAAATCCTTAGTTTGTCAGTAAAACTTATAAAAGAATATGGTAAAATTATTCTCTTATTTCATTGATTAATTACCTGAATATAAAACAAGGGAGAGAACTGAGGATTTTGCTCATAATCTATGTCTTCCCAAAAGGCAAGCTGGGACTCTGCTTCTTTCTTTTCCTCCAAATCGAGAAAATCCTGCAGGGTCATCCCAAATTTAGTCTCAATCAACCGAACACCGGAATCATTCGAGACTATCTCCAGCTCCCCTTCTTCACCGTCCTTCCGCCTTAGTCTGCCAGCAAGCAATGGCTGTTCAGATAATGCTGTTCCAAGTGATTCCTTAATCCACCCTGCAACAAGAGGAGCAGAATCCTCATCTGAGGCTTTTCTGTAACACAAAATAATGCTAAAACACCTCTTATAAATGCCTGGACCAAGATTTCCTCCTTCAGCTAAAACTGGGACTGAGAGTTTCGGGTCGGTGGGATTTGTTGGCATCACAGTCTGCATAGCTTCTAAGAGCAATTCGGACCCAAAAATGGCACGAGAAGAACCATTGCTGCTTGCCATTGTTGGGTTTTGTTCATTCAAGAAACTAACCCACCAAAGTGATGAATATTTATAAGGATTTTGTGAGTCAAAAAAATTGGTGGATTTATTTCTTAATTTAATCAAAATACCATGTTGAACCTAGCAATTATTGGAGGAAAAAACACAGAGGAGTACCAGGATTGGTAGCCGTTGCACCTAATTTTCTTAATGTAGGAGGACACTTAAAATGTGTTTGGATTGTTAATTTAAGCTATCCATTTTTCATCTACATGAGTTTTATGGGGAAAAAATCCATTCAAAAGAATTATAGAAAAAAACTTTAATTCAAAAAATATTAATTAATTTTTTATTTTAAATAAAAAATAAATTTTTATACATTTAATTAAATAGATAAATACATCTCAAATAAATAAACTCTCCCGACACACCTATAGCTTTTCTGTAAACTAACTGGTCTTGGTAAGCAGACCAAATCTAATCAGATAAGGTTTTTTTTATTATTTCCATATAAAGAAATACTATCTCCGTTACATAAATATAATTCACTTTAACTTTTCAAGTATTTTAAAAAAAGTTAATTAATGTAATTAATTTTAAGAGTAATTTTACTTTTATACCTGATACTTAATTTATTAGAATTGAAAATAATAGTTATAAAGAGATAATTAATGATGATAATTTAGAATTTTAACTTATAATCCTTCCTCCTTAAAAAAGAAACTAAATTATAATTTGAGATTAAAGAAAAAAAAATGTAAAATATTTTTATAATTTGATATTAAGAAAAAAAGAAAATGTGAATTATCTTCGTGGACGGGTAGTAATATTAATATCTAATCTACCGGCCCAAATACCTATAGATTTACTCTTTCAAGAATTTAGAGTGATGGGCTCAACTCGTTGACTGGTTGGTTGGCATTTATGGATGCTCCAGTGGTTCTAGAGTTATCCACGGAATCGGGCCATCGAGCGGTTTCTTTCCCTAAATATTCATATTTTAATATTATTTTGAAATTAATTTTATTTTTAAGTAATATAGTATTACCTTCGTCTCATAAAAATAAAAATAGTAAATATTTCTTTTTTTCTTAATCTTAAATTATAATTCAGTTTTTTTTAGGAAGAATGATCATAGGTTAAAAGACTAAATTATCATCATTAATTATCTCTTTATAATTACTACTTTTAATTCTAATAAATTAAATATATAGTATAAAAATAAAATTACTCTTAAAATTAATTACATTAATTACACAAACTAAATTTTCTTAAAATGATTGAAAAAGTAAAGTGAACTATATTTATGAGACAGAGGTAGTATTTTTTTTTAATTTTAAAATTTCCTCAAGAAATTTAAGTCTTATTATTGCTAACACAGGTTATTTCTCATTCTATCACTAATAAATTAACATTAGCTTTTGATAAGATAACTTAAATTAAAGTTATATATTTCATAATTTTTATATAAAGTCAGAAGTAGATATTCATTTTCAAAATGAAGAGAAAATTTCTTTATGCACATTAAAGTTTATATATATTTCAAAATATGATAAATAAATATATCATGAAAAAATTTTTAAAACATTATTTAATCCCGCACTAAAAAAGGGGAATAGAGATATTTATAAGAATTTGAAGATGAAAAAAAATAAGAGAAAAATATAAGATAATTGAATTTGAAGGTAATATTGACAAACATTCTATAATAAGTTTTAAAAGTCTCAAAAAGTGTATTTAGATTTCAATTTGAGGTATGTTGATCTGGCGGCACGAGTTCGAACCTTAAAAAATATATATATTTTGTCTATTTGACCTTATTGTTTAGAAACCATAAATGTCTCCTTATTGTTTAAAAAGATATAATGTGATGCTATCTTGATTCCAACCCAATTGATGGGGTATGAGCATGATAATCATAAAGTCATGAGCTCAAACTCTAAGCAAAGTACTTGTCTTTTTTTTGTTTTTTACTCACTTTATCCTATAATATAGGACTTTATTTATCATTTCACATGAATTAAGAAATCTTGAATGTATTTATATTATATTAAAAATATTTATTGTCTCATTTCTTTTTTGTTTTAATAAATGAATAAATATATGATACAATCAATAAATAAAAATAATAAAAAAAGATTATAATAATATATTAATAATTGTAAAACGACTTACATTAAAAGATAAATCAAATCCCTTAAAACTAACTTATATTTCTGAACTACGAATGGGTTACTAGAAAGCATAAATGCATTGCAATGTGAGTAGTTATTCCACCCGAGAATTCCCAGCTTGCCTTTCTAGATGGTTGATGCCGATCGTGGAAAATAAACTAATTTGTCCCATTTTTCATGTGATAATTTATTATGAATAGGATATATCGGTACAATGTATTCTTTTAGAGTTGTTTAGCTTTAAACTCTTGGATAAATGAATTTTTCAAAAGTTTATGATTTTTTTTTCTTTTAACTTATTTTTATTGAAAGGGGAGAAAATCAGAAAAATCCCCCATTGGCTGTGTATCTCATCCACAAGCACAAGCCTAACAACCTCAACCTCCATAAACCTCCC
The DNA here is from genome assembly GCA_035221335.1 of Echites panduratus. Classification (NCBI taxonomy): domain Eukaryota; kingdom Viridiplantae; phylum Streptophyta; class Magnoliopsida; order Gentianales; family Apocynaceae; genus Echites; species Echites panduratus. The sequence goes on from JAWZTD010000109.1 coordinate 3,563,749, forward strand.
GAGACTGGTACCTCACCACTCATCCATGGCGTATTCAAGAACTTGTTCAATTCCCATGGTTATCGAGCCACCCCTTCCTCCTTGCTATCCAACTCCATCAATTTATTTCCAGAAAACCTTATTCTTCACTAGCCAGCCTTGTTTTCAAGCTAGAAACAAACCGGTCTCCCTAACCATTGTCAATGCTCAATCAAACTCTACTGGTAAGGAAGATGTGGTTATCATTGGTGCTGGAATAGCTGGCCTTGCCACTGCAGTCTCCCTAAAACGGTGCTGCTAAACTAACCCTTTTGAGTTCATTTTTGCAAATTGCTTAATTCTGTACAGATTTGAATTTCTCAGACAAAAGGGTTTCTTGATTTTTAATTAGGCTTGGAATTGGAACTAAGGTGGTTGAGCAGGCTGAGTCACTGCGCACTGGTGGAACTTCACTTACTCTGTTTAAGAATGGATGGAGTGTGTTGGATGCAATTGGAGTTGGCAATCAACTCAGGAGCCAATTTCTTGAAATTGAAGGGTATTTTGCATAAAAAAAAATAAATTTTCTCCCTGATTTCTACAAGAAGAATTAGAATATGCATTTCTTGAGTTTTTTTCGTGTTACCAGCTGTTTAGAATGGTGATAAGATCAGATGAAGGGAGGGAACTGAGGTCTTTCCGTTTCAAAGATGAAGATGAAAGGTAATGTCCAGTATCCTCTTCAAATTCCCGGTTCTAATTTGGAAGAACAAATTTTGCATTTTTTTTTTTTTTGAGTATTATTAGTTCAATGTGAATGAAGCAGTCAAGAGGTTCGTGCGGTGGAGAGGAGAATTTTGCTGGAAACACTTGCAGAGCAACTGCCACCGGATGCCATATCTTTCTCCTCAAAGCTTGCAAATATTGAAAGGAAGGAAAACGATGAAATTCGCTTGGAATTTGAGAATGGTAATCAGATATCTGCTAAGGTAGCTTCATCCAGATCCTCTTTTGCCTCTTTTCTTGACATTTTTTGCAGATTATGTACCAAAATGCAAAATATTTCCTCTGTTATGTTCAATGTCTGCAGATTATGCTCCAAATTTGATTCATTGGAAGCATAATCTTCTAGAGTCTGTCTCATTCCTCAATTATGTTCAATGTCTTCATTTGGGAAGTTTGTTTTTCAACAGATACTCATAGCCTGTGATGGAATCAGGTCACCGGTGGCAAAGTGGATGGGATTTCCAGAACCCAAATATGTTGGCCACTGTGCTTTCCGGGGCCTAGGATTTTTCCCAGATGGCCAGCCATTTGAACCCAGAGTCAATTATATATATGGCAGAGGAGTACGTGCTGGCTTTGTTCCAGTCTCTCCCACTAGAGTCTATTGGTTTGTCTGCTTCAACAGCTCCTCCCCAGGTATAAAGTACTGTATCGTTGAGCCTGATTGGTTCTTTGTCACATGTTTCATTCTGGAAACCTCTGTAGTTTAGCTCAAGAATCCCAACAATGCAAGGATCAAGTCATTCTGCCTTAATATTCTGGAAAAATTGGGGTTTAAAGCTAAACAAATTGTTTTAACAGTTTGAATTACATGATGACAGGTCCAAAGATCACTGATCCATCTGTTCTTAGGCAGCAGACCAAAGAATTGGTGGAAAACTGGTCTTCAGATCTCCTGAAAGTGATAGATGTCACCCCTGATGACACCTTTATCAGAACGCCTCTAGTAGACCGATGGCTATGGCCAGCTGTTAGCCCTCCAGCATCAAGAGGAAGGGCTGTGCTGGTAGGTGATGCTTGGCATCCAATGACACCAAATCTTGGGCAAGGAGCTTGCTGTGCTTTGGAGGATGCAGTAGTTCTATCAAGAAAACTTGCTGAGGCTTTCAAGTTGGAGACAGCTTCCGTTGAAGATGCATTCAGAACTTATGAGAAGGAGCGATGGGGTCGAGTCTTTCCTTTAACTGTTCGTGCCAATTTAGTAGGATCATTGTTGCAGTGGGATGATCCATTGGTGTGTTCTGTGAGGAACAGTATCGTTATACCTAAGCTGGTTAGTCTTGGACCAGTTCTGGAACACACAAATTTTGAATTCGAGCCTCTGCAGCCAATTTCAAACACATGATACCTGTCAAAAGATGTATTAAAGCCCTGCTTTACCAATACATAACCTATGTTTTTCTCATACATGTTTCACTGTAAAGATTCATTTACATCCATAAAATGTTACAGAATTGTTCCAATAACCTGTAAATTTGATATGGTAATCAGTTTCATCCAATCTAAAAGAATAATGGAAAGAAAGATTTTCACCAATTTGCCAGGATCTGTCCTACTATCGCTTTGATACACTGTTTACTTAGTCACTCAAACCCAGAAATGAAGAAAGGAACTATATATTCTAGAACACAAAATGAATCATCCAACTGGTCTACAGAGGGAATCATCTGTCAGACTTCTCATCCTCAGAAACTGTAGATTGATATCCTGAATCCATGCTTGACCGTTCTTTGTTTGATTTCAAGCTGCTCTTTGCGGATGACCTATAGTTGTTGATGTTCCAACTCTGGCAACAACGGAATCACTTTTATTCACCATATCAACTGCAGTATATAAATAAGATCTTCAAAATTTTGAAACTCAACTGAGACTTTGAAGGATATTTCATCAGGAAAAGCAAAAACTACAAGTTAGTACATTAAATGGTTTTTCATCACAGAAACATAGGGAAAATGGTAAAGACAATATAACACAAGGTAGTTCATCATTTAACTCGCCCAATTTTGATTCAATTAGTTTGCAAGAGTTTGTGGAAGTTTTTCTTTCTATGATACACATAGCTCATAAGTATTTTTGCATACAAGCCATCCAGTGTATAAGGATAAAGCAATAAGAAAACGTAACTCAAATATGCAGTAAACTTCAGCAAAAAGAACCTTGGCAGCAAACAAACTTCTTCCACCACAACTGGCCCAATTGTCTACCAGTGTACAATAGTCTATACCTAGCACGTACAAAGTATATATTGGCTCATGGATACAAGCATAAAACAAATACACAAGGAACCCAACTAAATAAAAACATAATACATTTGTCTCTCTGTTTATTAGAGCACAGATCAGAGAGTAGATGTTGAGAACAGAGAGTTGAAAAGCACAAGCAAGTTTGCAGCTTATTATGATATATCAGGTCAACCAGGATCACTTGTTTTCTTGGCAAATTAAAATTATGGTTTATAAGATTCCAATAGATTCTAATGAATGAGAAGTTCTACTTCTTGTCTTTGCTATCAAGCAGAAAACATAATGAATAGAAAGGAGATTTACTTCTGACATAACTACTATAGGATGATGGTATAACAACTTTAAATTAGATTACTCCAATTCATATCCCTGATCCTTTAGGACATCCCTAGTTTATAATTATTGTGGAAAATACGCAGACACACACCTATTCCTGGTATGTGTCAACTTTTTTCACTACAGATGATGTAATGCACAAAGGAGAATAAGAAAGTATGCAAACAAGGCTTTTAAATTTCACAAACTTTTGTCTTTGTTTTCACAGTGAAAGGCCAAGTTGCCGTTAGACCATATTTGATTACACTAGTTAACACAGATTCTTCGGAAATTATTTTTCCAGGCATTCTCTGAATCTCTTCATTTTAGTGTGCAGTAGTTTATCATGGAGTCAGACCAACATTCTCATCTATTTCTGTTAGTGTGCACCTGTGGAACTTGATCTTTTCTTATGTCACACAAGCTTATTCTCTTTCTTGGTGACACAATTTTTGAAGTAAACCATAGCAGTGCCCACAATAATTTCAGCAATATCACCTCCTTAAATCACCCTAATGGTCTCTCAACTTTTAGCTATATATTATCCGGGACTAGACTGCAATCGTCCAAGTTAAACCTAACCTCATTAATCTTGAATTCATACCATTCTTATCCTAAATCTTTGCTCACTTAACCATAACAAAATAAAGAAACCATAAAACGCTATAATTCCTGATGGTGGTAAATTGACCATCATAGGCAATCATATATACCTCATCTAGCAATCCCAAAAAAAAAAAAAAAAAAAAAAAAACACTTCAAAAAAGGTTGATTAATCCCTAAGAAAAGTTTCATCAATAAAGCGAGTATCAAAGTCAAACAGGACGAAAAGGATCCATCCAAGAATTACCTGGGCTAGAAAAGAACCACAAAACAATTGCACAGAAAAGCAGCAAAACGGGGATGAGATGAATAGCATTCTCTGCAGATCTGAGACGATATTTCTCCTTCTTGGCAGCATGTGACTGAGGATGCAAGGTTGGGAGCAAATGGTCAGAGTCAGTGATTGTGGGCTTAGGATTTGGAAATGACAAAGATGGTGGTGGTGGTGATGGATTAGAGAAGAACTCGTCAGAGACTCGTGTGGAACTCGACGAACGATACATGATTCACTCTTCTTCTCCTTCAAGGATTGATCCAAGAAGAGAAACAAAGAACTATAGTCTGAAACTTCGAAAAATTCGCAGCGAGATTGAAAGATGAGGTTTTTGTATGTTCGGTAAATACTTGGAAGTCCAAAGATTCTTTGGACGGTTTCTGACTTTTAATTGATTGGTCAAATTTGGTACATCTATCCTGGGCGAGTAGAAATTAATGGACTTAGATGTTTTTTTTTTTTTTTTCATGGGCTAATACTTATACAATTTATTATACACAAGGGACAATATAAATTTCTGGGTCCATATATTAAATTATATAGCCATCTATAAATAATGATATTTTTTTTTTTGTTTGATATGAAAGGAAGAGTATGCTATTCTTAAAATAAATGTAAGGTTTTACCCTAATTAACAAGAGAAATGTATCTTAAAATAAATGTGTACAAAACCATCTAATAAAAATTAAACTTATTTTAACAAAAGATAATACACTTACTCTTTTTTTTTTTTTAACTAATATATGCAATGGAGACTTTTTTCTTTTACTTTTTCAATTTTTTTTTTTTTGAGGGAATCAACTCGAACTATTTCATAAGAAGGGAGAAATGAGGTTATTTACCTTTATTGTTTAATAATCAATATATCAAGAGACATTTTAATGAATAAAATGACGAGCATATAGATCATAAGTTTCAATTTTAAATCTCACCAGTCTTTGCTGGATTGGGTCTTGTGGACATTCATAGATAGTTATTGTGGGTTATATTTATTAAGAATTAAATGTTCCTATTTTATTTTAGTTTATTTGGAATTGAATATCTTATTTTTAAAAAATAAATAGATAATATTTTGATATGAATCTTATTAACCACCTAATATATACAAAAATTTAAATCCACTGGTATAATATGTTCCTACTACTAATTATATTATGTAACCAAAAGACATGGTTGAACACAGAATCTATGGTATCTACAATAGCTATTCTATCCATTGGGATACTCTTAAAGAGACAATTATTAATGCTTAATGCATATTTTTTAATAATTGACACATTTTTCCTTTATTTAATAAGTATTCTAACTTTTATTTTTAAACAAATCAATTGATATAATTTAAATCATACTCATCCACATGTCAATCTATAAATGTCAGATTTTTTTTTTCTGCCTTAGCATAATTTGGCCATATTCAAGATTTCTACCATTTTTTTTAATTATGTTTTAGAAAATTAATATTTGTCTTTATGTTTTGGTCACTTTCCAATGGCTATTGAATGACCTTATCAATGTCTAAGGACTAAATTGAGAAGGATGATCAAAATCTAAAACTAAAATGGAAAAAATAATCTCCAATTTCTTTTCTTATTATTATTATTTACAATTGATATCAGCTCATACACACATGCGAAAAAGGCCATAAAAAGAAAACTTAAACTCACCAACTACGGTTTGGAGGCTTTATCTACCGACCACTGTAGTGAATCTCCAGCTTCTTTTCTTGTCTAGGAAAAGTAGCCGAGCGGAGAGGGGCACAGACGCGCAATTGTTCAAAGCTCCAACTTTCAAAGCTTTCTAGAAATCTAAAATCACAATTCACAGCCGCTCCTTTCTGACCCTCCGAAATAAAACTTGGATCCACGCGCCTTTGGTGAGCATAAGAATAAATTCTCGCCCTCCAATTTTTCTTTTTCTTTTTCTTTTCTTTTGCACAATACGAATTCTCAGCCTCAGGCTTTGGCCAGAAAATAGAAATACAAAGTAACGTAATAAAGTGTTTTATTAATTTTTTAATTGTGTAAACGGTTAAAAATAAATAAGTTCTTTTGTATTTCTTTTTTATAAAATAAAACTTAAAATACTTGATTATATTTTATTTTATTAAAAAATTAATTATCAAAGATTTAATTAAAATATAGGATATATTTCATAATATTTTTGTATAAATATATAAAGTCTAAAAATAAAAAAAAATTAAAATTAAAATACCTGACGCGCTTTTTACGATATAAACTTTCACGACTCCAGGACTTGGGAGTTGGAATCATTTGTCGCAGACACGTAACAGACGCAGCTAAGCAATCAAAGCTCTGGCCATTGTTAATTATGATATTTGCCTCCATAACAGCTACTCATACTATGCTAAATGACTATATTATCCCTTTTTTCTCTCTAAAGTACTGCTATTATATTTTCTTACTAATACTATTATTTTTATATAAAGGTTTTCAAATATTCTTTATATATATTTTAAAAAGTTTATATTCTAATAAAGAGTTGCATTATTCAAAATTTAAATATTACTTGTGCAACATCACGTCAGGAATCATATTTTCCTCCTTTGTTTTCTTTATCTTATCCTTGTTAAGATGAATTTAAAATTTTTTAAAAAAAGGTTTTTTTATAATATATATAATTCAAATGAGGTATATACCTAACTCTATTATAACTTTATATAGGAATATTATGATGATCATCAGATCTTACCTTATATTTTATTATTATATAAATTTATATGAAATTGAGTAATACCTTATATTTTATTATTTTTTTTTGATAACCCAGGTTCCAA
>JAWZTD010000109.1:3636015-3647285 GCA_035221335.1 Echites panduratus
TTTTTGACTAACCATTTATACCAAGCATTCCTAACATTTTTGACTCGTGAATTATACCAAACATCCTACCTTTCTTAACTAACCATTCCTAACATTCTTGATAAGAAGAAATGTATTTCACATTGAAAAGATGACTACGATATATTTTTATTTTTAATGCTCCCCCTCATTGTCAGCTTTCCTATTGCGTGTAACCATTCCAAGTAATTTCTGGAACTCAGAAAATTTTGTGGCAGTTAAGCTCTTCGTAAATATATCTGTAACCTGATCCTCTATCCTGACTGGCTTCTCTACTTCAGCATATGCAGCATCTATGTATCTTGGATTTGGTCACCTCTCTCTTGTTGACCTTCGCACTTGAGGTTGTGACAACTCTTGTTTATGCTCTTTCAATTGAGTGGTCTGTACTTCCTCTGGTGTTTATACTTGTTCTCCAAGGACTTCTTGCTTTTGATTATTCCTCTGACTTATGTGATTATCTATCCGTCAGGGATTTTGGTTCCTTCGATGCTGATTGATCACCATTGTCTTGAGATGATTCTAGCTGCAAATTAATTTGTAGTTTTTCTTGCAGCTTTTGTGTATTTGGTAACATTGCCTTGTTTACCCACCATGATGACACCTCATCGAATACAACATTTCGTTAACACATATACCTTGTTTGTATTTAGATCACAACATCTCCATCATTTCTTTTGTTCATCATATCACATGAAGATACATCGGACTGCCTTCTTGTCAAACTTGCTACGATGTTCATCTGCAATAAACACATAGCATACACAACCAAATACGTAATTGACTGTTGGCCTTACATTGTACAGCTTCTCAAGTGGTGAGACAAATTCCAACCTCGGTTGTGGTAGCCTATTGGTGATATAGATTACAGTCTTCATGCATTCTGCCCAAAACCTAGTATCAACATTTTTGGCATGAAGAAGACTTCTACACGTCTCTGCTAGGTGGCAATTCTTCCTCTCTGCTACACCATTCTGCTATGGCGTGTTTGCACAGTTGAGGTGTCTCCTGATGTTACACTTCTTTTGATAGTTATTGAACTCCTTTGAAGTGTATTCTCCTTCATTATCAGTGCGGAGGCATTTGATCTTCTTTCCAACCTCACGTTCTACCATTTCTTTAAATTCCTTGAATTTTTCAAGAGATTTATCCTTATGTTTTAAAAAATATACCCACACATATCTTTAGAAGTCATTAATAAAAGTTATCATATATTGATAACAACGATTTGATGGTTGTTTGATCTTCCCGAGCAAATCTGAATGGACCATCTCCAATGGCTCCTTAGCTCTAAACTTTGACTCCTTGTAAGGCAGTTGATGGGCCTTACCATATTTACATCCAGCACATATAGTGTCACTGTGGATCTCTAGTTGTGGAAGTCCTTTCAACATTGACTTTTGCTTCATGATCTTCAATTTGTTGTAATTAACATGTCCGAGTAGTGCATGCCACAAGTCGCTTGTGTCATTTCTCCTAGCCTTGTCAACATAGGCTGACATCATATAGATAGTTTCCATTTTTCGTCCTTCCATAAATGTTGTACCTGTGATCTTCAAATCTCGATACCCTCTCACATTTTTAGGACCAAACAATACATAGTTACCTGAAGTAGTCAGCTGGGGTACTGACAATAGGTTTTTATTCATCCCAAGGACATGATAAACATTCTATAGGTGAACTTGTTCATGACTATATCTTTGTGGCAATTGTGTCTTGCCAATATGTGCTATTGGCATATGTGTGTTGTGTGCTGTTGCAATAACTCGATCTCAATTGTACTTGGCCATGTGTAAGAGTTTCGACTCATCTACGGTCATATGATTGGAACAACTTGAATCAACAATCCAATCATTCTTGTAGTCGATCAATTGCTCACAAACTGCATTGAGTGAAAATTCCACTATTTTACCTTTTTCTTTTGCATCAGTGGCATCTACCTCCTCCACAAATAGGGATGTCTCGAAGTCCCATTCTTCTAGTCCAAGACTCTCGTTCTTAGAGGATGTTGTAGCATTTTATTCAACTTTCTTGGACCTGCAATTCCTTGCATAATGTCCGTTCTTGCCACAATTGAAACATTCATCACTTTGACGATCATTGGGTTGCCACCGGTTTTGACCACTTTGATTATTTTAAGATTCTCGAGCTCCCCCTGACTGGAAACCTCTACTTTGGTTTTGTTGAATATATCTTTCTTGATTGTTGAATCTCCCTGCACCACGTCCTCGACCTCGACCTCGACCATGACCACGACCACGTTCTCGACGTTCTCTTCTATTGGTGAAAGAGGCTGTCTCTTCACCGTTGACTGATCGACTAGATGTTTGTTTGTCTAGATCTTCTTCGTTAATTAGTAAATTCTCCAAATCTGCTAAAGTTGGCTTAATGGCCCAGCCTCTAGTTGTTGTGATAATACTCTTGTACTCTGGCTTCAATCCATGAATGGTAATTCTCTTCATCTTGGTTTACGTGATACCATTTTTAGAATCTAGTTTAGAAATCTCATCACAAAGAAATTTCACTTTCAAGAAATATTGACTCATAGACATATTTCTTTAGGAGATTGACAAAAGTTTTTTTCAAGCCTTTGTAGTTTTGCATGATTCTTCTTGGCAAAAATTGCGGCCAAGGTGTCCATGCTTCCTTCGCTATCTGGACATCTTTGATCCACTGTAGAAACTCATCATTCATAGCTACGATTAAAGCATACATGGCTTTGCCTGCTTTAACGTCCCACTTCTTTAAAGCATCAGAGTCAGCTGATGGCCTTTGAGGTACAACATCTGGTCTTGTGGGAGTTGAGGCTGAAGTGTCAGAAGTTGTGTCTGTGCTTCTGACCCCATTTGGTGGTGCTATATCAATTCCATTTATGATATTCCATAAATCCTGTCCCTGTAGGTAAAATTTCATACAGGTACTCCATGATCCATAATTGTTGTTATTGAGATTATCAATAGAGATAGTAAAATCTGCCATAATTCTAACAATGTGAAGGCAGAATTTTTACGACACAAAGCTTCCAAAATAACAACCCAAAAAATAAGAATTGGCAGGATCGAACACTCTCTGATGCCAATTGTTGAAGAAAAAAGTTTCTATATGGAGATGGAAGGAACAATAATTTAGAGCGAAAAATATTTCTATTTCACCAAGAATAGATAAGCAAGGGAATTTACAAATCCCTACAAAAAACTATCTAAAAAGAACTTTCTAAGTTCTCACTTCAAGATCTCTCATGGTTCTTGATCTCTCCAAGAACTCTCTTTAAACTTTTGCTCTCACAACTCTCCACACAATTCTTTACAAACATAGCTATATTTATAGTCATTTTTTAACAACCATTTCTACAATTATTTACTAGTCATTCCTATCATTTTTGACTAACAATTTATACAAAATATTCATAATATTTTTGACTAGGGAATTACACCCAACATTTTATCTTTCTTCACTAATCATTCTTGATAAGAAGAAATATAATTCACGTTAGAAATATGACTATCATATATTTTTATTTTTAACACATTCCTCTTTGCAAATTCATGGTGAACAGCCAACCAAACAGCCCTTGGTGAATCAACAGTTTTTAGTCATACAATACAAATTTAATTTCATGAATCGTAATCATTAATGAAGGACAATTATTCCAATTATTAAAATTACTTATTCATAAAAGAACGGGCGCCTAGTTGGTAGTCATTTTCATCCATGTTATTGGTTGTTGGATTTGTTTGAATTTTGGTTGTGACTGGAACTGTGGGAACGGATGCGCCTGCTGAATGGAGAGCATGAAATTCTATAGTTTTTAAAGTGAATTTTCCCAATGAAAGGAATCTCGGAGTACGGTGTACGATGTTTAGAAATCTAACATCTTCGACAACAACAAGAAAGATGAATCCAACGAATCTTCTTCTGATGGCGAATTTTCTTACAGTAACTGCTGCTGGACTTTGGATTCGTCACCAAAATGTCTTTAATTACAGAAAGGATACAAATGACTGACCCCCAGCAGCATTGCCATGAACGCTAAGTCCCTCCAACCAATGAAGATCAGATGAGTTGGTTATTGTACTGTACTTCTTTAATCTCTTGGCAATTTCTTATTGTAAAAAATCGAATCTTTTCTAGTATTTTGTTGTGGGATTTTATCTATATTTGAGTGGATATGAGAATTTTGGGTTCCAGGTGTTTGATGAGGAAATTTTATTACTGAAAGTTTATTCCTCTAAATTGTCAGGAGTAAGTAAACAATTAGATGTTAATTGGTCCATAAAATTTTATTCTGCCCTGAACGGCATAAGTCCTTATATCATCAGGTTTTCTAAATGAATCTTCATTACTGAGATTGATTCCATCTCTACTAAGGCACTTTGTATAGATTAGAATAAAATAAATGTAAGTTAATTACAAAGTTCTTAGTGACTTAGCACAATGTAGTGTGAATATGGACACAAAAAATGATTTGTAAATGTTTTGTATAATTTTTTCTTTTGATTTGGGAGTTGTCCTTTAGTTGTGTTGAAGCTACCGATCAAGACTTTAAAGCTAATAATTTGTCTTTTAATGGCTGATCTCATTTAACCTTTTCTTCTCTAGTTTCTCCCAATAGGCTGGCATGTTTCCAATAACAATGTTGTAATTTGAGTTGTGCACTCGTCCCTGGTTATATATAGTAAAGAGATAGCACGGTTCTCTTCCTCCTCTATCTTGCTTTGACAATACCTGGCAACTAGTATTGCATTTAAAAGAGCCCCGAAGTTGATTCTACAAGTAGTCAAGTTCTGTAGGAACAAGGTGATCATGAATTCCACATATTATGTTTTACTGTCTGTGTCTTGAATCATGGTCACACTGTCTATTTTCTGCTCTAAAATTTTGGCCCTTCTCTCCATAGTTCAAGTAATATAGGTAAAAATATCATGATGGTTCTTCCTATTTAATAATAACATTTCTTGGATGACATTGGAGAAGCTTAAGTTAGATCCATTATCTTATTGACTTGGGACATTAAATTACAAATTTTGAATGTTGCATTTTAGGCATGTTTCAAATCTTCATTTTCTTCTTCTTCTACTTAACCAAAGTTTAGTGATGCACTTTCTAAGTTATCCTTACGTACCCACTTGTCAAGCTCAAGTATTATACGAGAACAAGATAATACTTTACAAGAAGAAGGCATGGAGGGGTGTTAATTTATGAACTAGTGGAAAAGTTAATAATTGTGCATCAGGATGCTAAAAATAAGAAACAAACCATGCAACTTTGAAGAATGTCATTTAATCTATTTCTTGAATTCTTTTTTGGTATGGAAAAGTGGTGATATAACAATTTTTATTTTCTGCAGATATTGAGGTCCAATGGATGCAGATCAAACCAAAGCTGCCCTTGAAGCTATTAGCAATGAAGCTGTTGATTTGGTAAAGTATAATGCATCTTGTGTCTATTGTAGTTTTGTTAACTTCCATGATATGTTCCATATTTTATTCATCAAACCTATATGAAGGCCTAAGTCATAATCAGCTCTACATGATGTTGATCAGCTCTCTGTTGTGGAAGTCATAATCAGCTCTACATGATGTTGATCATCTCTCTGTTGTGGAAGTTCTTTATTCAAGAAACAATAACCACGAGGTTTAGACTTGTAAAGCAAATGATACTCTATAATCAGCAGTTGTGGTTTTAGAAAGTCATGTGCTTTTACAAAAGAAACTTCCTCTCATCTAAACAGAACAAGAAGTATGTGAGAAATTGCAGTGAAAAACTATAAGAGTAATGTGGTTCATATTTGTCTATTGCCTGAAACAAAAACCATAGTGGTAGTGTAAGTGATCATTACAGTTATTGTTGTCAATTGCTCAAAAATATCTGAAAGGAATTTCATCAAACTAAATGATTAAGCTGAATGATGAGGATGAACCTAGAATAAGATATGAAACGGTGTCCACCTATATAACTTTTGCATTTGAGTTAAAAGCATTCAGGATATGACTGAGTAGAAACTGAAACATCTATGGCAGGAAAATATTCCTATTGAAGAAGTTTTTGAGAAGTTGAAATGTTCCAAAGATGGTCTTAATTCTGATGAGGTTCAAGCCCGTTTAGCTGTATTTGGATATAATAAGCTTGAAGAGAAGAAGGTTTGTCATCAACAATAATATATTTCCTCTTCCTTTATCTTATGACTTACCAAATCCTCCATAAAGCAATTTCTTATAGATATTCTGTTCTGACTTTATCCATACTATTTCTTTTCTGAAGGAGAGTAAAATACTTAAATTTTTGGGCTTCATGTGGAATCCTCTTTCTTGGGTCATGGAAGCTGCAGCTATTGTTGCTATTTCTGTTCCACGTGGTGAGGTGAGAACTCATCTTATGTGTACAATAATACTTGAGTTTGAGGGGAGGAAACAGAATATATGTAAACTGTGTGACTTGCAGCTATGAAATATATGGTTGCAGGATAAGAAAACAAAAGTTGATTACCAAGATTTTGTTGGCATTCTTGTGTTACTACTGATCAACTCAACCATTAGTTTCATAGAGGAAAATAATGCTGGAAATGCAGCTGCAGCTCTTATGGCCAGATTGGCTCCAAAAGCCAAGGTCAGATTCGAAAGAAAACTTTTCAGACATATTTGTAAAATTTCTATATATGTTGGGTTCTATATCATTTAAATTCTCTATCAGGTGTTGCGTGATGAGAAATGGAATGAAGAAGATGCAGGTGTGTTGGTTCCAGGTGACATTATAAGCATAAAACTAGGGGATATCATCCCTGCGGATGCAAGACTACTTCAAGGAGACCCTTTGAAAATCGATCAGGTATTATGAGTAGCTAGATGTAAGCAATGGGTTTTCCTTTTCTGTCTTTTCCTTACTCAAAGATGCACAATTTTGTCTAAAATCAATTTAGTTGTATAAGAGAAAGTAGTCTATGTAGAATATAATGAGGGTGTCTTGAAACAACCAAATAATAGATAGGATTTTCTAGAATTATGAGAAATTAATGATATTTAATTGTTTTAATATATATATAATATTTTTTTATTATAATATATTCCATACCCGTACACTATAATTTGTAAAATTTCTTACTTCGTTACTGTACCGTACCCATGCATCATACTTGTTACACAGTCTGAAGGGCATGTTTTTCAATTTGGATCGTAAACCAACAAGGTGATGAGCATATAACACTTTACATATATTTTCTTACTGTATGCTTAAACGTTTATTTTCTCCTCTCCTTGAATGCTTCTTTTTGGTGATTGAAATATCTGAGTATAAATCTTTTAGTTCTGACTCAGTATGCGTATCATTGCTGACAACAGTCTGTTTTCAGTCTGCTCTCACAGGAGAGTCACTTCCAGTGACCAAAAATCCTGGTGATGTGATATACTCAGGTTCAACTTGTAAACAAGGTGAGATTGAAGCAGTTGTCATAGCAACAGGATTGCATACTTTCTTTGGAAAGGCAGCTCATCTGGTGGAAACCACTACACATGTTGGTCACTTTCAGCAAGTAAGTTTCCATTTGAAGTTACCTTGATTAAACATTCCTACTACTGATCTTGTTATGATATTTATATCGATAAGAGAATATGTGCTTGAACGAAAACATCAAACAGAACTCTATACTTGACTCTAGAATTACTCACTGACAGACTTAGCTTTCTGCTATAGGTCTTGACAGCTATCGGTAATTTCTGCATTTGCTCAATTGCTGTTGGAATGGTAATTGAAACAATTGTAATGTTTGGGTTGCAAAAGAGGCGTGCGGGTGAAGGTATAGGCAACCTTCTTGTTCTACTGATTGGCGGTATTCCCATTGCCATGCCAACAGTTCTTTCGGTGACTATGGCAATCGGTTCCCATCGCTTGTCACAGCAGGTTAGTCAAACTATTTTGTTGGATAGGGGTTCTTGGCTTATAAGACCTTGGACATTTCAATTAATTTATTGATGCACTTAAACATATTCGGCAACTGAATTAAACGGCATTACACTTTCTACAGGGTGCAATAACAAAACGAATGACAGCAATTGAGGAAATGGCTGGGATGGATGTACTATGCAGTGACAAAACAGGCACCCTAACTCTCAACAAACTAACAGTGGACAAAAATATGATTGAGGTTAATACATTTTCTTCTCTGAATACATAAACGTCTGCTCAATAAACACACAGAAATTCAAGTTTTAATAATAAATGTTGTAAATCTTTAGCTATTGCTTGTTCTTTGTTAAGGAATGATCACTCTGCAGTTTGTCTTCATGCATGCCAACTATAAACCAATTTTCAAATAAAGTTAAAGCATGTTTGAGACATATATTTTCTCAAAAAACACTAGGAAACAAAGATCTCATGAAGTGTCTATGGTTCAAACCTGCTTTGCAGGTTTTTGCCAAGGGTGTTGACAAAGACACGGTAGTCCTAATGGCTGCAAGAGCTTCAAGATTGGAGAACCAAGACGCTATAGATACTGCAATTGTGTCAATGTTAGGTGATCCCAAAGAGGTACTTAGGTCTGATTTACTTTAAGTAATATGTTTAGCTTGCATTTTTATTCTTCATAACTTTGCTATAGTAGTCAGTTGCTGACATACTTGACTAACTACTAATAGGTGCAGTGAAACAGCTTTTCTAATTTGACAGTTTTCTAATTTAGTAAATTCAAAATATATTACAGGGTGGTTTGTGAAGTACACATGTTCATTCCTTTGTTGTCGGTTGTACCAATATTTGAGTTTACTGAATTAAGTTTTTGGCTCAATTCTTCCAGGCCCGAGCTGGAATCACTGAAGTTCACTTCCTTCCTTTCAATCCAACCGAAAAGAGAACTGCTCTTACCTATATAGATGGTGTTGGTAAAATGCACAGAGTCAGTAAAGGTGCACCTGAGCAGGTATAGAACTCACTAATGCAATATATCTTGTGGTTTCTTGTCAGTTTAGTGATCTGAAAATACTACTGATGCTAATATCTTTGAACTTTAAAGCATGTGATTCATAGCAAAGCTGCTCGATATATACGTAATTCTAATCTATGGAGATTGGCTCAATTACCCCAATAAAATGAATTGGATGGAATGAATTAAGTGGTAAATTTGAATGACAATACCAAGATAAATTTTATAAATTACTCAGTGATTCTTGCTTTCCTGGTAGGTGTGTTTCTCTGGATTAATGCTTTACCATGAGACAACCATTCGTCATTTTGTGGGTTCATGATTCAGAAGTTGAGACAACTTTTCTAAGTTTGTTTATAATTCCAGATTCTCAACATGTGCTGGAATAAAGCTGAAATTGGAAAGAAAGTGCACGCAGTAATTGATAAATTTGCAGATCGTGGACTTAGGTCCCTTGCAGTAGCCCGCCAGGTAATGAAATTTTCAAAGGAATATGTTTTCTGATCCCATGGATCCTGAATGGCGAATAATAACCTTTGCGAAATAAAACCAGGAAGTACCTGAAGGCACCAAAGACAGTCCTGGCGGACCTTGGGAATTTGTTGGTCTACTCCCTCTGTTTGACCCACCCCGTCATGACAGTGCTGAAACAATCAGAAAAGCTCTAGATCTTGGAGTTAGTGTCAAGATGATTACAGGTAAACATCATGAAATGCTCTTTTTTACACTTGGTAGTTTCTAATTGTCAAAGTCGTTTAATTCCAACCTAAATTCAAATGTTCATCATAGTTCTATCTGAATATGGTTCAAGGATTGAGCATCTTTATGTTTCAAATCATTGGTGTGTAACTTGGAAAACAGGTTTGGCGAATATGATGAAACTTCTTGCAGTCACATAGAAGCCGAATCAAATTTCATTCATGGAAGCATCATTCTTGAGTCTCCTTTCTCCTGTCTTGCTTTTGTGAGCAGAGAACTCTTGAATCTTTGATATTTAGTATGGTTTGTCAGTTCAACTCAAATAAAGAAGCATTATATCTGAACTACATCATATCAGCAACATAATTGTACTCAATCATTTTGCTCTAACCAAGGATGAGCATGACGAATAGGTCAAGGAAATATTATTGACAGATATTGTTCTACAACTGAAGATTTTAGATACCACTTATCACTTAAAAGAAAAATTTATTCTAGTTTTAGAATTCAACATTAAATAGAATTCTTTCAGGTGACCAACTGGCAATTGGAAAAGAAACAGGAAGACGATTAGGAATGGGGACAAACATGTACCCCTCGTCGTTTTTGCTTGGAGACCATAAGGATGAGTCAGCTGCAGCACTGCCTACTGAAGAACTTATTGAAAAAGCTGATGGCTTTGCTGGAGTTTTCCCTGGTAATTAGGTTTGCTGTAGTGATGATTGGCCAAATGTAATTTCTTTTTCATTTTTAATTCCGATCCTCATCTGCCCTACAGAGCACAAGTATGAGATTGTCAAAATATTGCAAAGTAGAAAGCATATTTGTGGAATGACTGGGGATGGAGTTAACGATGCACCTGCACTGAAGAAAGCAGATATAGGAATTGCTGTCTCAGATGCAACAGATGCAGCACGAAGTGCTTCAGATATTGTTCTGACTGAACCTGGACTAAGTGTTATTATTAGTGCTGTACTGACCAGCCGAGCTATCTTTCAGAGAATGAAAAACTATACGGTAATGTAACTGTCATTTATTATATCCTTTCTGGAAAGAGTATTCTTGAATATGTAAACCATGCATACTGAACTCTTTTGTTTGTCAGATTTATGCAGTATCCATCACAATCCGTATTGTGGTAAGTTATTGGGAATTGCTCGATTCTAGTATCTGAACTAATTCTGAATCTCAAAGATTCTGCTTGCTGGAATTTTCATATCTTTGTTCATGTCACTGGTATCTTAACAGTTAGGATTTTTGTTGCTTACTGCTTTCTGGAGATTCAACTTCCCACCTTTCATGGTTCTTGTCATTGCAATTCTCAATGATGGTAAGCATATCTACAACCAATTTCTTCCAACCTTTGACATATCCTCATATGTCTTCATCTTATGTTACTGATGAGGACATTGTTTCCAGGAACTATAATGACTATATCCAAAGATAGGGTGAAGCCGTCTCCAGTTCCTGACAGCTGGAAGCTCGGTGAAATTTTTGCTACAGGAATTATCATTGGCAGTTATCTCGCTCTGATGACTGTCATATTTTTCTATTTGATGTATAAAACAAGCTTCTTTGCAGTAAGTACACTTCTTATCACCCAAAGTAACTTTCATTACCAATATATATATATATATATATA
>JAWZTD010000109.1:3679152-3694310 GCA_035221335.1 Echites panduratus
GGCCTTGAGCAGGCCTTGTAAGAAATGATTAGAAAACTGCATTAGAGGTACCTAGAAGCCGCAGTATGTTGGTTTATGTTTATGAATCCTCCTTGGGTAAATTTGTACAAAACGCGAACCCTTGGAAATAGAAAATAATGATTAGAAATCTGCATTGTAATTTATTATTCTTTCTATCTATAATTAAATGTCTTATTCTAACTTATACACATTTTAAAAAAAAGTTTGATTTAATTTATTTTTAAATTATAATGATAAGAAAAATAAGACATTAATTTAAAAAGAAAACATGGGTCATTTAGTTCCGGATGAGGGAATATAATATATAAAAGGAAGATGACACCTTGGATCATTAGCCTTTGCCAAGTCAGCAGACGATTTGGAAAAACCGAACCTAAAGCACTCTTCATTTTTCTCTAGATAAAAAGATATATTTAGCCTCAATTAATTAATAACTTTCATTTTTTTTTCTATATAAAAAATATAGTACAAATAGTTTTTATGAAACACTTCAATTTTTCCTCATAAAAATCAGATGACTTTTAAATTAGCGGCCAAAATTCTAAATATTATTTTGTTAAATAAAAAATTACAATATAAAATTTTTTAACATTTCTTCTTTAAATTATTCTCCACATATATATATATATATATAGTTATCAAAGGAAGTAGAAAGCATACACTTTATCCATAAAACTTATAAAAAATCTACTCCTTTTAATACAAAGAAAATTTAATGTTTAATGTAAAGTTGGATCCCTTTCTCAAAATAATACTACTAATAATACTTCATTAAATAATTTCTTGTTATTTTCAAATGTTACTGCATTTAAATAATACTCTCTCTATTCGTAATTGAATATTTCATTTTGTCTTATTAAAAAATTAAGCAACATATTTAACTTTATAAAAATTAGTAATTTATCATTTAAATTATTGGTGACACTATTGAACAAATGGATGTAAATCCTTTAAGAATGTTAATAAAACTATATATTAAAAATCTACCTATTTTAAGAAATTAGACATTCAATTTTGAATTACCTAAAATAAAAATAGAAACATTCAATTTTAGATAAAGGAATGACTATAATACCCCATGAAATACTAATATTGTAACCATTCACCTATCAACCTCTTAATAGTAAAAAAAAAAAAGTACTTCCTTTGTCTTATAATATGAGACATAAGCCGTCGTCTTAAATGTAATTATATTATATCAAAAATATTTTTTTTTCATTCCTTTTTAACTACACTTTTTTTTAATAAATGAATAAATATATCAATAAATGGCAAGATGAAAAAATATCACGATAATACATTAATAATTACAAAATGACTTATATTGTAAGAAAAAAAAAACACCCTAGATTTATACTTTTATATTGAGAGAGTAAAGGATGATCAAAACAAAATTGAAAACAAGTCACTAAGGGCTAATTGGATACACTAACCGTTTGGATATTGTCATTCAATTATGTAAAAATACACTTTTAAATTATAGTTCATTTTCCAATTGAAAATGAAAATTTTTTTAGAAATTAAATTAAAACATCCATCTAAGATGGGATGGATCAATTTTTTTTATCTTTGAACAAAAAATGAACTCCAATTGATACATATATTTTATGTACTGAAGGATAGAGAATGAGGGTAAAAAATTAGATATCCAATCACATCCTAAGAAATTCCAAGAGATTAGCAGACGCAAAGAATCTTAAAGAGCTCGGTACAAATTCTCAGGAGAAATGCAAGCAAGAAGAAATTCCTTGGGGCATGGGCTTCTAGAAGATAAAATAAAACCAGCCCACAAATCCCCTTTTATTTTTCAGAAGAAAATAAAATTAAAAAAAAATTCAAAGGGTTAGGTTAGAGTGTAAAATGTGATGACGGGTGTAGTTTATTTGAGGGGATCTTTTAAAAATAGAAAAATAACATAATCATTCAATAATTTAATTTCGATTAAACAAAAGTTAGAAAATAATTTTTAAGTAATTGAAGTATGTAAATAATTTTGAATTGAATTAAAATTTCATTTTCAATTGGATTCAAAATTATATCAACTAAGGGTCAATTATCCACTCCAATATTGAATAAGAGGTTAAAGTCAATTTAAAACTTTGTTATCGATATTAAATTGCTTTAAATGTTAGAAGAGGAAAAGTTATAGTATTTGGTTTCACAATAAATTTTTTTTTTTTTATAATAGTTGGGAATGCGATTGAAGAATTGAAGGGAATCAACTGCTCATTTATGAAACAGGAAGCCAAGACTGACAGTATATTCACTCGTTTCTGGACAGAAGGAGTAACATGTTACAAAGGTAAGTGAGTACTTTGCCCCCTCTTTCGGGTTAACCATTCTCAAAGAAAAGTTCATAGCACAATTCAAAGAACAAGTTAGTGACAAATTCTTGAAGATTAACAGAAGCAAAGAATCCCAAAAATGAGATGAAATTGCACAGATTATTGAAGTGCGCAGCCGACTTACAAATTTCCAGCAATCCTAAGACAAATTGACCGACTACCATTCGAGAAAAGAGGAGGGAAACTAGCCATCTTAGTCGTTTTGACAAAAAAACAAATGCAGAACTCTATTAACCATTTCAGCCACCCACAGCATCCTCTCAAGTTGTATAAAGGAGAGAGGAGGCCATGGAATCTTCTTGAATGCAACATATGTAGATTAACGACTTCAGAATATCTCGAGAAGCGACAATTTGAAGGGCAAAAAGAATTTTGTTGCCCCATATATGGGTGCAGAGAGTGTCTTTTCATCATTCACTTTGATTGTGCTCGATTGCCCCAGGAGATAAGCCATCCCTTTCATCCCCAGCATTCTCTTTTTCTGTACCGTTTCGGGTGGAGGGAGATGGAGGAGTACTCCCCTTGCCATGCCTGCTCAAATGAAATTAGTGAGCCTTGGGTTTACCACTGCTGTGAACCTGAATGTAAGTTCAACCTCGACATTGGATGCTCTAAACTACAGACCTTGAATGATGAAGATCAGCTGGAAAATCAAGAAATTAGGATTAGCCACCAACACCCTGTGTTTATTTGTCATCGACCCAATTACTTCAAACTTACTTGCTCTTTCTGTAGTCGTGGTTTTTCCCGGACGGATTTGATCTGTGTCTGCATAAATTGCAAACACTTGTTGCATGAATGGTGTCTTTTCCCAAAAGAAATTGTGCATCCTTTTCACTTGGAGCACCCTCTAGTCTTTTTGCCAAAACCAATAACCCAGGAAAACTTCATTCGTTGCAGTGTTTGTTCTGTTGAAAGTTATGAATCTTTCACTTGCTCTCGATGTGAGTTTTTCCTTGACCCTTGGTGTGCATCTCTAAAGCCCACAATGAGCAGCTCTTCAGATCAACAGCTCCAGAAGAATCAATCTTTCAAACACCCTCATCCCCTGATTCAATGCGACCCCATCAAATATGAACGCTTTTGCTCGGGATGCAATTTACCCATTAAAGATTCATGCGTGTATGTTTGCCTAGAGTGTGACGTTTTGCTTGACAAATCTTGTGCTGATTTACTTCCTGAGATTATCAACCCTCTTCACCCAATTCACCCATTGATTCTTGTAAAACTAAAACACGACGAGGAGCTTACATTTTGCCAATTATGTCGCTATTCTAGTCGCCTATTGAAGTATGTATGCTTCGAATGCAAATTTAAATTAGACACTTCCTGTGCTGTTTCTGCCAACCCATATGCAGTGGTAAACTCAAGAATTCACCGCCATCCTCTTGCTTTTCTGATAAAAAAACCTGGACATGATCATTGGAATATTAGGTGCGAAACTTGTGATGAATCCTGTGAGAAATACTTTTTCAGCTGTCTTGATCCTAAATGCGATTACTCTATTCATCTTGAATGTTGCCCATCGTTACCCGGAGTCATCAAACACGACAGCCACTATGATCCGCTCATTTATACGGATGATCAAATTAAAGACGCGAGTGACGATGAGAGTGACGGGGAGTTCTATTGCCATGCCTGTGAAGACTTACGAAACCTTGAAGATCCTACTTACTACTGCCAGGAATGTCACTTTGTTGCTCATCTTCAGTGCGTCTTTCCTGCGGTAAATAAAAGGTTACTGCTTCGTTGTTCGTCCTGGAATAAAATGTCTGATTTTGATAAATTTTAAGAGAAATAAGTATTTGATTTTAATTCATTTTAATTGTTTAGAGAATGATGTTTCAATCCCTCTCTAACCATTTAAATTTTTGAAGGGGTGCAAATTTATCATTGAGTTTTGACTGTAGATTCTATTGAAAATTTATGTTCAACCCAACCCACACCCACCAGGGGAGTGTTGAGTAGTTAAATATTCAATTTGAAATTTTAATTTGGACTACGAGATTACTGATTTACTATCTATATGCAAGGTTTAATTCGATCACATTTTTCTATTCTTTGTTTCAGATTTTGCAAGGCCTGGAAGCTGCTGTGCCAACTCTGGCTTTAGCATCCTCTTAAAGCTCACTGTTTTTCTGCCAATTTCCTTTTCCGTATCTTGAATTCATGTATCCTAAACAAGCAGATCTTCATTCTCAATGTAATTGTAGAAACAATAATTAGTGAACAATCAGAATCTTTCCAAACTATTATTCCCTCTGTCGCTATTTATAACTCACTTAAGTTCATTTGAGAAGAAGTTGGCACAAACAAGCTCTTCCATGGGATTAACAGGATGTTGGAGAAACAATTGGTTCAGCTTCCAAGCAATGTAAAATCTGAAACAAAGCAAACAAGAATTGTATTAAACCAAATTAACCGGTGCTTATATATATGTAGTATAATTTTACACTTATGAAAAGTGATTACCGCCGGAAAAAAGCACTGAAGATGAGCAACAAAGTGACATTTTTGGCAGTAGTAAGTAGGATCATCAAGATCCCGCAAGTCTTCACAGGCATGGCAATAGAACTCTCCATCACTGTCTTCATCACTAGCGTCTTTGATTTGAGAATCCATATAGATGAGCGGATCACAGTGGCTGTCATGTTTGATGATTTTGGGCAAGGATGGGCAACATTCAAGATGAATAGAATAATAGCATTCGGGACAAGTGAAAAAGTATCTCTCACAGGGTTCGTCACAAGTTCTGCAAGAAATATTCCAATCGTATCCAGGTTTTTTGATCAGAAAAGCAAGAGAATGGTTGTGAATTCTCGAGTTTACTATTGCATATGGTTCTGCAGAACTAGCACAGAGAGTGTCAATCATGAAATGGCATTCTCGACAAACATACTTTAAAAGGTGAGTGTAACGGTGGCATAATCTGCAACCTGTATGCTCCTTTTGTTTATCAAGAGTCAATGGGTGATTTGGGTGAAAAGGGTAATCTGTAATCTCAGGAAGCAAATCAGCACAAGATTTATCAAGCAAAACCCCACATTCTAAGCAAACATATACGTAATCTTTAATGGGTGAATCACATCCAGAGCAAGGGAGTTTATGTTTGATGGGGTCACATTGAATCAGGGGATGAGGATGTTTGAACAGAGATCGATTCTGGAGACCATATTCAGAGTTTCTATATGTGGGACTTAGGGAGACACAAGAAAGGTCAAGGATAAACTCACATTTACTGCAAGTGAAAAATGAAGAACCTGCCTTGGAACAAGCATTGCACCACTTGAAGATTTCCCTGATAGGAACAGGGGGTGGAACAAGGACTAGAGGGTGCTCCGCGTGAAAAGGATGAACAATTTCTTGTGGGAAAACACAATGTTCATGCAACAAATTTTTGCAATCCAAGCAGACGAAGATCAAATCCGTCTTCGGGAAACTTGAACTGCAGAATGAGCAACGAGATTCGAAGCCAGTGGGTTGATTACAGATATATACAGGGTGTTGATGATGGCTAATTAAGTTTTGATTGTTCAGCTCACAACAATCATTCAAGGGCTGTAGTTTAATGCAACGAATATCGAGGTTGAACTTGCATTCAGAGCAGCGGTAAACGTATAACTCGTTACTATGATAATCTGCACAGGCATTGCAAGGGAAGAGTTTCTTCTTCTGCGACCCGATCCAGTAGAAAGAAAGAGAATGCTGGGGATGAAAGGGGTGGTTTAGCTCCCGCGGAAGTTGAGCGCACTCCAAGTGAATGATGAATTGACAGTCTCTACACCCATATACTTGGCAGCCGACTTCTTGTTTCCCTGCAGATTGACGCTTCAGATATTCTGAGACCGTCAGGCTACAAATCAAACATCTACGTGAATTCCATGGCTTCCTCTCTCCTTTATACAAATTGAGAGGATGCTTCGGGTGGATAAAATGGTTGATGGAGTTCTGCATAGACGGCTTTCTGAAATCGGATAGTCTCAAAAGTGGCTTAGGAATGGCAGAATTTTAGTGGCCGGCTGGGCACCTCACTAAACCTGAAAGAAACCATGAACACGAAATCTGGGGAAATAGCTGAATTTTATCAAGAAATCTGAATCTGAGTTCTAGTCTAATTTTATTCCTAACATCCACCACTCCCCCAGCTATTAACATCAGTTGGAGGTTAGGGAAATTCCCACTTTTCCAATCCAATCAGATCACCAAATACCGTAATAATCAGTTAGCAAAAGCTCATCATAGCCTCTGTTTTCTTTTGTCCATCTTGTGGACGTGTAGAATGGATTAGATCAAGGAGAATATATAGAAGGTAAAGAAATACTGAGATCCAAAAATAGATCAAAGAGCCATACCCTTTAAGCATTTAAGTAAAGTAGAAGATGAGAAGTAATTTGCATAGAAAGAGTCCAATCTAAGAACGGGACGATATAGACAGAAAAGCAGAAAAGAAAAAAGGGATTCCCCCACTCCTTTTTCTTTTTTTCTTTTTCCTTTTCTTCAAATATTTTATGCATTATTTCAAAACTTTATATGTCACATCCAAACAATAATCAATAATTCTGTGTTATGTGCTTTGAGTTTTTATTTTAGACGTTTCAATTTATTATAATCATTCTATTTAGTTTTTGAATTTTTATTTTAATTCATTATATATTAAATTATTCACATAAAATTCTTTAATCACATAATTGATTGAAAATTATAAATATATTTTAACATTAAATCCTACTTTAATTAAATTTGTTGATCTATTTATTTAATTATTTCAAAAAAAAATTTACTTAAAATAAAATTTAAAAAATAATAAATAACTATTAAATTAAAGTTTACTAATATTAATACATTACATTCTATTATTAATAAGTAATTATTATCTAAAATAAATATAATTTTTTAATTAAAATATTTCTAATTTAATTGGATTTTCACTATAATTTAATTATAATTGTATCATTAATATATAAACTAACAAAATTTTCTATTATGTTTTGATATTCAATCTAGTTATGTTTTGAAGGACTTATGTAAATGATTTAAGATATATTAAAGGTTCAATTGATTAAAATAAATGTTCAATGCTTAACAGAGTGAGATAAAATAAAAATTCAATAACTTAATAGGATGATTATGATAAGTTAAATGATTTAATAAGATAAAATAAAAGTTTAAGATTTTAATAGGAATTATTGTTATCATATGAGGGATTTAATAATATATTAAGCCTACATTTAATAAAGAAATATTTAAATAATTTAAAATTTTGAGAGGAAAGAGACTGAATTAATATTTTTTCGGAATAAAGTTAAGGTAGGAGAACAGAACATGATGGCGAAGAAAAAGGGGCAACCTGAGATAAAAACAAAATGAAGAATCCATAGTACAACTATGGGGCCAAAGGTCAGCTCACCCTATTTTATTTTCACAGCCTAAAATCTCGGTTCTACTACTTAATAATCATCATTAACCATGTCGAAATAAATATCTAAATTGACGGTAGGTATTTGAGTCATCTTTATATATCACCGAAACGAATTGAAGTATAAAACATATTTGAGAATGAGCATTTCCATCAGATCTGATCTTGTATTCAAGCATGCAATATGATCTAGCAACTCTTAACTATGAACTCAACAAGAAAAAAGACACTTTATTTTAACCAAATTCCTCAAACAACAAAGTTCACTGGCAAGATTTAGGTAAATCCCTTCTCTGGCAATCATTTAACCATAACATTTTGATTGAAAAATAAATAAATAAACAAACAATCCATCAGGAGACAAATCACCAAAATAATAATGATCTGGTCAAGATTTTGTACACAGAACACTTATACCATATAAAAGCATAAAAGAGACTGCCTTTGAGGCATTTACCATTGACATATTAGGCAACTATGGCACAGTAATGTTCAGGTTTGGGCATTCCCTGATAATGGAGTTCTGCAGAGTTGTTGGCAATGTAATCCCAATTCTTGTCAGCCTTGGTAAATCCCAGAGCTGAACTTGTTTGAGTTTTGGCGGTTCACAGTTGCTGGAAGTAATGCCTTTAAACAGAATTTCAATGTTATCACAAAATCTCACCTTGAGTACTGAAAGATCATTTGGCATCAGGCTTGAAGAGATAACATGTTCAAGCATGGGACAGTGTTCAACTTCTATAGTTTCCAGAGAAGGCATTTCAATCCCAATACTAGACAAATTCGGTAAACCCATCAGCCGCACTTCTTTCAAATCCTGCAATTTCAAGTTGTGTGAGGTGATACCTTCAAATGAAGTGTTTATATATTTGCAATTTCTGATTTTACGTACCTGAAGGTTTTGTGGAACATGGCTTGAAGGTAGAATGTGTTCAAGAATGGGACACTCCACAACTTCTAAAACTTTCACAGATGGCATTGAGCACCCTATGCTTTTCAGTTCTGGTAGTTCCGACAGACGCAATGTGTGCAATTTCAGCAAAATGGCTCCTAGATCATGTCCAAATAGAGTTTCCAATTTCTCGCAGAATCTAATATGGAGGACAGCAAGGTTTTGAGGCAAGCAGGAAGGAAAGAGAACCCCTGAGAGCTTTGGGCAACAATCTAGATACAAGCAGTTTAGGTTTTGAAAGCCAATAGATTGCTGACTTTTACCACATAAACTCTGTAAACTCCAAGCATTTGAAATCCACACAATCTCAAGCCCTGCACCCACTTCTGCATCATTTACATTGATGACATGCTCCATTCTCTGACATCCCTCCACCCAACAGCCTTTCATCTTCTTGATCTTGTCAGCACCCAGATCGACTAATGAACTGATAAAGGAATTAGCTAGCAGGAATACGTACTCAGACTCAGCAAGCACAACCTCAATTCCCTTAGGAAAACTATCAAAGCCATGGATCTCCACTGACCTCCCTTCCTTCAGATTAGCGAAGTGCCTGGACAAGAAGTAGATATCTCTGAAAAGAAATTCATCTTTGGAAATATAGAGGCCCCCTGAACCATTTTTCTGCTCTACAGGACTGATAGAGAAATAGAAATGTTTTGAAATATTGCCCCACAAAGATGGATCACTCTTTAGAAGCTCAAAAAATTCTGAACCACTAAGAGATATGAATGACCTGTTAGAATCATCAGACAAACTGGAGATGGACCATTTGTACTCATTCAGCTTTTCTTTAGAAAGCTTCCCACCGTTGCAGTGAGTGTTATCGACTGCTCCAGTATTCTCCTTATTTGGAAAAGATAGATGCACAAGCTTTTCCAGTTTTGAGATTCCACAAGGGAGATCTTTTATGTCCCCAGAAAGATCAACCCTTCTCATATTTGCAAAATGTTCCAAGTCTGAACAACCTTCAAGCAAGAGCTCATGGAGATTGTTTAATTTTTCTAGAGAAGGAAGACACTTTACTTTTGTATGAGAAAGATCTAAAATCTCAAGCATTTGAAGTTCTTCAAGAGATGGAAGAGATTTTAGCTGCCTACAGCCGCTTAGACGAAGAACTTTAAGGTTTTTGAGATTAGACAACGATGGTACCTGTGCAAGCGAGGTCTCTGATAGGTCAAGACTAAGAAGATTATGCATATGTGCCAGGAAATCAGAATCAACAAATGAATTCACACCATGTAAATTTAGTTCCTCAAGGTTTGAGAGGGATTTCAGTTCAGGCACTTTCTTTATTTGAGTTTTGCAGAAGGATAACCTTCTAAGACAAGACAGGTGTTCAAAAGATTCATCTTCTAGTTCTGTCAAAGCCTTGCAGTCAGATAGATCAAGAACCTCAAGTTTTCTCACGGAAGTCAAGGCAGGCAAATTCATCAGAGTTGAACAACATGAAAGTAACAGCTCACGAAGGTTATGCAAAGCAGTAAGGGAGGGCAGAATTTCCAGTTTTGTTTTTGTTAGGTTGAGCACTCGAAGGTTTTCAAGGTTTTCAAAGAACTTCTCTTCAATTTTGGCAAGAGAAGAGGCACCTGAAAGATCAAGTATCTCAAGGTCTTTGGGAGATTTTGAACAGGTGATATGTGTTACCTGAGAGCAGCCTTTCATATGCAACTGACAAGGATTACCAAAATTAGAAGGTAACAGGCTTGAAGTAAAATTAGTTCCAGAAAGATCAAGGATCTTTAGACTAATATTACTTTGGAGCGATTTATCATGGAACTCCTTTATGGTTGATTCTGAAAGATCAAGTACCTGAAGATTCGTTAGAGTTCGAAGACTGGGAACTCTGGTCATGTTCCAACAACCACTCAATACCAGATGAGTTAGCTCTCCAGTTCCATGAAGAATTGGTAAAGATTTGATGTTGCTCCTGGAAAGATTCAACGTTTGAAGTTTTGGCAGTGATTTCAAGTTTTTCTCAGGAAAAATTGTCAAGGAGGCAGCACCAGAAAGATCAAGAACCATAAGTTTTTCACACTTTCTGAGGCTCTTAAGTTGTCTAAACTGAGAACAATCTTTCAGGATAAACCAGCGGAGTTCAGTAAGGTCATAGAATGATTGAGGTAACACTTCAATCTGAAGGGCAGACAGATTAAGACTACGAAGTTGCTTCAGTTGGACAAAAAAGTTATCAGGAATGCACGTTATGAACCGAGAACCAGATACCTCAAGAACAGTCAACAGATTGAGATATTTGATATCATCAATGCTTGCAAGATATTCACAGCCCCTGAGCACAAGCACGTTGAGCTTTTTCATATCGTTCAAGGATGCCGGCAATTTTACAGTTCTGTGTCTGAAAAGTCCTAGAATTTGCAGTTCTTGACTGATTTCCAAGAGATCATCAAAGTCTTTCCCATTGAGACCAGCTCCATCCAGCAGCAGTGTTTGGCACCCTTTGTTGCCGCTGCCAAATGTTCTTATTGTACCATCCATGTGTGTTACTTTGCCAAAACTGCTCCCCTTATAACCATCCACAAAAACTTTTGCCAACCCCAGCTTAGCAATTCCGCCAATACCACAGTGTTGTCGATAATTCAAATGCAAATCCACTCTTTTCATGATGAGGTAATCCTCATTCACTTTCTTCAGCATTCCACAATCCATAAGCTCCATCAAAATACGGTGACCCTCCTCGTAGGCTTTCTCAATACAATCAACAGGGCCCAGATACCCTTCCATTATCCAATAGGATATCAACTCATTGTAGTGAACCGAAAAATGGTCCCGGAAATAGTGGGCACCGTCCCAGGAAAAGTCAAGTAAAACACTATCTGGGACTTTCCCATATCCACTTACAATTAAATGAGCAAAATTGAACTTGTCACCCAGAGAAGCCTCTTCTAGAGCACGTTGCAGACATTGACTTCTAGAATTATCTTTATGATAGCTCAGTAATTTCTCAAGTAATCCGACTTCAAAAGGAGTTAAGCCTTTTTTCTTGTTCATGAAGTTCTGCACAAAAGATCCTATAACTGGAATATTAAATATATCAGCCCTTGTTTTTTGCTGCAACAAAGATACTGATATGTCTGAAGTTAGAGGAATAATATTAATTACTTTCTTAGTTTTCTCTATATCTTGGTGCCGATTTCCCTCATTAAGGGAAGTTATTAGCATCTTTGTTCTGGGCTTGCCACTGTTGCTAACTTCATCTATTGAAGGCTTTGCTGAACAATGCTGGATGAACTGTATTAGTTCCATGATTTGGCTATCTCCTTCATTCATTTTGTTTCCTTCATCATCCAAGACCAGAAGAACACGAGATCCAGACAATCTCACATGTATCTTTTCTTTCAAGGCCTCCAAACTTTCCTCTTTTCTAACCACGTTCTCTACCTCCTCATTACCATCATTCTCCCACTCAGCAGAAGTGTAAAGCAGAGATAACTGGCAAGCTATATGTTCATAAAGATCCCTTTGACTATACCTTAAAGTTAGATAAACCCAGAGAGTGATATCAACCAGATCCTGTTTAACTGCAAACAAACTCACTCTCCTTGCAATCCATGTTTTACCAATTCCTGATTCCCCTGCAAGAACAATAGTTGAGACTTCTTCCTTAAGATGTGATAGAACCAATGTTATCACTGGATCATTACTGTTGTTTCCCATAGCTGATCAAGGAATCCTACTGGTGAAAAAATGCCAAAGCACAACATTAGATCTCAAAACTGGGCTTGTATGAACTTTGACTGAGCTGAACAGAATTCATACATATAACATAATTATGGCCATGAATGCTACTTGTGACGGGAAATAATTCAGGGGATCCCCTTGGTCATTCTCACATTCAATGTCACTTGAATAAGTGACTTGATGGCTTCTGCAAAGTTGTTATGAGAAGCATGATTGAGAGGTAAACTGGCTTCCTCTAGACTATTTTATGGGGCAAACCAGTAGATGGTCCCTTTAATTACACAAATACCAAAAAAAATACCAATACTTAGTAGCCTGGTATAGGTTGTTAACAGATTCAATGAAATATAGAAACACACACTATCTCTGGAAGTGATTCACAGATTACACAGTAGAGAGATTGTTTCAATACATATATTCAAACCCACAAACCTAGAATTCAATTCAAGAGCATTTTTTGTTTTTTATACTTCTGGGCCAAGACCAGTACACACTAGTTTAAACACACTACTAAAGCAATGTCAAAATATAGACTGCAAATTAACAGAAAAGATCTCTCATCAGACTCCTCTCTCACTAGCTTCAGTTCCCATAGAAGTCAGTGCCGAAAACACAGTACTGGATAAATTATTTTATAGCTTCCACAGCTCTTGTTTACTATCAAATTTCTGGTATCCCTGAAGTTTCCAAACTATTGATTATTTGAATAATCCTCAAACTAAAAGAAGAAAGGGGAGGGGGGGGGGGGGGAACTCCTATCCAGACAGGTTCCTGCTTCAAAATTCATTGCATTGGTTGCTAATGAAAGAAAAGGGGTTGGTCAAAACAGTGTCAGGTTTCTCATAAAGTTCCTTTCTCTTTTAAAATACTTCTTCACATTGTACAAAGACCAGTGGGAACAAATACATACAGCTTCAATTATACACGATTTACAAGATATCAACGAATGTATATTGTCAATTTAATCAATCACAACAGCTTACAAAACATCCACGATCCATTTACCTTTGCAATTTGATTTATACAATCTGGATGATAATCAAGAAACAGTGAAACATTGTGCAATAACAACTGTTGCAGGAAGGAAAAGGAATAAGGAGAAACAACTACCAAGTGGGATTGACAGATAAAATGCAGAAGGAAGAAGCATAAACCTGCAACAATAGCAGAGTCCTCAACTCTGGGATCTCTCTTATCTTAGAATTAGAATGCCAATTTACCAAATTTGCTTCTCCTCTTCTACTTTGCTAAAGCTTCATTCTGTGAATTCTACGGGGAACAGTTTAAAGTCCTGCACTTTTTCTTTTTGGGAGTTTACTGCAAGTTTGTGTCTTAGCTTGGATCGAATAGATGCTATTCTTAGTTCATACGTCATGTCATATTTATTATCTATTTATGTTTATTATGGTTGTCTCTTTAAAATATATTTGAATTAATTCATATTTCATTAAATATAAATCATTATTATTAATTTATTAATTTTTTTATTATATTTCACTTATCTATTTTTTTTTCTCAATTCATATTATTAGTTTTATTAAAATTATAAATAAAAATATTTTTGAAAAATTTAATATATTACATTAATTTTAATAAAATGATGAAAGATAACTTAGAGGAAATATTAATTTACCTCTATAGTGTTAGCATATAGTTTATTACT
This sequence comes from Echites panduratus, assembly GCA_035221335.1. NCBI lineage: Eukaryota > Viridiplantae > Streptophyta > Magnoliopsida > Gentianales > Apocynaceae > Echites > Echites panduratus. Next base: position 3,693,249 of record JAWZTD010000109.1, read on the forward strand.
TTGACATTAAGAGTATTTTAAAATGAATTAATGAAAAATTTGTAAACAAAGTAATAAATGGGTGACATTTTAAATTAAGTTTTCTATTCTTTTCATATCCCTTTTATTTTGCAAAGCAATAATCGGATCAAATTCAAACACGCACATCGATATACTATTGGTAGTAGAACTTACAGCAATAATAAGTCAAACTATATTGCACATTCAAATCACTCAATTAAATCTTTAGATGCTAAACATTTTCATTATTGAATGAGATTTATATGTTAAATTTTAAATTTCAAATATAAATAAAGAAGAATGGATATTAATTTTTTTATTTGATCTTTTTAAACCTAAATAAACATTATAGATCGACCAGAATCTTATCACACATTGGATGTGTCGTTCCTATTACACCATTAAAATTTTAATATGTATCTCTAAAAGATGAATGAATCATAGGATTTAGTTTAATTTTTTTGTGATCTAATATATAAAATATATATAAAAAAAACAATTAAAGATTATGTGAAAGTTTTTTATTAATATAATAATAAAGAGTGACACGAATATGTAATAGATGATGTGAATCCCTGTGATCAGCTTGTAATAGATAACATAAAAAAAAACTTAAAATCCTATTATACTTATACGGTTGAGAGCTTTTTTTTATTTGAAATTTTAAGAAAAAAGATTGATATTTTTAATATTGTAACATTACATTTTTACAAAAAGAAATTAAATAATTTAGAAAATAAGATATTTAATTTGGATACTTGAAAAAAAAACCTGGCATTTAGTTTCAGACGGGGAATAATTTAATATTAGCTGATTTAATTTCTTGAGTAAATCAATATTTTCGTCTCTATTCTTTTATATTTTTGTCATGTATAAGTCCTCTTTCATTTTTTTTAGATTTTTAAGTCCTATAACTTTTTTTATTTAAACCAATTAAGTCTCTAACCTTTTATTGTGATATTTAAAATCCTTAATTATTTTTTCGTTGGAAAGATAGGTCATAAATCTTTTTATAAATATCTATCAAAGTCTTTCTTACTTGAGGAAACCCTGTATTGTACA
>JAWZTD010000109.1:3723411-3738023 GCA_035221335.1 Echites panduratus
TTTTTTTACAAATTTTTTTATTAGTCAATAATAATAATTATTAAGTTATAATATATTTAAATTAATATCTAATAAAATTTTCATCCCCAAAAAGTTGTATATTCAGAGGAAGAAATAAAATAAAACAGAAGTAAAAAGAATAAAGAATAATAACGATGCAAAATAGAAATAAACAAAAAACAAAAGGAGTCCAGACCAGATTCACCAGAACATCCCTGGTTGAAAAAAAAAAAAAAAGATTAGTTTGAGGAAGGTGAATGGAGAAAATCATAAATTAAAATAATATTATTTTTTAAAATTAAAAACAAGTTTTATTTTTTTTTCTCTAACTAAGCTTTTATTAAGCAACTTAATTAATACATTTTTTTAATAAAGTGGTTACTCTTCAAAATAAACTATACCCCCCCCCCCTTTTAAATCTTAAATTATTTCGGGTAAAAAAAATGAAAAATAAATTATTATAAACAAAATTGCAAAAACCCGCTCCGCTTCAACTCCCTCTCTCTAAATTCACTACTGTTTGAAACAAAAACCCTCCTAAATCTGTCTTTACTCTCTCTTCCTCCCTGGTATGGAGTAGCCAATGGCATCACTTTGAGTTCCCTTCCATACATGAAAAGTTCCCTCAGTTTCCAGTTTGAATTCCCTTTTTCTCTGTGTGTACGCTGAGCTTTCGGGAATGGAATCCAGGAAGAGCGTTGCTGACAGGTCCTCACCACTTAGCCTCTCCAACGGCGGCGCTTCCTCCGCCTTTTCTCCGACCACTCGACAACCTAATTATACTTGCACAAAAGTCCGGGTACGCCATTGTTTATCACTTCTCCTACATCAATTTTTAGGTTTTGGAGTTCACACGGCTCACTTAAATCTGTCGTGTGTAACCTGCGTTTGAAGAAACCCTAGTTACTACACGGGAAATTTACGTCGTGTTTCTGTTAATGGTGATAGGATTAAGACTGTATCGTTTTTTTTTCCCTTCTTCCTTTGACTCTATCTCTGGGGGCAACTGAAGTTGTTTTATACTTGGGGCTCCTTAAATGAAAAATGAGTTAGGCCGTTTTAAACTGTAGCTGGGATTGAATTATAATTTGGATCACATCTAAAGTTTTTGTTCTTATATATGCTAATATTTTTGATGCCTTTTATATTGGTATGGGGAGTTTTGGTTACGGTTGCCATATAAGAATTATGGTGAAAATTGAGCATCGGCAGTTTTGTCATAATTTCAGTATAGAATGAGTCAATTTTTGTTTGTAATCCTTCGTTGTTGAAAGGATTCAATAAGTTCTGCAATAATGTCTTGTTCAAGTTCCTTTTCCTTTTTTTTACCTCGCTTCTTTCTAATGCTTTTTCTGTAAGAAGCTGTGTACCTGGATTTCTAGTGTATTCGAGAGAAATGTGACCTCAACACCTCTAGGCTTAACTTATTGTTAATATGAAATAATTTGAGAGTAAGAAGTGGGGTATGATGAGCAGTGCTTCTTGTGGAAGTTGGGAAAAGGAAACAGAAGGAAGGGGACATTGAAATAAGATAATTGTTCTTCCTTTGCTTTAAAAGCTTATCCAGTAAGAATGATCTTACTTTACCTTTACCCCAAAATATTTCAAGATCATTTTCTTGTCTGTGGCTTTTAATTCAGTTGAGGTGTGGAATTCTTTGTGAATTTCATGTGAAACTTGTCGAAGATATTTTTCTTCTGCTGATAAATGTAAAAGCTGAGCACTTTGTTATATCACATCGATTTAGGAATAACCAAGACGGGTGTGCAGTTGTTTATTTCCATTCATGTCTCTCTTTGTTTTTGCACATACCTCCATCTAGGTGTTTCACAATGGTCTTGGACCGATGAAAATATTACCACGTGAACCCTTAGAACCTTAATAATCATGTTGCTCTTGATACCTCCTTAAACTACATTCAAGATTTGGTTTTTCATTGTTTAGCCTGAATTATATATATATATATATATATTATATTTTCTCCCTGTTCCTTACCTTTTCAAATGCTGCATCTCCTGTGTTGTTTTGTTGTCTATCTGATGCTAAGTAGTGCTTGAATTGGATTATAGGAAGCATTGGAACATCTGGCATCAATAGATCCTATTGAGTTGTGCAATGAAGCTAAAGTTGAGCACTGTAGGGCAACTAGAGATCTAAGAAAATGTGGACGCTATGTACAAAGTGTTTTGAACACATGTGGCCATGCATCCTTGTGTGAGGAGTGTAGTCAACGATGTGATGTTTGCCCAATCTGTAGAATTCCTTTATCCAAGGATGGGAATAGATTACGGCTTCGCTTGTACTATGAGTGTGTAGAAGCTTGCATTATCTCCAAAAGGTGTGATGACAGGTTGCAAGAAGATGGAGAAAAGGAACTTATTGCTGATGTTCACCGATTGTATGCTTTGTTTGATGTTGCCTTGGAGAATAACTTGAGCTCTCTAATATGCCACTGTATCCTCTTATGGTCACTTTACTATTCCTAATCGAATGGGAAATCTCTATTTCTGTCTTAGACGAGAACTTGGTATGAATGGGAAAATAACAATCTTCTTGCATAAATTTGAGTAAGATGATCTCGGTTTCTTAATTCTTGTTCACCTCACCCCATGCAAAATGAAAACAAGAAATTAATAACTACCGTTAAGGGAAGTGAACCGAAAAGATTAGAGTTATTCATTTTACTTAAAGGGTAGGCGTAATTTGCTTAACTTGAAAGGTTATTTGTAGATGCACTCATCTACTCTGGATGTTATATTAGATTGCTAATTTATCCAATATTCTAGTTTCTTTTGTATGCTGTTCCTTAACAGATTGCTCACAGATGTTACGGATGTCTGTATGGATGAAAATGCTGTCTCTAGTGATCCTGTCATTGCCTTCTTATTGGATGAAGTGGTTGTCAAAGATTGGTGCAAGCGAACCTTTAAAAGTGTTTTGGCAGAGATTCAAATGATATGTATCCTGACGTACATACTTTCAGTATCTCAACAATACACATTTTATGGTTATTGTATCCTTAACATTTATAATAGATAACTCTACTGTAAAAGAGATGGAAGACCATTTGACTTCACTGCTTAAGTTCTCTGTGAAGCTAGCAGGTTTGGTCAATGTTATTGAAGTTTTGGAATCATCATTTAAAGGCTCTCATTCTGCAAAACTTCATGATCTTGACCATCTTCAAGATATCATATTAAGGACAAAGCAGGTAACTTATTGAATCTTTTGCTGATCGTTTGACAATTATCAATTGCTTGCTTGCCAATAAAGATTACACCTTCCTATGTACTATATTTTTAAGCGTTTGAAATGTTTCGCCTGCGTTTATGTTTTGAGACATTCAATGTGCTTGGTATTGAGAAATAGTTTTAAAGGATCTGTGAACAGGCTTAAGTTCGCCTGAGAACCTTCTCAAAGATTTCACTAGACACTATTTTTTCCATGAGTAGACTTGTTCAAGGACTCTAATAGTCTAATGGATGTTAGTTAAGCGATGGAGCCTTTTCTGGTAATATAAATAATCTTTTACTACCTTTCACTTCTTTTTGCCTTTGGTGGTTTTCAGCACATGGAGGTTATGATTTGGTGTATAAGACATCGTTTTTTGGAGGATGTGAAGCCACGGCATGCTAATATTGGGTCCTGGCGATCTTTAGTTCAGAAAAGGAAAAATGCAGCAATTAGGCGTGCATGGCCTGACTTAGTAACAAATGGTGCTACAGAGTCATGCAGGCCAGATAATGCCACTCTTTTTATTGAAGATGCACTTTCAAATATTGACAAAGAGCAGGGATATACAGAAGATCATGGAGAGGAATTACAAATAGCATATTTGCTGAAGGATCAGGGATCTTTTCTCCGGTCCAGAATAGAGGGTCTGGCTGGATTTTATCCTTTTGAAAGTCTGAGAGCTGCTGTTGATGTACTCTTCTTGCAAGGAAGTTCTGATTTGGAGGTTTCAAAACTAGCAATTGTATCCTTTATTGAATGTTTTGAGAAGTAATTTGGTTGTTTATGCTTCATCTAAGGGTTATTTAAACCTTGTCTTCTAAAAAGCAAATATAAAGGTAACTGTAATTATTTTTTTGAAATTTTACCAGAGAAGCTTAACAGCTTCATTAGATTTATTCCATATCTTGTCATTTGCATCATATTTTCTTTTATGCTATTCCTGACTTTTTACACAGCTTTTGTACTATCTATTTGATCGGCACTGGATGACCCCAGAGGAAAATTGGAAGGAAATTGTTAATGACTTTGCCGCTACTTTCAGTATAACTAGGCATTCATTATTGGAGTCTTTTGTCTTCTATCTGCTGGATGATCACACTGATGAAGCTCTAAAGGTAATTTTCATCATTGTGGAAATTGTTTCTATGGGTTTGTAATTGAACTTCTATACATTTTAACTGTTAAGAAAGAGTTTTCTTATTCGAGATATATAGATTACTTTAACAAATTTGCCTTATTCAGGTGCTTGGGATCTTTTTGGTGTATTAAGTAGGAAGAGGAACATCATTCTTAAATATTCTCCACTAGAACAACATTTCTGGTTCCTAAAAGTTTATCAAGTCATTGTTAGTGGTAGGTGATCATCAGATGGCTGGTCCTTTTTGCCTCACCTAAAATATGTAACAAGGATTTTGGAGCTTTAATACATTCAGTGGTTCACCCATTTCATTTCATTTTAATTTAAAGATTTGCTTTTTACAGAAACATTGTTGATAAAAGGTCATGCTCTAATTCTTCAGTTCCTCTATATGGTAGGAAACCTATCACCTTCTTCCAGAAATATCAGGCCCCACTATTCATCCCAAGATGGCCAAGGTTCTGCTAGAAAGGCAGAATCCTGATGCAGCTCTTATGGTTTTAAGATGGTCAGGTCGAGATGATGCACGGTTAGTTTCACTTGAGGAGGCAGTAACCACAGTTCGGGTACAGGTTGAAAGTGGGCTTCTTACTGAATCCTTTATGTACCAGAGAGCGGTTTGTATGAAGATCAAAGAAAAGAATTTGAAGGATGAGTCTTTTCCTAATGTTCCAAGTTTAGTCAGGGATGAGTGCTGCACTTCGTCTATCTGGGTGGAGGCTTTGGTGACAGAAATATGTTTTCTTTGTGTTAGGAGGAATTTAGTAGATCGAATGATAGAATTGCCATGGAATTCTGATGAGGAGAAACATATACACAAATGTTTGTTTGATTTCTCTGCAGATGATCCTTTATCGATTATGGGAAGTCTTCTTGTAGTGTTTTATCTCCAGGTAACTTCACACATCGTTATGTCCAGATGCAATTATTTCTCCCTTTTGTATCTCATGAGCTGACTGTTGGTTAGATTGTTGCTATTTTCTATGAAATAAAATAATCAAGGTTGTATGAATAGCCAATCATCAAGAACAGCAACTTAATTAAATTATACTTCTTTCAAAATTGAATATCATTTTTCTATTTTAGGATGCCAAAAAATTTATATGTCAAAATTTCTAAATAAACATATTTTTCAAATGAAATTGCACAAACAACCTCTTTAATAAGGTATCTAACACCTCCCTAAACATTAACCACGCCAATGATAAGGATAATGTTGTATTGATGATCAAATGTAGTTCTTAAGTGCTGTCCCAACTTAAAATTTGACAATAATCCTGGACAATGGGAGCATATATTTCATGTAGTTTGTGAGAGTTGTTACTCTGTTATTTTTCCTAAACTGCATTCAATATGGTACTAGTAAATAAAACAACTCTAAAGAGCATATGGTGTTCTAACCATTTTCTTGTGTGTATTTATTTTGGTACCTTTATCATAATAGAAGTCATCTGCATAATGCATCCCTTCTTTATCTCTTAGCCTTCACTAAGTATGAGGTTCTTCAGAGCACTGTAGAGTCTTGCTTTGTTGTTTAATAAACTTGATTTTCATGACAGGAATAACAGGAGAAAATCTTTTGGGCAACATTTATCATTTGATGAATTGTGTAATGTGTGTTTCATATTTTTCTTCTAATTTTGTGTGAGCATTTTTATACTAAAGGGCTACTCAGAAAGATGTGCGGAAGCCTGAAATTTGGTTACTCTGATTCAAATTACACTTCATCCTTCATGACATATTTTCACCTATAATATGGCCTTTCCCTTTGGGTCATTGTCACTGCACCACATAGCTGATGTATCTCTTCAGCTGCCAAACAATTAGTTAATACTTGCTCCTTTATTTTGTTTCAGCGCTATAGATACATAGATGCATATGAAGTTGATCGTAAATTACAAAGTATGGAGCAAGAATTTATTTCGAGGAATTCTGTCAGTGATCAAATTCTTATGAGAATGAGGTCCACAAGCCACTGGAGAGCAGGATTAGTTGTAAGTAATTTTAATTTTGTCATCCTATCTCATTCTCTTGAGAATATATCTGTGCATATTTATCACTTTGATATCAGTTCACATTATTACTAACAAGTTTTTAAATGGGTGAGGTTGTAATTAAGAGTAAAAAAAATGGCATGATGTAGGGTGTTTTCAGGATTTCAGTATTCATGTGAGAAAATAATTTTTATTTACTCAATGCAATATTTGTGCATCCGAACATCCTGCTCTTTCCAATTATGTTGTGCCTGTGTCTTTCCTTTTTCTTTTGGTGCTATACCATTGACTAGCAGAGGTATTGCTTAATTGCAAACGCCATTAAAGGCAATTTTTTTAATTGAACATATCTGCAGGACAAAAGCATAGAGCTATTACCTGGTGTCATACAGCAGCAACTGAAGAATGGAAAATTGCCTGAAGTTGTGACTTTTTCTGGTAAAGAAGTCAGTTCAGAGATATGTAATATAGCCAAAGCGCCGGAACCTATTGTTACTAGTTTGTTGGTCCCTCCTGTTAAGTCATCACTTGCTAATGGGATGGGCAATGGAGTTTCTTCTTCAAAACAATTAGTTTTTGGCACTTCACTAAAAGTGGATGGTCCTGTAAATGTTTACAATTCTAACTATTTAACTGGTGGGTATATTAACCCTGCCAAATGGTTCAGTGATGCAGAGAAAGGACAAAGACAGGATAGTGGAATTGGAAAAAACTTTATCTTCGACAACATCCAAATTAAAACTAATGCTGGCCCTTCAACTCCCTCTCCAATGAGACAATTGAACAGTAGTACCACACAAACAGCTGGGAATGTCCACCTGCAGAGTGGATCTGTTAAGAAATTCCAAAATTCAGGTTCCAACTTTCGCAGGCAAGCTACAAATCCTCTCAGTCCACTGAGTAGCAACCAAGCCATGTCCCAAGATTTTACTCATGACTCAAGTGTGCCTAGTAAACTTTTTCTAGAATCAATGCCCGTTTCGGATGATTCTATGGACATTTTGTGGAGGTCAGCTATTTTCTTTTGGAAGTCAGCACCTTCTTTTACTGTACTTATTTTTCTCAAGAATCATGTTGATAGATAAAATTTTACCAATTTGTGGCTAATTTATTCATTTGCTATTTCTAATCTCAGCCATGGAAAGAAGGGTTTATCCACTGAAGAAACAAATACAAATACTGGACTGAGATGGCGTTCTGATGATGATAGTGAAGATGAAGAGCACCAGATCCCAAATAAGGCTGCGGGAGTCACAACATATGCAAGGAACACAAGGCGAGTTAGAAGAGGGAGATTGATGAGGTGATGGACCAGAGCTGTAATCTGAAACAGTATTATTCAATTTACCTTTGCCAAGCTTGGCCAAAGACATGCAGTTTGATTTGATGGTTATGAGCAATCGGGTTTATCAAGCATCTGCCAGGGTCTGTTTTACTCGAAGCCCTGTGATGCTACTGGACCTATTTAAGTTGCACTGATTGGAAGTACAGAATGAATCTCAAGAGTAGAGAGTTATCTTGAAGGGAAGTTGTTCTCTGGGACTTTCGTTCTTGAATCTTTGGATCTTTTTGGTCACTGGAGCTGCAGTCTATACGATTTTGGAAAAATTTTGTACCTTGTGATGAACTATTCGTTTGATGGTCATATGGTTTGAATTTGGCGACATCTTTCTTATCACCATTATCGGTTAATGTTAATCTGTTTTCAGCTTTAACATGTAAATAGATGCCTAAATTTTCATAACCAATTTTACTTGAGGTCTTTGGTTCACTTTTTGTCTGTATTGCCTTGGGCCTGTGAATCTTTTGGTCTAATTTTGAGTTGTTCCTTTACTTTTACTCCATACCAAAATTTTCTACGAATACAAGATTGACGGGTTAATTGGCAGCCGATGAAGGGTATTATTGTAATTTAATCTGGTTTTTGAATTTTGGAGGAAAACGGGGAAAAGAATATGGATATGCATGGAGTGGACATCCGTTTTAACTGCCACTTCGAAATCTGGAGACTATGAAAGAACGTGGTTTGAAGGGACATGATCAAAGGTTATAAAAACTCTCAAAAGGGAATGCTCTGAGAGTCTTCTTCTTCTCTTAACAAATTCGAATGGAAAGAAGACGAAGATCAGAGGAGGAAACTCGTAAGGGGCCATGGACGGCGGAAGAAGATGAGATACTGATAAACTTTGTCAAAGAAAATGGTCCCAGAGGCTGGAGCTCCATTCGATCCCAAGGTCTCTTACCAAGAACCGGAAAGTCTTGTCGTCTCAGATGGGTGAATAAACTCCGTCCTAACTTGAAAAGGTATTATTGCTTTCAAAGGTTCTGTTCTTATTAGATACAACAATTCTCCGTAGTCTGCTAAAATTTTTTGGTTTTCGTCCTTTTTTGGCTTCGAAAACAATTTATGGGTTAGAGGGTGCAAATTCTCAGCAGAAGAAGAGAGGCTGGTACTAGACTTGCAGGCTGCCTTTGGAAACAGGTGGGCAACAATAGCTTCTTATTTGCCTGGAAGAACAGATAATGATGTGAAGAACTTCTGGAGTACGAGGCAGAAGAGGTTGGCCAGGATTTTACGATCATCTTCGCAATCAAGCAGCAGCTCACAGAAGAATAAATCCAAAATATTTGTGGATGATGAAGAAGCTTCATCTTCTCAGGTTATTAATTTCCCATTTCAAGTTATATGGTTTTAATTTTTTAGTATTTTTCAATATATATTAAGTGTTTAATGATTTCCAGTCTCTTCTGACTTGCTCTAATAAGGTAAAAGAAGAAGCAGCATTCCCCTGTAGCCTCTGTTCCTGTTTTAGCAACGAAAATTCCAGTGCGTTAGCCATGCTGCCTTCACCAGAATATTGCCTGAACCCACCTATACTGTCTGATGTTCAGCCAAGTCATCATCATCATTATTATTACTATTATTCCCCATCTGGACTTCTGCCGGAAAGTACTGATTCTGGGCAGCCTCCGGCATCATCTTCCCTGCAAGATTCCCTTTGCCATCACCCTCCTCAACATACTGTTGATCATGATTTCCCTTTTCTACAAGAAATTCCTCTTGAATACAACTTTAGCATGGAAGTTGAAGAACCTGCAGGCACCATAGATGATGTTCTCACTTGTCAAGAACCACATGAAATTGGAAACATTACGGAGCTTGATTTGGGGATATCAGTGGAAGAAGTGGATCAGATTAGTGCCCAAAATTATGAAAGAGGTAACCAAGAAGATAAGGTGGCAGTTCCTGATAACGTATTCAATGATCTCCCAGCTGACTTGTTTGAGTACCTGGAGACAGTTTCCTAAGATCGTCAACCATATGCTCTTAGAGAGATTTGGTTGGCATTTGCCCAGTTATCTTTTGTTACCTCAGATTTTTCAATATTCTCTCCAATTAGCATCTTTTTTAAAGTCCTAAGAGGGATGTTTAGTTGATGGATGGGTGAGATTTTAGTTCTTAAATTTGATACTAAATTAATTAATTAGGAGCAACTTCACTTCAAGAAATTTTTTTTTTAAAAAATAAATATATAAAAAGCATAAAAAACTATTATAATATATATATTTTACATTTCTATTAATTTCTTTTTGGAAATATAAGCAATAGTATCTAAAATAAACTAAATTTTACTGTTAACTAAGTTTTTCTTAAAATTTTGACATTACATTAACAAGTCAAATTCTTTTATTAAATTTTTATTCATTTATTTCCATTATTATTATCATTATTTTCGTTCATATTTACCATCGAGGAGAATTCTCTATCCTCTTGCAATGTGCAGCTAAAAGTTAAAATTAAGAAATTAACATATAATCAAAAAAGAATCTTAATTTTAAATTATTTAATTTAATATACTTATCATTCCAGTTGAGCTAATGATAATCGACACAGGAGTACCCGTTCGTGATAATTTCTTTGAGAAAGTGAAAATGGCTAACTCTACCCTACAACTTCCGATCATTGATCTTAGCTCTGCCGACCGCCTCTCTGCTGCGAATTCCATCCGTCAGGTGCCTCTCTATCACATGAATTATTCAAATGGGCCGATAACATTCAGCAACTTTAAAAGTTTTCAAGAATTTGGAGGAAATTGATTCTGGTGTTTTAGTATGAATTGCTTCCTCATTTCATATATTAAGGAAGCAAAGTTGCAAACTTTTCTTTTTCGCTTTTTGATTCCGCAACTATTACTCTATGAAAACCAGATGTTCGATAACTGTATGAAATTAACTAGGAGTTCTTAGTTATATGGTAACACGGGAAATGATGTGTGTTATTAGATAAGTATCTGTGACCATGATTAATTTCAAAATCACTCTAATATAGTAAAATTTTTTTAGTCCAAAGTTTAGTAGTTAAAAATCTTGGTTTTTGATGAAATTGGAACCGGAAACCATTTTTGCATTTTCCTTTGTAAGTTTCGGTTTCGGTGTGTTTAAAGAGTTTGGCAAAATTTGTGGGTTGGACATCGTTTATCTATGAATCAATTAGGTAATGTTTGGTTTCCTCATGAATAGTTGGGTTATATTTTGCAGGCTTGTATGGATTCTGGTTTCTTTTATCTTGTAAACCATGGGGTAGAAGAAGACTTATTAAGAAGAGTGTTTGAAGAGAGCAGAAAATTTTTCAGGGTCCCTCTTGAAGAAAAAATCAAACTGGCTCGAAAGAATCATAGAGGTTATACACCTCTTTTTGCAGAGAAGCTTGATACATCTCTAACTTCCAAAGGTTCCTTCAGCCATTTATGATTTATTCATTGTATGTTTCATTGCTATTTCCATATTGATTAAATGAGTTGATTCTTAGAATTGGATGAATGTGGGATATTTAAGTGGACTTGTGATATTTGTGTGCTTACCCTGTTGGCTTATGTTACATCTGGCTAGTCAACTTGCCATTTCTTCACTCTCCATGTCTGTGTGCATATATTTATAGTATATGCTCCTCTGAATCTTTTCTCCAATTTGATGGTATGATATTCTTGGTGCATTACTTGCTTGACCTTAATTAGTGTCACTTTTTGATTTATGGCTGTCCATCTTGGAGAGGAGATCCTGCATGTGATGGGGCTTGCTCTATCCAGGTTTTTTAAGTTCTTTTATGTGGTAGGGATTCCATTCTCAGAAATTCTAGTTTTCTTTCAGACTTGTCGTACTGTTTCTTTACCATTAATATTCTCCTTGACTTATTATTCAAGTATCAAACTTGATAAAATATTTGTCTTTGATGTCCTTAAAAGTTGTTAATAGAGATGCTTTGTCTATGGAATGCCATTGAAGTTGTGGGTCCTTTTTTTGTAACAGCAGTTGTCAAATGAAAGAGCTAAAGGCCTAGCTTCTTTTTTCTGTTTGGATTAGGTGACTCTAAAGAAAGCTTCTATATTGGTCCTTTGGAGGGCGTAACAACGTTTAATTTGAATCAATGGCCTTCTGAAGGTACATCTACTTTTGAAATATTGTACTTTTATCTTTTTACTTCACATTCTTGTCCAGATTTTCCTCCTCCTATTCAATTTAAATAATGTAGAAACAAGACCCTGCATGTAGTTCTTTCTCTCCAAATCAAGATCTCCACAAAATAACCATTCGGCATTAAGTATTGTTTTTTTGTGTTAGAAAATGCCAGAATTTCTTCCAGATTGGAGGCGAACTATGGAAGACTACCACAGAAGGCTCTCGTAAGTATTCATCCTTTTAGGTAATATATGTAAGGTTACCATGTTGATTTGAAGTATAATATACTGTTGTAGTTTTTTGAAGAATGTGCAGATACGAATTCTTCTTGATACATATTGCTCTTTGTCAGGTTGGAATTTTTTACATCACTGGACACAAATCTGTTGACTTATGCTTTCTTAGTTTCTCCCCCCTTATGATAAGTGGTAAAAAAAGATGCTTCAGATAGTGATGAAAACTACTACTCAATGATCAGCTGGATCTCATGAACAAAAATCAATTAAAAATAAAACTAGTTGTTTACCGCATGATGGACTTTTTTTTTAGCTGGTTACTCCTTCATGGTTGGTGTGAATACAGTACGTTATAGCTTATGAAGTGAGAATAGTTTTAGTGAAGCTGGAAACTATTGAAAATTTCTTGCTTTAGTTGGTTCTTAGAATCCTGTTCTTTTCCTTTATGTCTGCCACAGTTTTACAAGGGGCTGAATTCCTATTTCATGCTAATGCTCAGAAATGTGGGGAAAATGTTACTCTCATTTATTGCTCTGGCACTAAACATGGATGAAGATTTTTTCATTAAAGTGGGGGCTCTTGATTCACCAAGTGCTTACCTTCGCCTATTACATTACCCAGGTTAGTCACAATGACGTGTAATCTTTGTCTCTTCCATCAATCTTAGATGCGTAGAAACTTTGATCTTTAACATCATTCATGATCTTTGACCCTCTTCTTTTTAATACATCATTCTTTGAAGCTATAAATGGCACAACATAAGCTTTATTCATCTGAAGCTTTGTATTTGTTCTTCATTCATTGGAATATGTCTTATGCACCAGTGTATTCTATATTTATAGATGTCATACAAATTAACCAGTTTGGAATAATGATTCCTGCAAGTACACTGGCTAACAAAGCTTGTGTGTATAAGTTATTAGTTGTATATTGAAGATAAACACAACAATGACCTAAAACAAATAGTTTCCTCTTGATAATGACAGGTGAGCTAGGGATTTCTGATGAAAAAATATATGGGGCTTCTGCTCATTCAGATTATGGAATGATTACTTTGCTAGCTACTGATGGTGTTGGTGGACTTCAGGCATGTTTTGTATATATTCATTTGTGTCTTTAAGAAGATCATATATTTCACCACTCTGGTAAACTTCTAGGCATTGACAGTTTTGCAGGGATAAGTTCAGGCAACCTCAGTTCTGGGAAGATGTGCATCATGTAAATGGGTTCGTTTCCGACTGTGCTGACTTAGAAATAGTACAGGTTTTTAATCCAAGGACACTGATGCCTAAAGTAGAAGTTATAGCAATCATTTGAGCAGCAATCCTGGCTTGAATCTAAAATGAAGAAAACAACCATTGTACTTCAGTATTTGGATAACAGCTAATTGATATACAGTGTGTGTGCTCATTTTATGAGCTTGTTGGTTTATCCTGATAATTAGAAAAAAAAAATTTTTTTTGATATTTAATATTAGCTTGCTATGCTAGTTTTGGATGTAATGTGATAACTACTCCAAACCAAAAGTTAGTGTTTTGTCAAAGCTGCAGCTACTTTAGTTCTGATTATGAAGTATCTTTTGTTTGTGAACAAATTTCAGAATCAAAATATGGCATCTTGGACCAAGAAAATATCAGCATAGAACCATTTGCATCCGGAATGAGAATGAATAATTCCCTACCTTCCACAAAAGAGATGCACATTCTCTGTGTATAATTAATATTTTACATGAGAAAGTGTTAGCATCGTGGACATTGACCATGCAGTAAAGGATGACATACTAAATTTTCAGTTTCACTTTTTAGTGACTCTTGAGCCCCATGACTGTTTGATTCAATGATTTTGGATAAAATTTATGAAAAATTAATTGGTGGTAAGTCTCTTCACAAGTTACTGATTTCTTTTTGCATTTCTTGGTTTTATAGGGCCTTCATAGTTAACATCGGGGATATGATGGAGAGGTGGACGAATTGCTTGTTCAGGTGATTGTATTTTTTTTTTTGCACTCAAGAAGCATTATGTGTAACTTCCTAGAACCAAGATAATATTATTGATCAACGTGGTAACAACATATTGATATGCTGAACAGATTTGATCAGATTCTCTTGTTTGTACCTTTGGCTCTTTTTTACAGGTCAACCTTGCATAGAGTGCTGCCAACTGGTCAAGAGCGCTATTCAGTAAGGGCATATGCTTTCCTAGCTTTTTTTCTTTTTTCCCTTGCCCATCAGATGATTCTTCTCATTCAGCTTGCAATAGATAGGTTCAATGAGAGATCCTATCCTTGAAGGTTCTTTTCAATTATGTCTCACACGATCTTTTTGTATTGTATTGTTGCATTTTATTTCCCCTTCCAGATGGCTTTCTTTTTAGAACCCAACCCAAATTGTGTGGTTGAATGCATAGAAAGTTGCTGCAGTGAGTCTTCTCCTCCAAGGTATGGGAAGATCAATTTGATTATGGGTAGAACTTATTTTCTTGGCTGTAAGCAAGAAACTAAGTCTAGTCTTTGCTATCATATGTTTTGCTGTTATGCTAATCTTCAATTATATA
>JAWZTD010000109.1:3813848-3824148 GCA_035221335.1 Echites panduratus
GAGTGGAGTAGTTCTTGATGTATGAAAGTATGGAAATTTAGGATGAGGAAGGGAATGAGGGAAAAGATTAGAAGGACAGTTTTCGGGGATGCATTGGTTTTAGGTAGCAATGGCAAAGGGGGCGAGTTCCCACAACCCGTTTGAACAGTACCTCAGCCCGCCCCACCCTGACCCATCAACCCACCTAGGAATAGTACGGTTCAGATTTTTTTCCAACCCAACCCGCTCCGTCCCGTCCCGCCCCGCCTGGTGCATGGCCCGCCAACCCACCGGACCAGGATTCGAGTACCATGAACCGCCCCGCACCACCCTTGTCATTGCTAGTTTTAGGGTAATTGACAAAAGGAATGAGTGTGAGGTAAGTTTCTAGATAAAAGAAGACGTAATCTTGGAAATATCTTCACTATACATGATTTCTAAATTTTTTTTTTAATCTAAAACCCGGATATTGTCGAAGTAGGTTAAATTTACATAAAAAATGAGAAAAAGATCCATAATTATAATTTAAAAAAATTTTATTTATCACAAAATTTTTTTAAAAAAATTGGGACATATCTATCAAAACATTAAATTTTGTTGAAGAAAGACTCCAACGTTGCTATTTATATCTTGCAAAACCGTTCAAATTTCGTTTTAAACCGCTCCTCAATCATTCGATGCTAAACACTGCAATTGCTCAGACAAGTTTAACTTCACTTTTCTAAAATTCCATTTGAGTACGTGTCAGGCATGTGGTGATTGAAATTAAACGGAAAATGGGTGTATTGTGAGCCGTTTCCCCTCTGCGAAGCAAATTCGAAAACTGTTAAATGAGAAGAGTTACGGCCAAAACCCTCAAGCAATTTTTTCTCTTGAGCCATAAAATTGATTTTGACACGAGATGAAGTTCAGGTCTACTTCTCAAAGATTTCCCATCTTCATGCAAACCACAAGTTACAGAACCCTATGCCAACAGAAGATGCACTTCACAACATTTTTCAGGAAGCAAAATTCTACAACCGGTGCTTCAATCAGCGGCGGCGGCAGTAATGGCGGCTCACAAGGTTTATATTTCTGGAACTGTGAATGCGAATTGTATGTGCAGTCGGTGATTATTTCAGGAAATTATAATGCTATGCCGTTGACATTGAATTCGTATTAGTTTTCTAAAATTATAAATTACATAAATGCTGTAAAACCACTAATAAATTGCATAAATGTTGTAAAACAACTTATAAATCGCATAAATGCTGTAAAACCACTTCGTGTTTGGTAATGTAAATTCGTTCGAGTTCACCTCTGAGGTAACAAATATATTAGTGCAAACTATTGTAAGAAAAATAAGAAAATGGCCAAGTAGATTGACAACTTGATTGACTTTAATTTTCTGTTCGAAAATTACCATTTTCTTCTCAATATTATACTATTATTGTTATTTTAGAATTTTTTTTTTCTATTCTTCTCTTTGAATGTCCAATTTTTTCAAATAGGTAATCCTTTCTTTCTTCCTGGAGCAACTGTGGCAACTATACTCATGCTTGGTGCTCTTCATACTCGTAGGCTTTACAGTGACAAGAAGGTGTGTTTCATCTATAAACTTGTTAAAGCTTTTAAATCCTACCTTATTGATGTGATTGCTTTTGCAAACGAGTAACTGTATTTAGATTACTTAATCTGTTGTAGGTAATACAAGGAAAACTCTTCCTCTCCCATCTTCCCCTCCTAGATCATGCAAGATGACTATGCTCGTTTGGGAATTTTTTTCAAATACTTGAGGGCAATAAATATTATAGATATTATGACAATAAGAAATTAAATAAATAAAATGAAAGGCAAGGCAAGGACAGTTGGGATTTTTCCTAAATCCACTTCCCAAACAAATGGTGGTAAAAACCCCAATCGTACAATCAATTTACAGCACTAGGATAAACCCCTTCCAAAAAAATCATCACAAGATAACTTGGTATAATAAATAGATCTAATTACCCAAGCAAGTTTTCTAATCTAAGTCTTAAACTTTGGAGCCTTCAATCCCGAAGACCTTGAATGTTTTGGAAGACTTCTTTGCAATAATGCACAAGCATTGCATAATTGAAGAGCTTGTGTGGTTGTATTCCAACTAACCTACTATAAATCAATTTTAAAGATCATAAGTCCTAGGTTGTTATCATTTCGATGATGATAAAGTTCATCAAAAACCTATTATAACTTTTATGTACCTTAGTAGAAAATTCATGATATGAGTCAAACTTGGAGTCTATAGAGAAAAGGTGGAAACAAAAGGTAATATAACAATGCTTGAAAGAGATTTTGTCTGAGTTGTGATTTGGTTTTATTGCTGTCTCAATCATGTTTGTTTGTTCAAGATAGTCTAGTTTAGATTGAATATCAGCACAAATTGAATGTCAACCTGACTTAAAATACTTGATTGGGATTTCGTGCTTTCGTAGCCTCATTGTGCTCCAACTGCTGTTGGATCTTTTTACTATTTGGATGACAGATTCAAGATGCCAAAATGAAAGGCTTAGAGTTGGAGTTCAAACCAGATGTAAAGGTGAAATGGATTCTGCAGCCCAATATCCACCTGTAAAATTTATTCTCAACAATTTTCATGTCAGCTTTCTAAGTGTACATGGATTTCTCCATTTGTAGGCTTCATTCTTGAGATTGCTACCACTGCGTACCATTTCAAGGTTTTGGGGGGTTTTGACTGACATGGTGAGTTTTTAGTCTCCAAATGCAGAAAATAACGGTCAACTATCATAACATGAGATTTTGATGTTGCTAATCCCGCTTAAAATTGATTGGTCAGGAATTTCCCGTCTGGCTTAGACCACATGTTTATAAAGCCTGGGCTCGAGCATTTCATTCAAGTATGCTATATCTCTTATTTCTATTCAAAATCTGTTAATCTGGTTTTGATGCTTTAGTTAGAGATCCTAGTTTATGTTAAACTAGTGCACCAATGATGTCTCATAGGAAAACCATATTTAATCTTGTTCTGTGTGATTTAGACTTGGAAGAAGCAGAGCTACCTTTGGAAGAATATGCATCTTTGCGGGAATTTTTTGTTCGCAGGCTGAAAGAAGGTGCCAGGCCTATTGATTCTGATCCACATTCTCTGGTAACTGGTAACTAGTAACTAGTTTCTACTATCTTGGAGACCTCTTGGGCTCAGTTTATCTTTTTCTCTTTTGTATTCGTATGTGTGATCTTTAAATATCTTCTTGTGCTGTGCTTATAGTTAGATGGTACTGTTTTGAGATTTGGATATTTACAATGACTCTTTGACTTGTGCTTATAGATCAGTCCCGTAGATGGTACTGTTCTGAGATTTGGAGAACTGAAGGCATCAAGAGGTATGATTGAGCAAGTTAAAGGATTTTCTTATTCAGTCTCTGCACTTCTTGGTTCAACCATGTTGCTTACTGCTCCGGAGAATACTGAAGACGAGAATGGTGGGGAAGTAAATACTAGCAGGGAAGAGACTCAAAAGTCATGGTGGAGAGTGTCTTTAGCTTCTCCCAAAGTTAGAGGCCCCGAACCAGCAGGGTAACACCATTCTGCACTAATCATAACTTTCAACTGTTTTAGTTGTTCTCTAATTTTACATGTATATGAAATCTATGTGCTTACTTGGTATGTGAGTTGACACTTCCTGATTCAAAATTGTGAACCTAGTTTCTTTTATTGTCCTCAAATACATGAAAATTGACAACTTTGTGAATGTTTATTTGGTTGGATATTTGTTGCTCTAAAAGCTAGACTTTACTGCTTGTAACCACGAATTAAACCAAGATTTGGTCTGTCTCAGTCCATATCCTTGGAGGTAAGCATGTCCGGATCTGCCTAAACAAGAAAAAGGAAGTGGAGACTGAGTGGGGAGACAGCTGATCACACTGCAATAAAATCTCTGTGTTTGTGTATGCTTATTTTGAACCAGGAAATCCACCAACAAACTGATTCAGTCCACTTCTTGATGTGCTCTAAAAGCATATTATGTGCTGTTTTCTTTATGATATCTTCCGAAAGTTATCATGAATAAGCTGAAGAAGAGTAGAACATACTGTGGAGAGAAGGACATGAATGATTGAAGAATTTTTTCGTCTCTCAATTTTGGCCTTTTAATTTTGAATCTCAGTATGATCTTCACAGCTTCTTTTTGTACTAGTTCTTACAAGTAAGGTGAGGAAAATATGTGCAATTAATTTGGATGGAAACTAAATA
This sequence comes from Echites panduratus, assembly GCA_035221335.1. Taxonomy (NCBI): domain Eukaryota; kingdom Viridiplantae; phylum Streptophyta; class Magnoliopsida; order Gentianales; family Apocynaceae; genus Echites; species Echites panduratus. The sequence goes on from JAWZTD010000109.1 coordinate 3,818,055, forward strand.
TATAATTGGTTAAAGTACTGCTATTCTTTTGATTTGACAATTTCTCTTGATCTGTGACCAAAATAAAATATAGCATGATATCTAGTCCACAAACAGAAGGATTTTTTTAATTTTGCCCTCCAAGAGGAAAAGGTGATTGTTCTCTGCTTTATTTTTTGTACTCCTCTACCTCCAAATAAAGAACTGTTTAGCACGAGCTTGATTGTTGGAAATTAAGGTCTGAAAATTTCAGGTTGTAATAATTCTCAATCACCAGGGTGACATAAATGTGCTGATTTATGTCTCAACCATTTTATAAGTAGAGACAACAACTTAGTTAACCCATGACCATTTCCAATGCAGTCCAATGAAGGGCCTCTTTTACTGTGTAATTTACTTGAAGCCCGGAGACTACCATCGGATACACGCCCCAGTTGATTGGAATGTTCTTATCCGCCGTCATTTCCCTGGTAAGACTTCAGTTCTTTGCTTAATTTTGGGATATAGAATCTGCCAACAACAGGTGCTGACTCTGTTTGTTTCTTTTATTTTCTTAATACACTTGGTTTTGCATGTCTTTGGATGTGGGATTCCATTCTTTTTCTTTTAATTTTTTTTTTAATTTTGAAGTGGTAGGGACAGAAGAAATATCAAACTTCTGATCTTTCTCTTCCATGTTTCCTACAGTATGACAGTTTCATATAAATATATGTTATATTCAGGTGGATGGAACTTTGGTTTCTAAAACCAGTGAATCCTTTGTAATTAGCATGGTTTTCTACTTGCGACATAATCGTTCTGTCCTAAAATCATTAAACAGATTCTCTTAACATAGCATCAGAAATCTATAAATTGCAATAGTTTAATCAAACTTTGCTTCTAAATACCAATTTTATAGTGGTTTTTATTTTCCCTTGCAGGTAGGCTCTTTCCTGTGAATGAACGTGCTACAAGAACAATCAGAAACCTTTATTTGGAGAATGAAAGGGTAATCCTTAGGTGCATAACTTGTGATGTTCTCCATCATTCTTTCCCTTTTCTTTTTGATTCTTTGACAAAGAGTATCATATGAACATTTCAGAATTTTGTGTATTTTTGTATTCAATGAGTTCTTTTAGAATGCATGGACAGGTAATTAGTCGTGTCAAAGAGTGTATTCTGAATAGAGATATAGGATGCTGTGGTGCATCTATTAGAACATGTTGCACACTGAATTTCATTCTTATAGTGTAGTTAAATTATGAAACAATTGCAAATGTAACAATTGTGATTTTGAACAAACATTCTCTCGTTCCAGTTTCTGACACAGGTTTGTTTATGGACTAATTTGCTGGTTATCTTTGTTTTCATAATATCACCCTCTCCATGGTCTCTGCTAACATGACTATTTGAAGGATGCATGCCTAAAAAAATACTGAATTTACGTTTTTATTAATCTTTCTAGTTTTATAACATCTTCATGGATACTGACCAAGTTTATATGGATGAAGCAGTGATTTTGTGATTGTTTTAGATAACCAGAGTGGTCAATAGCTTTGCTCTTGAACATCCTTATTTATCAACTTTCAAAAATAAAGTTAGCCTCCAGAAGTCTGTTCTTGATTAACCTGAACCTTTTAGATTATGTAGTTCTTATGTTTGTAGAAGCTCCATATTTACCTCCTTGTGTTCTACTCGAGATGACAATTTTGTTTTCTAGAAGTCGCTTACATTTCTTACCCTGGTATCTATGAGAGAGTATAAAGAAAAAATCAATTGTTGAACTTTTCCTTTTACCTGTGGGAAAGAGTGTTTCAAATGATCTTATACCTTTTTATCCTTTCAATTACCATGCACCTATTGCAGTGACTTGCTACTGAGATTATTTCCTTTCACCTGCTGTTTGACTTCAATTTCTTCATGATTGTCTGTCTAGGTGGTGCTTGAGGGTCAGTGGCAAGAAGGGTTTATGGCAATGGCCGCAATTGGTGCAACAAATATTGGTTCAATTGAGGTTTGTTAGTGTCTTTTCTGTTCAACGGCATTTATTATTACATTCATGAATTCCTTTTGTCTCGCAGCTTTTCTTTGAACAAGGACTACGTACAAATTGGCCCATAAAGAAGTTTTTGCATTCAGAGCCTCCCGAAGTTAGGGTCTACGAACCCAAAGGCACTGGTTTGATGCTTAAAAAGGGGGAGGAGGTAAAGACACCTATATGACTTCTTATAAAAGTTACACACTTCAGTCTATTTTCTTTTGTGAGAAAATATGTATCAAATTTAGATTTGGGTAATTATTTTGTTGCATCCTTGTGTTCTAAAATGCAAGAACAGTCATGTCGTTTATGAGTTTTCTTGCATCTTGTCAGATAAAATGTTGATTAAGGAAGTGTATGGATGTTCCTATGTTATAGGCATTACTACTATCCTATCTGTTAACCTTGCAGGTAGCAGCTTTCAATATGGGATCAACCGTGGTTCTTGTGTTCCAGGCTCCACCATCACAGGCAACCGTGAACGAGGGTTCATTGCCTGAATTCAAGTTTTCTGTTAAAAGAGGTGACCAAATCCGCATGGGTGAACCGCTGGGGAGATGGCATGATGTGAACTGACAGATAATCCTCATTATGACTCTAAACGATCCTCAAGATCACCTTCTGCCAGCAAATCTATTTTGTGCAGGAAATGCTGGGAATTGGCATATTAGTGGGGAAGTCATTTTTGCATCACGTTAATATGTAGGAATAGACCATGGTTTAGCATATTCGAGGAAAATTTTCATTTTGAAAATGATTTAACTCGAGCTTGTTTTTTAGAATTTGCCGAGGTCAAAATGAAAATTCAGTTTTGTGCAAAGTCAAGCACATCCTATACTTACATAGGAGGACGTTATATAAACATGGATAATCAATGAAATGATTGCCCGAGGTTAGGGAGGCCAGGAAAAATGTGTGATCCATGGCATCCAGTTTCCTCATACGACATGAAAAGAGGATTCCTCTTTCCATCAAAACAAGGCTCAACAACCGTTCAAAGCAACCTAAATAACTTAGCAATTAGTACCACACAATACGTTGCAAATGAAAATTCCAGTCAAATGTATGGTGTGGTTGCTTGAAAGCTAATTTTGTAAGAGGCCAAGAGCTTAAAATGCATAAAACATTTCAAGTTTGCGGAAATGGAGATATGGTATCAAATCTATATGAAGAAAAAGAAACTTTTTCTTTCTTCGAATATATGAACAAAACTGGTCATGTATGCAGTTTGCACTGATTATCTCTCAATATCAGTTGGTTAAAACAGAATTATTTCCCGCAAGGGAAGGTCAGATTTCTCTTTTTTTTCCCCGCTCACAGGAAGTCTGGTCCGCCAGGATCTAGACTATCTTAGACATGAATAAATAACAAATCTCTTCTACATCAACAACACCTAAGAAAAAATGCTAATGAAATTGTAAAATTCTACACCAATGGCTCGTATATTTCTATCCAGAACAAGCCAAGATTAGATGAAGTCCCTGCACACAGAATAAAGCATCAACATATAAGCCTACAATCAAGTTATTGACAGCTAACAGGAAATTAGAGGGAATAAATGGTTTACCGGACACCATTCAAGACAATTCAGGTAAAGTTCAATTAATAATCTTGCATTAATATTAAATAAGAGGATCAAAACCCATGAAAGAAGTTATTAGCAAATGACAGCATGCCCTTTCCAGCACCATGACAATAATTAGTGAGGAATCATGTTATACATACATGATCTTCGTTAAGTAAATGTGGCTACAAAAGCACCACTTATTGAAGAATAAGATAATTGATGAACAAAGAACCTATCACTTGAATGTAACCTTATAAACACTGCAATGAAATGTATCAGCACATTTTGGATAAATTAAAGAACTTCTCTTCCCTCTCCACCCCCAAATGCAAAGAAACCATTCCTCTTTCGCATTTGTCTTTTTATTTTTCCAGAGGCAAGAAGAGAGGGAGTTAAACATTCAATTTGTCAAATGGTATTTCCTGAGTTCTAAAATGCATGGCTTAGTCCCTACTAAATTCAGAAGGGTATATCCTTAATTTGAGAATAAATGGATCACACTTGATTAGAATCCAAGTGATTTAGACCTGCAGGGACATCATTCTATCTCTAGATGCAAATCCAAGGGCAAAAAATTATGCAAGAAGATTTGACAAATGACAACAAACATTAAGATATAAGAGAAGGAAAAAAGGACAAAAAGATGCTGAGTTTGAAAAGAAAATTAATATCAACTTTCTAGGATCCAAAGACAATACACTTATGAAGTAATCAAGGAGCAAAGACAAGATAAGGTAAACATTTGCTTAGTGCCGCATTCAAAATCTTAAGTAAAAGAAGCATAGAACCAAATTTATCAATTGCAAGTACCAAAGTCTCACATACAAGAGCTAAGAACGCATGCCATAGTCATGTTCTTTTCTAACATTATCTACTGAAGAGGTTATCATTACGGAATATTTTATACAGATCTGGAGTCACTTACGATAGGAATCAAATTTGATAACACAAGATTTTAACACATCCATTTTCATTCGCAAACTTTTCATTGAATCTAAAAAAAAATAGGAAAGTGCATAAAGACATTTTATCAGCACAGCTTCCCAAAAGGGATAATTACGTATCTAAATAGAGGTGCTAAGTCATTCTGAAACAGATTCTGACAATTTCACTCCACATACCTCAAGGTAGAGACTAATAGTTAACATGGAAGTTTCCAATTATACAAAACCAAACCATGTTTTGTTGATGACAGGGAAATTGGTGAGCTAATATAGTTTTCGTTGGGAGCTAAAATATTGCAATTTTGTCTGTCAATTGTACTTCCAAGTATAAGATGACTATAATTCAGTCTGCATCTCCGTCATCACCACCATGAAACGACAGGAAAAGACAAAATCGAAATTAAAAATAGAATTCATGCCGTATCACAATCAGAGAAAAACATGTATATGGTACTGGACGCATTCATGTAACGAGCTTGCTACAAATGTTATATCACCACGAAGACAAGACAGCTTCTTAAATCAATAGATATCATAACAGAAAATTGATACTGAAAATAACTATGAAAGTATAGCACAAGCTGAAAGAAAGATGATGTTAGAAATTTTCTGATGCCATCCAAAACCAAACAATTCTGACCAATCAAGAAACCAGGTGGCAGCTGCAGCCGCAGACCATAAACATTAATATCACTTCAAACAAAACAGAACAAAAATAGTTCCAGAATAACCAACAAGCATTCTCCTTTTGGAAATCAAAACCAAGTACAAAGCCTTCCAATATTCTTGTATTCAGAGTATGATCACATTTACAAGGACATGTAGATCTATTACTATTCTTGTCTTCGCTCCTCTCCCCTTCTTTTGCCTCATTCAAAATTGAACCAATAATTGAACACCTAATGTCGCGCCTCTAAAATGCCCCTATATCAAAACTTTGTTCCTGTAAACATCACATTGAAACCCACATTTAAAACTCAATACAAATTCTAATTAACATTCACTAGACACTAAATCCATAATAACGGTAATAGGTATATAACCCCGGAGTATAAACCCTTTTCACTTATATAATCTTTCGTAGGCAAAATTTGATTTTTCGCAAATGGGAAAAGGGAAAAGGAAGGAAAATGCGAACATCAGGGAAGCACACCTACGTCTGTTTAGAATAAGAGGACGAAGATGGAACCCGCTTGTTACGGAACATCATGAAGCCGACTGGCAATACAACTCCGACCATCATGACTACGGCTCCAATGATGTATCGTAGTGGGCTGGGCGGCTCCACTTCGACCAGTGTCTTGAACTGCACAGCCAACATTCATTAACAAATCGTTCAGATAATCCATATATGTAAATACATAATAAATAAACCGACTTCAATTTAGCCCATGATCCGCTGATCTGGATAAGAAGAAGACTTACAGGCATCGTAGATGGCCCAGATGGTGAAGAACAGTTTGTGAGGGCAGATTAATCCTGAATAAAGGAAAAAAATCAATGGGAGTTTGATCTTTCAGAGAAGGGAGAAGAATTTTGAAGTGATCGAGGAAAGAAAGGAAGAAGAGGATCTGGGATTTTGAAGTG
>JAWZTD010000109.1:3836669-3849909 GCA_035221335.1 Echites panduratus
GAAGATTCAGACAATTATTAGAAAATTTGAGATCTTCTATTATTATAAGGTTATTTAGACGACTTTATATTTTTGGAGAATTTAAGTTAAGATTGAATTGTCTTTTCCATTTGTAAGGATTGAACTTAAAAATAAAAATTTACTATCATTATTTATAAAGGATATTGTTTTGAGGCTTAGAACTTGAGGGAAATACCTTACAGGTTCAGCAGTGTTTCGCCTCGATTTCGGGGCGTGACATTTAGTGGTATCAGAGCATGGCATTAGATTATTGGGAAACCTTTAAGTATGCGATTTATAGGATGCAGAATTAGATGGGAGAGTTGATTAGTTGTGACAATTCAACATGCCTGTAGCATGTAAATCAGGTTGTCGTAGAGATTATTCCATTAAGTTACAAAAGTCATTGTATGACTTAAAGCAGTCTGGACACATGTGGTATAATCGCCTTAGTGGAAGTTTATTGAAAGCAGAATATAAAAATGATCTAATATGTTCGTGTGTCTTCATTAAGAAATATATTTCGGGATTTGTAATACTCACAATATTTGTTGATGATATCAACCTAATTGGAACTCCGGAAGAGCTAAAAAAATACGGTGAATTATTTGAAACAAGAATTTGAGATAAAAGATTTATAAGAACGAAGTTTTGTCTTGGTCTACTAATTGAACATCTAGAAGATGAAAGTTTTATTCACCAATCGGCATATACGATGAAAGTTCTGAAAGGATTTTACATGGACAAAGCACATCCATTGAGTACTCCAATGGTCGTTAGATCACTAGATGTGAATAAAGATCCATTTCGACCTCGAGAGGATGATGAAGAACTACTTGGTCCTGAATGACCTTATCTTAGTACAATTGGTGCACTGATGTATCTTGCTAATAATACAAGACCCGATATATCATTTTCTATGAATTTATTAGCAAGATTTAGTTCTTCTCCTATAAGAAGACATTGGAATGGTATTGAGTATGTCCTTAGATATATCTTCAAGGTCCCATAGATCTCAGATTATTTTATTCAAATAAAACCAACTTGAAGTTGGTTGGGTATGCTGATGTTGGATACTTATCCGATCCACGTAGAGCACGTTCTCAAACTGGTTATGTATTTACCTATGGTGGTACTGCTATTTCATGGTGTTTTACAAAACAATCCATGGTAGCTACCTCATCAAACCATTCTGAAATTATTGCTCTTCATGAGGCAAGTCGAGAATGTGTACGGGTGAGATCTATGATCTATTATATCCAAGCGAATTGTGGATTATTATCTGGGAATAGAATTCCAACTCCTTTATATGAAAATAATGCAGCTTGTATAGCTCAATTAAAAGGAGGATATATTAAAGGAGATAGGACGAAACATATTTCACCAAAGTTTTTCTTCACTCATGAACTCCAAAAAAATGGTTATATTGATGTGCAGCAAATCCGATCATGTGATAATGTGACAGATTTATTCATTAAGACATCACCGACAGCAAAATTTGAGAAATTGGTAAATAAAATTGGAATGCGTCGATTAAATAATCTCAAAGGATTATCTCATCAGTTGGAGTAATCATGACATAAAAATAGTGTACTCTTTTTCCTTCATTAGAGTTCTTTCCCACTGGGTTTTTTTATCTAGTAAGGTTTTATCGAGTAATAGACATCCAAGTGGGAGTGTTATGAAATAATTATAATGGTTGTCTATCTGATATCAAAGTAATAAACCAATATCAACAGATAAAGAGATACTCTATCATTCCAGAAGATAAATGATAGAGTTCTATCACATCTTTAATTAGTGATAGGATTTATCTTCTGATTCCTCCCTATCTCTCCATAATGATATGTACCTCTAAACCCTATTTACCCTATAAATAGGACCTTATATTGGAGAGTTGTAATTGATTGATTATTCGTCGATTCATTGATTCATTATTCTCTCCCACAAAGATCAATAATATTCTATCTTTTTTAGTCTCTCTCAATTCTTTACATATATTTGTTATTATCTTTACAATATTACTTCAATATTGTTGTGCCGACGACTACTGCGAGACAACAAATTCACAACATTTATATATATATATATATTTGTCTTGAATTCAACTGGTTTTTATATTTAATGAAAAAAAATTAATCGGTTTGGTTCGGTTGTCATCCAAATAATTGGTTCAATTGAATTTTTTCCAGTCATCCAATTTAATCGGTTTAACTGATCAAAGTCATCCAACCGATCTATTGTACACCCCTAGATAAAATAGATTTACTTATAATTAAGAGATTGTATGTTTGAATAGTGAAAGTGATAAACTTTACCAAGTAAATTTTCAAAAAGCAAAAATAAACATAATTGATGGAGATTAATTAATGAAGAACCTTGAAGAAAAAAATAAATCTTGGAATGAGAAAGGAAATCAAGAAAATGGGAAGAAGAAAACCACAAAAGCTACAAATCAAAAGATTTTCCACATGAATGATATTACTTGGTTTTCATGATATGAACCTTTGATATCAAAAAACAATGTACAATAATTACAGTCCTCGAAACAAAAAAAAAATGAATGAAAGAAAAATACAAAATGATGGATACAAAATTCTAAAGGGAAAAAAAGGGGAAATGAAATCATCTAAATGGAAAAGAAAAAAAAAACATAAAGGTACAATTAGAGAGGTTTCCACATGAATCAAGCTACTTGATTTTCATGGTAATCCATTCATATCAAAAAAATTGGTAAAAAAAATTAAAAGAAAATAAAGGAAAGAATATCAACTATATGGAAGAGGAAAAAAAAAAACTCCACGAAAGCTACAAATCAGAAAGTTTTCTACATGAATCATGTCACTTGGTTTTCCTGATATAATCTTTGATTAGAAAATAATAGACTAATTATAGTCCGTGACACAAAAAGGAAGAAGAAGAAGAAGAACTCAACTAGATGATAAAAGATTGGAATAAAAAACTAAATCAAGAAAATGAAAAAAAAGGAATACAAAAGTTACAAATCAGAATGAAAAAAAACCATATACATTAATTATAGTTCTCGATATAAAAAAAAAAAGAAAAAGAAAAAACACAAAATGATAGATAAAAAAAGCTAAAGTAAAAAAAAAGTTAAAGTGAAAAAGTAAAAAAGAATAAAAGGTACAAATCAAAAAGTTTTCCATATTTATCACTTTACTTGGTCTTCACTATGTAATCAATTGATATCAGAAAATAATACACACTCAAAAAAAAAAAAAAGAAGAAGAAGACGAAAGAAATAAACAAAGTAAAGATACAAAATGATCGAAAAAAAATCAGAAAAAAAAGAGAAATCAAGAAAATGAAAAAAGAAAAACACAAAAGCAAAAAATAAAAAAATGGTAAAAAAAAAATCGTACCAAGAAAATATGTTAAAGAAATAAAAAAAATATAAGATAAAAAAAAGGAGAAATTTTTTTTTTAAAAAAAAACAATATGAATATCAACAAGCCAAAATTTTTTTCATATTATTAAATTATTTATTTCAACCCTTAAATATAAAATCTTGAATTTTTCTTGTTTTCATTTGACCTACAATTTTAATAAGTTTTCCTCATAAATCACATTACTTATAACTTGGTTTCAAGATGTAATCAATTGATATATATATATATATATATATATATATATATGTATATATATATAATATACATTAATTACTGTCCTCAACACAAAAAATAGAGAAAAATAAATAATGATGGATAAAAAAATCTAAAGAAAAAAAAAAGAAAAGAAAGCAACTGGTACAAATGAGATAGTCTTCCACATGAATCATATAACTTGGTTTTTATAATATAATCCTTAATATCAGAAAATAATATATAGTCTTTGATACAAAAAACACTTGAAAAAAGTACAAAATGGTTGGAAAAAAAAAATAAAAAAAAAAGAAGAAAAGAAATCAAGAAAATGGAAAAAAAACACATCAAAGCTACAAATCAAGAAAAAAAATTTTACAAACACAGAGAAATAAAAAGAGGTGAGAAAAAAGGATTCAAGAAAATATGTTAAGGGAAGTTTCTTTTTTTTTTAAAATGAGAAGATAACAACAAGGAGATGGAATTTTTTTTTTTTCTTAAAGGAAACCAATATGAATCATGTTACTAGCTATGTTTTCATTATGCAATCCCATAACATCAGAAAATAATATTCACTAATTAAAGTCCTTGATACAAGAAATAAAATACAAAATGATTGATAAAAATATTTTGAAGAAAAAAAAAGAAATGATATCACGAAAGTGCAAAGAAAAAATTAAAAAAAAAAACACAAAAGCTATAAATTAGAAGGTTTTCCAAATGAATCATGCTGCTTGCATTGTTTTCATGATATGAACCTTTGCTATCAGAAAATAATATACATTAATTATAGTTTATGAAACAATATATATATATATATATATATATAATGATGGATACAAAATTCTCATTAAAAAAATTAGAAATGAAAACAGCTAAATGGAAAAGAAATAATAAAAAAAACACAAAAGCTACAAATTAGAAAGGTTTCCACATACATCTCGTTACTTGGTTTTCATGATAACCCTTTCAAATCAAAAAATGATTGATAAAAAAATCTAAATAAAAAAAAGTAAGAATATCAACTAAATGGGAAAAAAGAAAACTACTAAAGCTACAAATCAGAAAGTTTTCCACATGAATCATGTTGCTTGGTTTTTATGATATAATCTCATAATATCATAAAATAATATACACTAATAATACTGATAGATATAAAAAAAAAGAAGAAAAAATATAGCATGATTGATAAAAGATTTGAAGAAAAAAAAAGATAAAAGATTTGAAGAAAAAAAAAAGGAAATAAAGAAGAAAAAAGCACAAAAGCTACAAATCAGAAAATTTTCCAAGTGAATAATGTTTTTTGGACTAGACTTGTTGGACCAGGAACCCACCCTCTAAGTGGTTCAATTTAAGCCTATAAATGGAAAAATTAAAAATCGTGCAATTTCTGTCATGTCGATTCTAACCGACCGGTTCAACTGATGCATCGTTGGACTGACCAGTTCTAATATGGGCCTGACGATTAAAAAAAATTGGTAATCAAATTGAAGAAAATTGAAGACTACATACTCCTAATTGAAAAGGTAAACTAAATTTTCAACCTAATTCACTAATTATAAAATAAATGGCAAAATGCACAAAATCATTTCACTAATTTCAAACTCCCCTCCCTCGTCTGGTCTACGTCTAAGCATTGCTCCTCATTGTCAAAACGCCGATGGGAGGCGAGCAAACTTTTGTCTTCGCCTGCATGAGCTCTCTTCTCTCTCTTCACTTCGTCGAGGCTACCATTTTGAAGGTTTTTTTTTTCAATGAGAAATATAGACTGATTATGAGCATTCTTTTGTTTCAATGGCATACATTCTTTTGTTCTATTGCATCATAAACAACAATGGTAAGTTTTATTTTGTAGTGTTTTTTTTTTATTTTTTTCCTACATATTAAAATGAAATTGCTAAGAATTTAATGTTTTGTCATTCGTGATTATATTGAATTAAGATTTATCATTTCTAATTATTTAATAATATATGGATATGTGTATGTTTTTGATTTTATGATGTTTGGAATTTGGATTTTAATCTGCAAGTTCTTTGATTTTATATTTTTAGGATTCTTGATTTTAATGAAAGACATAAGGATTGTTTTTTATGAATTCTTCATAGTTTATATGTTTATAGGTTTTTATAGTTAGTTAATAAACTAATCCTATATTATCTCATGTTCTTATCATTTGTTTCGTGGATATATATTGTTAATTTGAGTATAAATTATATTATTTTATTATATTTTAACCTATATAATAAACATCATTTAACTATTAAATTAAAATTTTCAATTACAATTGAATTGTTGTCAAATTATTGAACTGTAAATCAGTAACTTTTCTAATTCGATGATTGATCAGATTCTAAAAACATTACACACGAATCACATTATTTAATTGGTTTTCATCATATAATCCTTTGATATCATAAATAAAATATATTGATTGTCCTCAATACAAAAAAAAAAAGAGAAAAAAGAAACAAAGGATGGATAAAAAATTCTAAAAAAAAAATAAAATGTATAAATAATAAAGGTTTACACATGAATGACGTTACTTAGATTTTGTGACAATCCAATGATATCAGAATTTGTTTTAAAAACAAATTAGAAGAAAAAAAACAAAGAAAATAAAAAAATAAAGGAATAGAAAAAACAATAGAAAACCTACAGAAGAAAATTTTTTTCCATCATTTTAATTTATTTTGAGATTTCAATTTATTTATTTTAACCCTTGAACCTAAAATCTTGAATTTTTCATTTATTACATTAAATGATAATTTTAAAAAGCTTTCCACGCGAATTACATTATTTGTCCGGTTATATAATATAATCACTTGATTTAAGAAAATAATATATAATAATTATTGTCCTCAATTCAAAAAAAATAAAATAAAAATACAAAATGATTAATAAAAATTCTGAAAATAAAAGAAATAAAATCAAGGAAATGGGTAGGGGAAAAAAACAAAATAACAACCAAATCAAGAAAAAAAATGGTAAAAAAACAATAAATCTAAAAAGAAAGTAAGAATCGTACCAAGAAAATATGTTAAGGGAATAATTTTTTTTTTTTGACGTAGCTTTTGATATTTTTATGATATTTGTTTTTTATTATTGATGTTTTAAACTGTTAGATTAATTTTACTTTTCTGAAAAATTCTTTAATTTGTCGTCATTTTATTTGGAATTGATTATAAATTTGGATATTAGACTTTATTTCTTATATTTATTGGAATGTAATTTTAGTAATGCAGGTACTAATTCATTTTATTTGACAATTTTCATTATTTGTTGGTAAAAATCAAAATATTTTCTTGGACTCAACCAAATTATTATATTTGGAATAATATAATATAATGGCAATGGGTCCTAACACGGCAAGGCTAAAGTAGAGTTTTGCGCACTATAAATCCCTCACATTTGCATGACAAAAGAAACCCACACCCAATAAAGAGAAGATTAAAGTTTCTCAAAGAACAAACACAAATGGCCAAGCTTGCTTTCTTCTTAGTGCTTCTGTTCGTTGCCTCATTTGGTAATTTATCTTACTTTCTCATATACACTTAAAATGATATCCCTTTTTGAGTTTTAAATTATTATTATTATTATTATTATTATTATTATTTTGCAGCATTTGTTCTTGCTGAAGAAGAGTTACCAAGCAGCACCATCGGATCGAGAAAAATAATTTCAAATGCTGAGATTGCTTCCATCCTTATAAATCTGCCGGAGGTTTCTGGAAAGCCATGTATTCCTCATGGAAATAAATGTTATGGGTGGAAGCAGCCGTGTTGTCCCCCACACAGGTGCACGAAGTTCGTCGACGGCAAATGGTGCCTTTAGATCTATGGAAACTCTTTGAATTGGAATTTCCATAAGCTTATTTACCTGAAAAATAAAGATATTCCAATTCATCATGCAAAAAGATGTTCCTGTTTTCTCCGTGTTGTTGGTCTTGTACCGTACAGTCAATAAAAGGTACTGTGAGTACCATTTCATTTGGCTTTGAAGCCAGTGAAATTTATTAATATTATATGATTGTCTTCTATTCCTTAGATGCTTCTGCCCTATTTGCAAAATTCTAAAGAGAGAAAATTTCCCTCCTCTTCACTTAGACAAATTAATTCTTAAAAAAAATTGTAATTAAATTCTAATTTTAACTAACTAAGTTAAAAAAAAAAAAAACTAACTAAGTTAAGAAATAATACATTACTCAAGTCTTAACACTCCAAAACAAAAATAATGATATATTAATTAAATACTATTTAATTGAGACACTATAATAATGTGTTTATATTATTTTTATGTATCACCATTAAATAAATCTATATCATCTTTATGTTATAATGATTTTTAAAGTAATTTGTGCTATTTATTTTATGTTTAAGTGATTGAATTCCCTTCACTAACAAATTAAGATCTTCCCAAAAATTTTCAATTCATGATCGAAAAAAATTCTATGGTTTGCACTGTTATTATTCGAAACCCATTTCATGATTTCGTTCAAAAAAAAACACTAACAGGTCCTTCTCTATCGACAATGGCCAACATAATGTGTGGACGGAAATACCCTTCTCTATCGAGGAGATAATCTGAAAACCTCAATTTATGGTAAAAATGATCGATTACACTATAAGAAACATAGATTGATTAGAAACTTTTAAATGTGCATGTATAATATATATTAATTATATATAAATATATTCAATAATTTTATTATAAGAAGGAAAAAAACATAACAGTCCAAACGTTTTTTAAGTATTTGTGGGATTCAAATTGGAGACCTAAGGCCTGTAGTCTTGTCACTCTAACCACTGGGGTGATCACGAAAGGACTTACATTTGGATAAGTTATGAATTATTTATAAGTATTGGTTGTATGAGTATTATGTAATTTTAAATTCGTAAGATATTTGTTTTACATATATTTGTATTGAGTTCAATTAGTTTTTATATTTAATGAAAAAAATTAATCGATTTGGTTCGATTGTCATTCAAATAATTGGTTGATTTCGGATTTTTTCTAGTCATCCAATTTAATCGGTTTGGTTGATCAAAGTCATCCAACCGATCTATTGCACGCCCCTAGATAGAATAGATTTACTTATAATTAAGATATCGTAGGTTTGAATAGTGAAATTGATGGACGTTACCAAGTAAATTTTCAAAAAACAAAAATAAACATAATTTATGGAGACTAATTAATGAAGAACCTTGAAGAAAAAACAAATCTAGGTATAAGTAAGGAAATCAAGAAAATGGGAAGAAAAAAACCACAAAAGCAACAAGCCAAAAGATTTTAAACATGATTGATGTTATTTGGTTTTCATGATATAAACCTTTGATATCAGAAAAAAATATACAATAATTATAGTTCTCAGACAAAAAAAAAAAAAGAATGAAAGAAAAATACAAAATGATGGGTACAAAATTCTAAATTATAAAAATGGGAAATGCAATCAACTAAATGGAAAAAGAAAAAAAAACATAAAATTTACAAATTAGAGAGGTTTCCACATGAATCAGGTTACTTTATTTTCTTGATAATCTATTCATATCAAAAAATCGATTAAAAAAAATCCAAAGAAAAAAAAAGGCAAAGCATATGAACAAAATGGAAGAGGGGAAAAAACCTCCACAAAAGTTACAAATCAGAAAGTTTTCCACATGAATCAATACTGAAAAGAAGTAGAAGAAGAAAATATTACTTGACTGATAAAATATTCGAATAAAAAAAGGAAAAAATGGAAATGAACCAAAAAAAAAACAAAACAAAAAGTCACAAATCAGAAAGTCTTTCAAATGAATACATTATTTAATTAGTTTTCATGATATAATCAATTAATATAAAAAAAAAACATATACATTAGTTGTAGTCCTGTATATAAAAAAAAAAAGAAAGAAAAATACAAAATGAAGGATAAAAAAAATCTAAAGTGAAAAAAAAAGAAGAATGGAAATAAGTTAAAACGAAAAAGAAAAAAAGAAGCAAAAAGTACAAATCAAAAAGAAAAAGGAAAAAAGAAGCAAAAAGTACAAATCAAAAAGCTTTCCATGTGAATCTTTTTACCTACATGGAGTTCATGATATAATCAATTGACCTTAGAAAATAATATACACTCAATACAAAAAAAAAAAAAAAGAAAAGAAATAAACATAATAAAGATACAAAATGATTGAAAAAAACATGAAGAAAAAAATTTGAAAGTCAAGAAAATGAAACAAGAAATACACAAAAGCTAAAAATAAAGAAATGGTAAAAATACAAAAAAAAAAAGATTAAAAAAAGATAAAAGGAATAAAAAATTATAAGATAAAAAACGGGAGAAGAAAATTTTTTTTAAAAACACAATAAGAATACCAACATGCCAAAAAAATTTTCGTCTTCTTAAATTATTTTGAAATTTTAAATTGTTTATTTCAACCCTTAAATCTAAAATCTTGAATTCTTCTTGTTTTCCATTTAACTCATAATTTTAATAAGTTTTCCTCATAATCACATTACTTATACCTTGATTTTACGATGTAATCCCTTAATATAAAAATATGTATATAAGTTAATTACAGTCCTCGATACACAAAAAGAGGAAAAAATAAATATGGATAAAAAAACATAAAGAAAAAAAAACAAATGGAAAGCAACTAAATGGAAAAGAAAAAAGAAACACAAATGGCAAAATGAGAAAGTTCTCCACATGAATCATGTAACTTGTTTTTTATAATATAATCCCTTAATATCACAAAAATATATACTAATTATAATCTTCGGTAGAAAAAACACGTGAAAAAAGTACAAAATGATTGGAAAATAATATGGCAAAAAAGGTAGAAAAGAAATCAAGAAAATGAAAAAAAAAAACACATCAAAGCTATAAATCAAGAAAATTTTTTTTTGAAAAACAGAGAAATAAAAAAAGGTGAAAAGAAAGGATCCATGAAAATATGTTAAGGTAAATTTTTTTTTTTCAGAAGATAAAAATAAGGAAATGGAATTTTTTTTTCCTTCTAAAAAGTAAGAAAACCAATATGAATCAAGTTACTTACTTTGTTTTCATTATGCAATCCCTTAACATCAGAAAATAATAAATAATTATAGTCTTTGATACAAAAATAAAATACAAAATGATTGATAAAAAAAATTTTGGTGAAAAAAAAAAAGAAAGGAAATCAAGAAAGTGGAAAAAATATACAAATTAGAAGGTTTTGGACATAAATCATGTTACTTGCTTGGTTTTCATGATATGAACCTTTGCTATTATAAAACAATATACATTAATTATAATCCTTGAAACAAAAAAATATATAAAATGATGGATATAAAATTCTAAAGAAAAAAAAAAGAAAAATGAAAATGACTAAATGGAAAAGAAAAAAAAAACACAAAAGGTACAAATTAGAAAGGTTTCACATGTATCACATTACTTGGTTTTCATGATCCCTTCGTATCAAGAAATGATTTATAAAAAAAATCAAAAGAAAAAAAAAGGAAAAAGCAAGGATATCAACTAAATAGAAAAAAAAAACCACAAAAGCTACAAATAAAAATGTTTTCCACATGAATCATGTTGCTTATTTTAATGATATAATCCCTTAATATCACAAAATAATAAATATAATATGCATTAATTATAATCCTCAATACAAAAAAACAATAAAAGAAAAAATACAACATGATTGATAAAAGATTTGAAGAAAAAAAAAAAAGAAATCAAGAAAAGACAAACACAAAAGTTACAAATCAAAAAGTTTCCAAATGAAAAATGGTTTTTGGACCTAACTAGTTACAAATCAAAAAGCTCAACTGATAAACCATTGGACCGACCAGTGTTGATATGGGCCTGTAGATCTTTTTTAAAAAAAAAATTTTGAGGATCAAATTGAAATATTTAAAATTACATACTATTAATTGAAAAGTTAAATGCAGAAAAACATTTCACTAATTTCTGACTCTCCTCCCTCATCTCCCTCTTTGCCAAAGTGCTAACGAGCGGCTAGCGAACCCCCGTCTTCGTGTACATGAGCTCTCTTCTCCTTGTCGGTGCTACTATTTAAATTGTTTTTTTTTTTTTTTGTTCAATGAAAACTATAGACTGATTATGAGCATTCTTTTGTTCCATTGTCACACATTCTTTTGTTCCGTTGCATCATAATGGTACATAAGTCTTATTTTGCTGTTTTTTTTTTTTTCACAATTAAAACAAAATTGTCAGAATTAATGCTTTGTCATTCTTGATGATGCTTAATTAAAATTGATCATTTCTAATTATTTAATAACACATGGATATGTGTATGTTTTTGATTTTATGATATTTGGATTTTCGATTTTAACTTGCAAGTTGCAAGTTCTATGATTTTTTATTTTCAGGATTCTTGATTGTAATGGAATTTGGGAGAATTATTTTTATGAATTCTTTATAGTTTATATGTTAATAGATTTTTATGGTTAGTTAATAAACTAATCGTATATCATCTCATGTTCTTTTCATTTATTTTACGGATATATATTGTTAATTTGATTATAAATTATATTATTTTAATATATTTTATTAAAATAAAAATTATTTAATTATAAAATAAAAATTATTTAATTATTAAATTAAACTATTCAATTACAACTTAATTAAGATTCAATTGTGGTCAAACCATTGAATCGTGAACTAGTAATTTTTCCAGTTCACTGACAGTCCAGTTATGAAAACATTTCAAGTGAATATCACATTATTTAATTGGTTTTCATGACATCATCCCTTGATATCTAGAAACAATATATATTAATTATAGTTCTTGATGCAAAAAAAAAAAAATGATAGCTAAAATATTCTTTAAAAAAAAAGGGAACACAAAATGTGTAAATCATAAAGGTTTCCACATGAATGATGTTACTTAGTTTTTATGATAATCCCTTGATATCATAATTTGTTTTTAAAACAAATTTGAACAAAAAAAAACAAAGAGAAGAAAAAAAATTAAATAAAAAAAAGAAAAACAATAGAAAACCTACAAGCCAACGAATTCTTTCATCATATTAAATTATTTTGAAATTTCAATTTATTTATTTTAACCCTTGAATCTAAAATCTAAAATTTTTCTTTTTTAACATTAAATGATAATTTTAATAAGTTTTCTGTATGAGTTACTTTATTTTCCTGGTTTTCATAATATAATCCCTTGATAATAGGAAAATAATACATAATAATTATTGTTCTAGATTAAAAAAATACAAAAAGATTAATATAAAATTCTGAAAATAAAAGAAAGAAAATCAAGGAAACGGGTAGGAAAAACAACAACAAAATCAAGAAAACAAAATGGTGGAAAAAAAAACAACAAATCTAAAAAGGAAAAGTAGCAAGAAGTATGTTAAGGGAAAAAAATTTTTAATTTTTTGATGTAGGTTTTTTGTGTTTCTATGACATTTTCTTTTGATTATTGATGATTTAAACTCTTGGATTGGTTATAATTTTCTAAAATTTAGTACTTTGTTGTCATTTTAATAAAATTTAGATTTTAGACTTGACCGTGAGTGTCGCAACACACGCAAATTAAACCTAATTACCAAACTATGCAGTAGGGTAAGTAGGGTCGAACCCACAGGGAATTGAATTCAAATTTAATTAACACCAATCAACAAATAACAAAAAGGGGGATTTT
>JAWZTD010000109.1:3851513-3915157 GCA_035221335.1 Echites panduratus
ATTTAACCTGAAAAACAAAGATTCAGATCATTGGTATCAGGAAAAGTTTTTTATTATTTTTAAGGATATTTTTGGTAAATTACTGTACATTTTTTTTTTTTTAAAACAATAATCCTCCATCCCAAAAATCTTTTGCCCGTATCATCTTTTTTCCCGAAACCCATCCATATCATCTTGTAAAATTCGTCGACCTGTAGATTTTTTTTCTCAACCTGTCAATTAGTTTTTTCTTTCCCTTCTCAACCAAATTGCTAAGAGCTTCCATGTTCATTTGTTTGAATTTGGTGTTATCTTTTTCTTTTTCCTTTTCTGCGGCCAAAGGTGTAGAGCGGACCTGGGGTTACGTTATTTCTCAACGTGTGCTTTTAGTCAATTTTCAAAGGTTCCTGCAATTCAATCTCTTGCGTTAAATTAGTCGTTCAGGTTTTCTAGGGGGATAAGTTCCCATATTTTGTTTATATAGGATGCTGATTTGCCACCAATAATCGAGGAAGAAGAACCAGGGATGGGGACATGAAGATGGGCGTAGGTGTTCCCGTGGTGGGTGTTTTTGACGGTGTAGATAGTGCGGGAGTAGGTGGTGTTGTCTGTGTCGATGTTGGTGGTACCGGCGTCGGGGTGGGTGCTGCTGCTCTAGGTGTCGGCGTTCTTGTAAAATGAAGGAAAGTAATTAAATTTGGCCTAGTGATAGATGTTATTTGTACCTAAAATGCCACCGGCTCTGGAGATATGTTTATCAGACCAAATAGCTTGCCGCACCGCCACAGGAAATTGTCCAGCGACTCCAGCCCATGCTATCGCCAACCACATGGGTTTGACGAAAGGACATAGCTTAAAGATTTGGAGAATCTGGGATTATGATTACAAATAATAATAATTCTCTATATGCACAGTGATTTCCAAAAATGTCACTAAAATATAATAATTAAAAAATTTTCCGATATAAATGGTCTAAATCCTTTTTTTTTTTTTTGGAGAAATGGACCCATTTGTTGTCCCAAAAAAGATAAAAAATCCTAAAAGACAAAAAAAAGATTTGAATCTAAATAACAAAAACAAAATTTTTATGGAACTAAACTGGGAATTTTACCCTTAATAATTGTAATGTTGGTGTAAGCCAATGGTTGAGGGATTCACATAAGGATTTGGTCGAATAGTTTGGATGTATAGTCTGCATATTACAGGTTAAGAGTTTGATTCTATATTTACAGATTCTAGTTTTAATTAATTTGCATCTATTAATAATGGTTTCTTAATCTCAGTTATTATTACTTACTATTAATCTAGCAAGACTTGACGGAATGTAAAGTTTATATAATATGTAGGTCATGGGTTGAATGAATTTGATTCCCTCTTTAAATTGAGTTTACCTGTAAATTCTAACCTTATTGAGTTAATTTATATAAGTTTGATTCAACTTTAGATAAAATAATCAAGATACATATGTGAATTTGAACCGAACACCATTTATAATTTCTTTTTACTAAAAAAAAAATGGAATAACAGAATGATGGTCTCTTGACCGGAACTCCTTAGAATAAAACAGTTTTGATTGGAAGGAATCCAACTTCTTTGATCCTTTGGTGCCTCCAAGTGATATCAAATTTCAATGGCTAACAAATCAATCCTATAGTCCAAGGGGCATGATTTTAAGAGGGGATGAATTTGACTTATAAATGAAAGCCATAATTATTTATATATTTCTGGATATTCAATTGGACATTCTAAAAGTAATTAAGAAATATTTAAATTAGTTTTTTCCACTACGAATATAAAATGGCCCATACCAAGCAATTAACTGACCGTCCATGTTGATCACATATTTATTTAACTCCATATCTTCCCATATGAACTTGAAATGACCAAACCAACCGGGTGCTTTTTTATATATTCGAACAGATCTGTACTTCTGCAAAATTTATAACTTATTCCGGTCAACCCCCGTGAAATGATATGACAGAAAATGACGAAAACATGTTCGATTGTTACTTCCTACTTATAAAATTAAATATAAAAATTTATGAGTGCAGTTATTCTTATTACTGCTCTATTAGTTCATCTTATTTTTATTTTTATAAATTTTATTAAAGTAGTTTGATTTTTTTTTTTTTACGATTCATACGATATCACAAAAATACATATACTTAAAAGCTAAAATCTATATTGTAAAAAACAATATGTATGACTATCAAGATATTAGTATTGTTTGTTGGCTAAATATATCATTCTCACATGAGTTTTGTAATGATTGAATGACTATCAAGATATATGACCCATAAAATTTATGTGACTCGCGTTGGCTTACTTGGACGACCTTTAAAAAAAACAATATATATATATTTAAAAAAGTAATTCATAAGGTTTATAAATATGAGATTATTTTATATAGAAGATATAGTTATCTTAAAAAAGTATCTTTTATAATATTTTTTAAATAATTTATAATTGTAATAAAAACATGAAATGACTAACCCAAATAAGTTTTTTACGAAATTGTTCCTATACAATATTATTCTTAATTAATTTTTTTTTTTTTTTTGAAAGCGGGGTGGGAAGCATCAAAATATCTCAACTGTTGAGTCCAACATATGACTGACAATAAAGTTTGCAATTTGTTGTTTTGCCCAGGTCAGTTAGCCATGTTTCATGGACTCATTGTTGTAACTGTCGATGCTTTGTTTTAATCTGTCACGATCTTGGACAATTCGAAGAATGCGACAAATAATAAAATAAAATAAGTTAGAAGCTAATTTTAAATAGTATTATAAATCAAATATATCGACGTAGTGAGGTGACGGTTGAATATTGGACTTTATCCCTTCACCAATAATACTATAAATAATTTCGAGTACTTCACCGATGTCAATATCCGTACCCAACGCAAAATAGAGACAAGGATGTCAACTTTTTTTTTTTTCTTTAAAGATTAATTATTTTATGAATTCTTGAACTTTAGGATCATTCACTATAAATCTATCTAAAAATTAAAAAGAACTTCTTTCTTCATTTTAAATTCACTTTTGATTATATGGCTATAAGTTATAAATTCATTAATATTAAAATATATAATGAAATCGAGTTGAACCCATAATATGCAGTATACAGAGTGTATCTTGAAATCATTAAATCACACATTTAGGTGTATTAACTTGGTTAGTTGTGAGACTCAAAAGTAGTTATTCAGATATACTCCTTCGTCACTATTTTATAAGTCATTTAAACTCACATCTTTTGTCACTAAATATAAGTTATTATTATTAATTTATTAGATATTTTACTCATTTTTATTACATTATCTCTATCTCTATCTTTTTTTCCCAGTCATGATATTGTTAATTTGATTATAATAATAAATAAGGGTATTTTATAATGAAAAAATATTAATTTAATTTTGACAAAATGACGATTATTAACTTATAAATAATAATAAAAAGAGTGATAATTTTTAAAATTAAAAAAATTATCATTTATCGCATCTTAAATCTATAATCTCTTTAGTGATAAACGAGATTATTTTATTCATTGAATATGAAATGAACATTATTCACAAGAATATAGTATAAAACAAATATGAGATGAGTAGGCAAACACCATATATGACATTCATATGATGATAAGCACCAACTCGAATTTGAAAAACTCAAAGAATTTTCTTGTTCAGTGCTGTTTAGTGCATTGCATATTCCCCCATCAGGAGTTTTATTTCATGCCAAATTTCTGCCGGCAACTTTTTTCAATTCGCACCTTTGAAACTTCCCCCCCCCCCTTAAAATTATTATTATTTTTTAAAAAAACTTGAGTTCGCAATTTGAGTTCAATGAAAAATAAAGTTTATCATGATTTAAATTTTTTAACATCTACTTTAAAAATATATTTTATTCAATTATAAATATTCTCTAAAAATATCTTAGCAATAAAACATTATAATAATTTTATATTAAAATAATCTATTATATATTAAATTTTTATTCATAAACTAGATTTTAAAATTCGAGTTTCATTGCAAATTTTAAATTTATTATTTTTTATAAATGATATCCGAATCAAATTTATGCACATACTTCGACAATAATGTTAATATGTGCAAACTCATAAAAATTAGAAATTAGAAATAATTATATTTTGAGTTCAATAATTACAATACATGACTCAACCCAAATAACTGCGGATTCAAATTTGAATCCTGTTCTTCTGTATACTTGGCAAATTTCATCTTACCTGACAAATATGATTTGTTTTCTTAAAAACATGATTGTTAATGGACAAATATAATAGTAATATTTATACTTAACGGGCAATAAATTTTCTTGATTTCCTGAGGGTAAAAGGCAAAATCATCTTTGCGTGCGACTTTCCCAGGGAAGTTAACGCGAGGAAGGTTTGTTAAGCAACAGAATAAGATAATGTCGACCCAAAGAAAATCGTCGTGACAGCCAATTAACTAATCATCATACGCCATTGAGTTTTCACAAAAATATTTTAAAAAAGGGTAAAAGAAATTACTAAAATTAGGACTTTTTTTTTCTTTTAATCCTCCAAACTAATTACTTTCTATCACTAAATATAAATCAATAATATCAAAGGATATGATAAAGTAATTTGAAAGTACAGCGTGTACATTTAAGTTATGGATTCGATTTAGACTTGCTGTAGATTTTAGCCTTTATGAGTTTGCAACTACTAGCTATATAATTGAGATGTGTGCGTGAGTCTAATTCGGATATCACTTATAGAAAAATATATAAGTTATTGACGATCATTTTTAAAAAATTATGATAATATATATTTTTTCTTAAATTGTCTCTATTTATATACTAATTAAATTAACAACAATATATAGGAAAAATAAAGTTATAAATGTAATGTAATAAAATACCTAATAAACTAATAATAATAATAATTTATATTTAGTGATAAAAATGTTATGTCAAATAACTTATAAATAATGATAGAAAGAATAACAATTTTCAACGTTTCACTAATTATTTAAGATGATGCTTCCTACAAGATATTTTATATAAATTCTCTCATATTACGAGAGAGCAAGTAAATTTTTTGAGGCCCGAAGAAAAATTTAGTCTAAATAAAAATCGAATTTAAATCGATCAAGTAACCAGTCACAGTCACTGTATGATTATATGTTCAGATTTTTGGCAATTAATCCAATTTCTCAACAGGTGCCATCCGATTTCTATAATTAGGGGTCAAAGAAGGGTAGATGTGGTTTCCGCGTCCAAAAATATCTTTGCACACATTACATTTCAGTCAGTCAATCAACCCCCACCCACTATTCGTTTTCGCTGAGTTCTGAGTCTTCTGACCATTTCCATTCAATTTCGGGGACAACTCCCATTATTAGGTTCTCAGATACGATTAGATATAGATGCTCTACTTGCTAGGGTAGACCATCAGGACCGTCCGGATACCGAAATTAATTCGCAAGCAAATAAATTCTATTTAGAAGCTTTTTTTTTTTTTAAGTCTAATTTGAAAATTAATTGTAACTTAATTAATCTCATTAGATGGTTAGAGAAAAAATTCTACGGGGTAACCGTGCAAGTGACACTTGTCATTTTTATAGTTCAAACATAACTTTGTAGTCATTAATGATATTACCTTATTAATTTGTCGAGAATCATTTTATTTTAATAGTTTAAAAATTGAATACTTTTCTTATTTAGACCAATAATGGTGTTTATTCATATCCAACCATTATAGTGAAAAAGATTGAGGGTAAAGTTCAATGTTATGGCATTTGTTATATTAAAATTAGAATTCAATACTTTCTAATTCTAGTTCTAGGTAAATTTAATTAACCAATTGAACAAATTATACTTTCAAATTGAATAGTAGTCTACCAACAATCACATTTCTAAATTTAAGAAATTTGAAATTGATATACTATTTTATAAAAGAAAACCATCTTATTTGGAATTAAGCTTATAAAATTCATGTATTTTATTTAAAGAAATTTTAAATATATTAAGCGACACTAATTCATTGACCTTGCTATTAAATATATTAAAATCAACAACAATGTAAAAGGATAAAAATGATTTTAGAAAATATTATTTAAAAAACGAAGGTCTATTTTAAAAAATGGAGTTTTTTTTATTCCAAATGGAACTTTTAACAGATAAATTCCCTTATAAATATAAATATATATATATATATATATATATTAAGGGAAATGTTATTATAGACAATGGACTTCAAATTAATTTTTAGCTCATATTAAGTCTCTGTCGGTTAAAATTAACTATCAACTATCTTTTAAAAAAATTAATAAAAATTAATAAAGAACTCATAAGGTTTAGTTTATAAAATATTTTTGAAAAATTTAATTTTTTATCTTTAAAAAAATACAGTTAACCATTAACTTTGATTGTTAGAAACTTAACATTAGCTCAAAAATAATTTGATTTCCGTTAATATAACTGTTTTAAATTTATTAAATAATCTTTCTAATCTTGGAAATTTATATCGACAAACAAATTAACTAATATAATTTTAATCTCAAACTTTTTAATTAAAAATATTAAAAAATCTCTCATTATTTTGTTATATCAAAGGATAAAAGTGTATGTGATCCAGTACGACACCGTTGCTATATAATGGTTTTTACAATCAATTTTTGTGTTGTATTTCTCACTATAAATATATATCTATATATGTATATATATATAATAAACAAGGGAAAAAATGGTGTTAGAAATGACAATCCGAATTATATATAACATAAGTTTATATGTAAATACAAAAAATAAAAAGTTATTAGTTAATGTTCTTAGTTAAACATAAAATATCACACAAACAACAATTCTAAAAATTTCTATGTCATCAAAGCAGTAGCAATTTGATTACGAATTATATCCATATAAGCATCGCCGGATAATCTTCTACTACTTGATGTACGATTTTCCTCTTCAAAATTTACCTCTTCGAAATCTTCAGGAATATATTCAAGGTCTTTATCGCATCTGATAAATTCTTTATCTGGAATACCACACTATCTAATATAATTATGAAGTGCAGTTGTTGCAACAATAATCTTTTCTTGTTTTTTCAATGAAAATGGCTTCATATCATGTAAAATATTCCATTTGTTCTTTCAAACTCCAATAGTTCGTTCAATCACATTCCTCAGTGAAGAATGTGCATAAATTCAAAACATACCTTCTCCCTTTTCAGATGACTGATTTCGAATATGGCAATCCAAGAACAAATCTGTGAGAGAGTTTCGAATATGGCATTCAAGAACAGATCTGTGAGACAGGAATTTTGGGAAAATATTTCAGTTATGGGGCTTTGGGAGCAGATCTGCATAAATTTGGGGAAGAAAAGTTTTGGAGTTCTCGTGCTTGAAGCGGAAGCACAGAAGAGAATGAAAAGCTCTTATATTCCAGCTTCTCATTTTTTTTCTTATTCCTTTGTAATATAAAAGCTCTTTTTCCTTCTAATAGCTTTTCAAAAAATCTGTTTGGCCTAGCTTTTGGATTAAAATAGTTTTAAAAGAGCTTAAAAACTATTCCAAATAGGGCCTTAGTAGTTCGGTAAAAATAAAAAAAAAGAAAAAGGGCGCAATTACATCATCACTCTTTACTGATTAATCTTTACTAGAATTGATATGGTTCCCATCGTTGTTGGAGCATCTTAGCAATCTGAAGTATATTCTAGAGAGGAAAAAAAGATGAGGATAAAAAAGGAAGAAAGAAAGAAAAAAGGAAACAACAAAGGAACATAAATATTTTGATATGCCCTTTCGGCAGTACACCACTTGTACTCTTGTGTCTTGTTCTAGATGTTGCAAAATTGTTATCATCATTGTGATTATCCATAGGTTGCTAATTGGGAAATAATTCCTTATTCATCACTCTCATGTCTTCTTTCAAGGAATCAAACGCAAAGTAACGAAGAGATACAAAGGCAAGAAAGGTACGTAACGTTGATCATGCCACTTGAAAAAGGCATTCGAACGTCATTATATTATCGGAAACTTTACCTATTAAAAAAATTTCACAAATTTCAGGTTTTTCTTTGAATTTTATTTTCTTCCCATCTCCAACTTTCTTTTTTATTTTTCTTTTTGACTTTTTATTAATTAGTTTCTTTCTTTCGTATATTAATTTTCGAAAATCCAAAATCATATTGAATCGTGCTAAATTAGAATACATTTTTCCTTCGATCAATTTCAAAATATCAAGATCATAATGAAAATTTATTTGGTAACTAAATTTATTTATGTGTACTTATTTAATAACTTTTATATGAGCCTAAACATATGATTGAGTGGTTCAGAAGTACAACTTACATATTGTGGGTCATTGGTTCAACTTGATCATGTTGAAAATTACAACCTTAATTAGTTTGTAACTATTAGGGATATATAGTTGAAATATGTGCTTGAATTTGAGTCAGTTCATTTAATTGATCACATTTTTTTAATAATTAAGGTTTATCTTATTTTTATTATATTTATTATTTAAGAATATATTTTGTACGTATTAATATACAGTGACTTATATTAAAAGTTATTTACGATTGATTGAGTAGTCCCCTAAGGACTGGCATATATAGAATTATAACTTTTTTTTACCGATTAAATTAAACTTACTCGTCATTGAAAATTCAACTTCAATAAAAACATTTTGGTCTTGAAATGGTTTAACCAAATAATGGCTATTAAAGTTGACATTTTTCCTTTCCATGTTTAGCCATTAAACTATCACAAAATTTACACATTGGTCATTATACTATGTTTTTAAACATTAATTTAGCTATTCTACCGTGTTGCCATATCGATTGAATAACAGATACAACTGTATTCAATCTTCTTTGATATTGTTAAATTGAATGGAAGACTTCGTTAACATTATTGATTGTATATATTTGTAGCTATTGTTGATCGTTGATATGTTACAAGACTTTAGAGTGATTAAATTGTATAAAATTATAAAATATAATTATTAAATTAACATGTTTTGTAATTTAGTGATCAAAATGAAAGGGAAAAAAAAAGTATCAACCTGTGCAATATGTTAGTTATTGACATCCTAAACATTTTATATCTATGAATGAATATATTCTAAAAATGGAAATATTTACGTCAAATTGAAGAGTATTTCAATAAAAATCTTAAATAAAAATATATAAATTCTAAAATGTAAGAAGTAATATTAGTTATAAAAAAGAATATTTATATTTAAAACTACAAAAAATATATATATAATAGTCCCGGTTTGTTTTATCTTACGTGTAATACTGTACACTGTACGTTCAGTGCTGGTTCAATGCCCACATGAAACCAGTTCAACGCGTCAACATTTTCAAACCTATATGACCAATTCTGGTCCCTTTTTTGATCTTATATATCTGCCCTTCCTTCGCTAATTCAAAGATACCCGGTTCCTGTGTCACCAGAGAATTTTTTTGGCCACTTGGTGCATTCCCTCGTGGAACGTTCGTTCCAGTCCCGCCTGGTGCCTTCTATCTACTCCACCTTCAAATTAAATTCTCTAAAATATAACTCATTTAGTTTTTTTTTTTTTTTTTACAAATAGTGTTGCAATTATTTTAATTATACTCAAAGAATTTGTAATAAAATCAATTCAAACTTGCAATATATGTTATTCAAATTTCATTTTCAAACCCATCAATTACACCTTTAGATAATATATTGAAAATCATAAAATTTTTTAAAAAGAAATTTATATTTTCTTTTCTGGATATATGTCCCTATATTATAATTATGTAAATCGATAATTTTAAGAGTTTTTGAAAGTAATTTTCTCAATTAGAGAAGATATTATAAAAAAATTTTAACTTTAGCCATATTATAATATGATATAAGTTTATTATGGATTCTTCTATTGTTATTCGAATGTCTTTATTCTATAATTTAGATTATACAATGCATATCTTTCAACCATTAGACCACATTTTCTGTGTAATCTTGTTTATTGCCTAATAACATGGACATGGAGCGAATTTATAAATTCTTTTACTTAATAGTTATAGTACAGCACATATTTTCTCATTTGCTTTTTTTTTTTAACCATAAAAAGGGAAGCAAAAAGGTTTTCTAGAACGATTCTTTTTTTCTTGTACTAGAAGTTCTCGAGAATCACTTGGCTTTAACGAAGTTTATGATTGTAACTTGAAGACGCATTCAAAATCATCCATACATATCGATTTGGAAAGTTCTCTGTCGAACCCTTTATATTTGCATTTTTCTTTTCCTTTGGACGATAATTTATGTGCAATAGAGTTAGCAGGTTGAGGACTAGGTTTGGTAATTAAAGTTAACGTCACAATGTACCAATCTCGGAGAAAACTATAAAAACTATGAAACCACCATGTTATTAATGTAAACTTAACATCGATATTGACTTATATATGTTTATGAATGACATGATTTCAAACTATTACATCCGTTTCATAAAGATAGTATAAGTTTAATTTTTTTTCCCTAATTTATAGTCAATTTTCTTTTTTGATGAGAGATAGGTATGAGTTATAAAAGACTAAATTACCATCATTAATTATCTTCTGATATCTACTACTTTCAATTCCAATCAATTAAATACTAGAGAAAATTAATTACATTAACTACACTAACTAACTTTTATTAAGATGAGTGAAAAAACAACATGAACTATCTTTATGGGACGAGTTAGTATTGATTTCAATTTTGGAGTGCTCGAAAATAAATATTTATTTATTTTTACATAATGTAAAAATCTTTTTAAATTTCTAGTTTAAAACAATAATATTAATTTGAAAATCTTGTAAGGGAATTGCATTTCATTAACCCAAATAAACATTACTAATTACATTAATTATGATTATAATTCAATACTTTAATAAAAAAAATAACAAATTAAATTTCATAGAAAGTTAATTAAATGTGAAAATTTAATTTAAATGAGAACTGTAGTTTTTTTTATAAGAAATTAGATATTTTATTTTGACTCGACATAAAACTCTTGATTTACCAAATCTACACTTATTAACTATGGGGAAAATGATGAAATTATTTGGATCGATTGAGGCTTATTTTAGATAATTTGAAAACTCAAAACTATTGTGAGTTGATCTTAAAAAATATTAGCAAGGCGCTTATAATTTACGAACTTATCCGAGTCACAAGATTACTATTTACGCATTAGATAGAAGAGAAGTACTATCTCTGTTTGGATTTGAATATCCTCATTTCTATTTTAAACTGTTTGGAATTGAATGTATAATTTTTTAAAAACAAATAGATTTTTAATATAGAGGCTCTCATCAACAACAATCTTTAATTTTAGGATTTACAAGTTACATCCATTTGCCAAAGGTTTTGCCATTAATGGCAATAGTGGAAAAGGATAAATTTGTAATTTTTTCAAAAAAAAAAAAATCAAATGCATACCATAATTTTTAATTAAATCAAAACGCGTAATTCAATTTCAAATGGAGGAAATATTAATTTTAAATAAAATAATATTTGTTTAATTTTGAAATATAAAGTATATTGATAAATTTTAATGATATATAATATGTTGTCTATTTTCTAAAACTTCAACGAATTTAAACCATTAATATAAATTACCAAGTCCATATCCATGTAAATTTTTTCTTCTAAAAGAATTTAAAATAATAAAATGGGGAATAGACATGTCAAATACAGTATAACCTCTCAAAAAACGTGGCGTGGCTATAAAGCCTAAAATGTTAAGTTAATACTATTCCAGCCGAAATAATAATAATAATAATAAATTTAGCCAGATCATCAACAAAGTGGGGTTACTTGATAGAGTCTCTGCGCCGTTCAATTTAGTCAACCTATACAAATTCAACAGCTCAGATAAGGTATTACTTAATGGAGAAAGAAAAGACACCGAATATGCCATGCCATTTATTCATTCTTGATTTTTGAAACTCTTGTATTCCTTATCAACCATACCTGACTTATAATTTTTGTCATTCTCCTTAAATTTTTGGGAGATTATTTATTTTTGGTTAAAATGAAAAAAGGGAAAGAAGGGAAGTTAATCAAATAATACTCCTTCCTCTTAAAATATTATAGGCATATCAAGAATATGTAAATATAATTTTAACTATGATATGTCTAAAATATAATTATCTCTCTTTTATAAGTTTTTTAAATAATAAATGAAGAAAAATATTATATAACTGGAAATTTTGATTTATTTTAATTTTATGTTGAGAATTATAAAACAAGGGATTAAGAAAAAAAATATTGAGATTAAATAAGTATGCGATGAAAAATATTAAAGGTGAAAACGTAAAGATTAAACTTCAGTGACTAAGTGGAAAAATTGTATTGCTTTTTTTGAAATTAAATATCTTTATTTATTTCCAAAAATTATTGTAATTAATTAATCATTTCCAAATATACATATTCATAATACTTTATAATATTCGTATTCCAAATATTCATCTTGGCTTTATATATTTTTTAATTTTTTAAAGAAAATTTGAATTAAGAATTACATTGATTTTTAGAATCTTTTAATATATATATAAAATGATTATAAAAATCAATTATATTATATTATGGAAATAATATAAATGGTACAATTACCTTCGTTATAACGGAAAACTATTAAAATTTAGATAAAATTCTTAAAAAAAATATTTTATAAATATTAATATGTTACAAATTAAAATCTTAAAAAAACAAAGTAACTCAGAATATCCACTAATAACCTTAATACAGATAAATTATAAACTTCCACTTGCAAGATGTCCAATCCATTAATAATAAAAATAATTTAGCAATTTTATAAGAGTTTAAACTTCAAAGTAATTTTTTAATTTTCATGTAAAAGTTAAAATTTAACGCGGAAGGGTAACTTCTGATAAGTTGGAAAAATTTAAGTTCCACTAATATAAAAATGAAAAAGAAAAGGAAAAGGAAAAGGAAAAGAAAAAAGGAAAAGGAAAGAGAAAGGAAGGAGTAAAAGCAAATATCTCAAACGACTATTAGTACAATACTTGTTCCTTGTCTCTGAGCCGCTACTTCACATTATTATATAAATTCTCCGCTCCCGAAGTCTCCAGCGTTAAGTGCCTTCCTTTGATACTTTCTGCCCAGATAGACAGAGCCATCCCCTCTTCCCTCCTTCCTATTTCTCTCTCTCACACAAACACGCATTGGGTTTTTTTGGTTGTTCACTGTATATTTACAATCATCGCATTGGAATATACGTTGCCGTTGTGCATATATTCTTTAACAAATTAGGAGAGATATCAAGGAGTCTCGTTTACATTTTTTACCGATTAGGAACTTTAAAGCTTCGGTACCTTTGTATTGATAGCCGGGACGCTTCGATTTCCGGCCAAGTTTGAAGTTTCCGGTGGAGGACAAACAATGTCGTAGGAAGGTATTAAAAGAAGCGAGCACCAGCGGGAGAGATTATTTGGAAGTTTTTTTTTGAATTAAATTTGATAGGGTATTTTGTAGAAAAGGTTTTATTTGGATATCTAGATGGGGAGTGAAAAAGGAAGGGGCATAAGAGTGGTGTTGAGCTGCATATTTGTTATTTTGATGTCTTTCATAGTTGGGGAGGCTGAATCAGCTCCGACGAAACCTCCGGTGGCTTTCCGAGCAGAGCACAGGAATGCCTATGCTACTATGATGTATATGGGAACTCCAAGGGACTACGAGTTCTACGTGGCGACACGTGTGATGCTCAGATCCCTTAAGAAGCTCGGCGTCGATGCCGATCTTGTCGTCATTGCCTCCCTCGACGTCCCCGACCGTTGGGTCCAAACTCTGTAAGTCCACCATCCTTCACTTTTCTCTACTTTTTCTGAGGGTACTTTCGTTATTTCAGTTCCTGCTAGCCCCCAATCTTTTTTAATTTTTCTTTTGTTTTTTTATTACTGTCTTCGGAGACTTTCTTGTCTATGATTTTACATCGGGTGAACGATAGTTGAGTGGGCACACGGCACATGTTAGCCTGTAGCCTTAGCAGAGAGAATATGGCACAGATTATATTTAGTGAAGGTGAAAAAATATTATTGCCCTTAGAATCCAGTACGGCAGATTCGGATCGCACCATGTGAAAACGAGTCCTCCGTTTGTCTCTAGGGAAACCAGTGGCCTAGATTCTGATTTTTTTTTTCAAGTATGTATAAAAAGTGTAAAATATTTATATCTATCAGAAATTAAGCATATTACTATTATATATATTTTTTATTTTCAAGTATTAAAAGATAAGGAAATAAAAAAAAAAGGTTTCTTTTGTTGGCCATTCTTCTTCCCTGTGGTGTTTGGCTTCGATTGGAATGATTATTTTATTTTGATGCTTTGTAAAGTAAGTGGTGAAAGGAGATCTCGAGTTAAGGGGGAGAAAATGACACAACTTTCCACTCTAAAGACAAGAATAGAAAAAGATATTGGTGTACTTATCTTTAATGAGAAGAAGATGAAAGGAAAGGTTTTATTAGTGGTTCAATCTTTTGACCTTAGGATTCCTTGGAGATGCTAAGCGTCCGTATTGGTCAGAACGAACATATTCGATGGTTTTTGCCACATTGAACTTTAACTAGTAATTAAATTGTCCTTATTTGGATTTGTGGAAACCTTTTTTATTTTGTAAAAAACGAGGCTCATTCCGGCACGAAGGGAGTATTTATTAGTATTTTTTTTCTTTGCTAATTTAGTAATTTTATTAGTAATTACCAGCTTATAGTGCTCCACTTGTCCTTGATTGGAGCGAATGAAAAGGCAGGATCTTTGACAATTTCTTTTCCTTTGCCGCCCACCATTTGGCTTGTGCCCACATCGCCAAATTTGCCTATTTTGCCAGACTGGTCTTCAAGACTGGTGCCTAATGTCAATTAAGTTGGAAGAGTTTTAGGTTTACATCGTACCTACTTGATGTGTAAATTAAACTCAACAATACTACGACCAATACACAAGTTGGCCGTCCCAATATTTATTTGATTTGGTCAGCGGGACAGACGGGCGAGTCATGCAGGTTCTTCATATTTCTCTATTGTCCCTTCAAATTTATTTGAATTTATGCAATTCCTGTTGGCTTTATTGAAAGGTCACACTCACTTCACTTCAACCAGCATCAGAGCCGAATTTTCCTTTACCGTTCATGTGCCTGTTTTTTTTTTGCTCGGGCCTTCTTTCCGTAAAGGGATTTTAACGAACTGGTCGTGGTTGATTGGTAGTTGGGAGATTTTTGCCTTTTGATAATCTTATCCGATTGTGTCAACTCTCATATATAATCCCACATGTTCTCTTTTTCTTTCGCAATAGTACTAGTACCAGAGAATTTTGACTACGACATTCTTAGTGGATCTACAAGATGGAAGATATGGTTTTGTGCCTTATGACCAAGAAAACAATTTCAAATTTGCCGTCCTAATCGTTTCAATACGTGTATGGCAACATAGGCGGGGCCTTAATTTGTTTCTTTGAACTTGATGGTCCGGAGTCTGATTCATATTCCCTCGTGATTTAATCTGATGTAAATTGGGTCAAGTAGGCGGTAATTAACGTGTCAACCCATTATAGTAGAAGGGATAGCGACATGGTTTAAGCGCACTTTCGTCCCACTTGCACAATTATTATAGACTTAGTTTCAGACTTGTTTTATGATTCTTTGATGCCTTACTCTCGCTAATCCACATGTGTTTTCTTCTTGAGAAGTTTTATAATTCACTTTTGATAGGATTGAAGCAAACCTTATTTTGTATTCTCTTTTCAATTTGATGGAAAGGTATATTCCAAGGAAAGTGCTTCAGATATATTTTTTTAAAGTTTTCTTCTTAAATATTGTGCCGCGTACGCTTTTAAACATCACCGACCGTACCCGTTCTTCGATGTGACAGAAATGCAAAGGGATAAGATCAAAGAAATGTTTTTGATCCCTTCTCACTCTCTTTTTCCTTTCCAGAGTCCCAACAACAGGGAAAAATAGAAAACCCATAACTTGGTTAAAGCCGCTTCTGAGCTGGTAGCTTTTCTTGCGAGATGACCATTCTGGACAACCGTATTCTAGCCAATAAAATCTTTTGCTAGAAAAATTTGTGTTAGTTTTGGCATTGGAATGTTTCTTTGGAAGAGAACCAACACAACACTAATACTATCGTCATCACAGAATAAAGGAGTTGTCTTTCTTGCTTGTCTTGATATCTGTTTGGATTCCTTTCTTTTGTTTCCATTTCTTAAGGTTTTAACAAAGTAAAAAGATTGTACATGTTTTAAGGGCTAATTAATTATGTGAGTCAAAATCGCCTGCTGGCATCATAAGTCAACTAGGTCCGGATTTGCTTAGTAGCAGACATGTGACCTTGGGAGGGATTTAAGCTCAAGATTTAAAGAGCTGACTGTAGAAATGATGCTATTAGTCACTTTTACTCTTTTGCGATCATTTCATCCGCTGAATTCAAATCTTTTATCATCTTCCAAATGATTACGCATTCTGTTGATATGCCATTTTAGGTCTTGGAAATTTTGGGGAGAACGGTTATGTTGGCTTATAATGTAGTTACTACAACTTGTTTGTCAATCCAAGTTACTCACAAGAAATGTTGAAATTCACAGCCATTCATGGTGTACTTGTTAACTGTTGCTTTATCTGATTAAATAGAGAAGACACAATGATATTCTTTTCAAAAGATTTTTATGAGAAAGTGCAAATTTATGTTTTGCAATGAAAGAAGTTATTGATCAATTATTCAATTTATGTGTGTGGCACAGACAAGAAGATGGAGTGAAGGTTACAAGAGTTGAAAACCTGAACAATCCGTATGTTAAGCAGGGTAATTTTGATTGGAGATTCCGGCTGACCATGAACAAACTGTATGCATGGAAACTTGTGGATTATGAGAGGGTGGTAATGCTCGATGCTGACAACCTTTTCCTTGAGAAAACAGATGAATTGTTCCAATGTGGCCAGTTTTGTGCAGTTTTCATCAATCCCTGCATCTTCCACACTGGTCTCTTTGTTCTGCAGGTAAGATGGGTCCTATTTTTCTATATCTGTTTCTCTTTTTAGAGTTCTTGATCTTAAATATTGAAGAATGCTGTTGCTGTTATTCAATTGTTACTCCGGAAAAGTGTACTTACAATGCCTCTCAATCGTTGTACAAATTTTATACACTTGTGTTCATCATCTACAAATTCCCATGGTGTACTATTCTAATCACAAGGTAATTGATAAATTTTTGTATTGCAGCCATCATTAACGGTTTTCAAAGACATGGTTCACGAGTTGGAGATTGGAAGAGACAACCCAGATGGTGCCGACCAAGGTTTTATTGGAAGTTACTTCCCGAATTTACTTGACAAGCCAGTGTTCCATCCTCCTCCTAACAACACCACGCTTGATGGGCAGTACAGACTTCCTCTGGGCTATCAAATGGACGCTTCTTACTATTGTAAGAGCATTATTATCCTTCTTCTTTTCTGATTATCTAAACATTATTTGGGGTCTTTTTCTCATGGTTTGATCTTTACGTTCTGTTGTCATTGTGCATGGGGTAGTGGAAAAAAAATCTAAGCATCTTTTTTGTCATTACTGAATGTTTCATTTGGCTTTTAGATCTCAAACTCCGGTGGAGTGTACCATGTGGACCTAACAGTGTGATCACTTTTCCCGGAGCAGTATGGTTAAAGCCCTGGTATTGGTGGTCGTATCCTGTCCTGCCACTAGGCATCCAATGGCATGAACGTCGTCGCCAAACTATTGGGTAAGACCACAGCCTGACCAAACACGCTTGTAATCTATTTTTGTCTTCTTAAAAGCAATCAGACTGATTAAGTGAGA
Organism: Echites panduratus; assembly: GCA_035221335.1. Classification (NCBI taxonomy): domain Eukaryota; kingdom Viridiplantae; phylum Streptophyta; class Magnoliopsida; order Gentianales; family Apocynaceae; genus Echites; species Echites panduratus. The sequence continues at coordinate 3,869,312 of JAWZTD010000109.1, forward strand.
TAACATATTGCAGGTATGACCCAGAAATGCCACTGGTATTCATTCAAGCTATATTTTACCTTGGAATAATAGCAGTGACGCGCATAGCACGGCCAAGTTTGTCAAAGCTGTGTTATCGTCGTGAAGACAAGAGTGTTTTTCTCATTCAAACTGGCCTTAAATTAGTAGCCATATGGTCCATTCTGGCTGCTTACATAATCCCTTTCTTCCTCATTCCCCACACTGTTCATCCCTTGGTTGGCTGGAGCCTCTACTTGCTTGGGGTTTTTGCACTGTCCTGCATAGCCATCAATGCTTTCCTTCTACCAATGCTACCTGTTCTTACGCCATGGCTTGGAATCTTTGGATCCCTTTTGGTCATGGCTTATCCTTGGTACGGCAATGGGATTGTAAGAGCTCTAGCTGTATTTGGCTATGCCTTCTGCTGTTCACCGGTGGTGTGGGTGGCAATGGTCAAGATCATGTCGTGTCTTCAGGTCTCTCTCGAAAGGGAAGGCTTCTTACCCAGATTGGCTGAAACTGTGTCGCCTTCAGGTTTCAACAAGTTGTACTGAGATCGGTTAATTAATTTTTAATTACAAATTAACATTCCTGTTGGCTTGAGATATGATGATGAGACCTTCTTACTGAGAAAGTCCCGAGCTACGAGCTCTGCTACTAATGGAAAATTTTGACATTGCTGTTGCTCCCCCATTTGCTTCTTGAGCTCTGTATGTAGCATTCACTGTTTCTAATGCTCATCAATGCAAAAGGGGGTTCTTGGAATTTAATGTTTGTACCATTGTTTAACTAGTTGTAATTGACCTCACATGATGCCCTGTATGCATAATTATCATTGTTGTAATCTGTTACCTTAGAAACACTTGGGGAAGTGTTCTGATTCTTTTCTCATATCTGGACTACATTCATCATCTAACTTGGTGTTCGTTTTGTCCTTTGTTTCAGAATTTAACTATTAATCCGAGACTTATATTTTTCTAAAACATAGAAACATCCAAAATTATAGAATGGAAAAGCAATATCTTGGATGTGATGATCTAATTTTTTCTCTTGATTATTGTGCTTAATTGCATCCGTTTATTAATTTTTCTATATTTTTGAAAAACCGAATATCAATTTTAATTTTTTCACAAAATAAATACAAATATTTAATTTTGAAAGCTACAATACTACCCACCATAATCAAACGAGACTCAAACCTTAAAATTAATTTTAAAATAATCACAAAATTATATGGACAGATAACACTCATGCAGGCCACAAACAATTTGGGCTGAAATCAATGCCTACAAGCCCAATAAATCTACCAGATTAACAAAATCAGCCTACCAATTGCAATCCTTTCAAATAGGGTCCTTAAACTTAGTTTAGCTGTGACCGCCTAGCCTACCCGACCAGTTCAATCAACATCCATGGACGGACCTTAATTAAAGTTCAAACTCTGTGATCCCATTTTCGCCAAGTTCCTGTCCAACTAAGTTGGGTGGGACCGAAGTCTCAAATACGGTATGCAAAGTTGCAAAAAGAATTCGAAGTTAGTGAATGTAAAATTATGTTTCCATCCAATTATTGAACTTTAAAAAAAAAAAAATTATCAATCCACTTTTCATCTTTACGATCGATGGATTTCAAAAATTTCTACTGATTCATGGAGATAAGTTGATTTGAAGAAATGTGGGGAATGAGATTGAAGAATTAGATGTGTTACTAAGCAAAAAGATGCCAAATGTTGGGTTCACATTGATCTGATTTACCACAAAATTTTTTTAGACATTTGTATAAGATATTTATATTTTATAATTAGAAAAGAAAAATCCCTCACCTTGCAATTCCTTGTTTTTGGAATGCTTGGATTGGAATTAACCTAAATTCTTATACTATGATTTTATTTTCACTTTCAATCATTGAAATTATATATATTCTATTTTGTAAATTGGTTAAAATTTTATAGACAAAAAAGATATTGCAATCTAATAGTATTCAAAAATAATCAAATTTACACAAAAAAAAAACGAAAACTTAATTTAGGACTTAACCCTTGATGATGAAAGAACCTTTCATATCAAAATTCCTTATTACATGACATTTATGATAAATTTCTACATACTCTAGAAGTTCAAAAGAGATTGAATTTATACACTTAACCGGTCAAATATAAAATTACCCAATTTCTACTTAGGAATGTTAAGAATTGTGTGTTTACCCTTTTTTTTTTTTCCCATCTTCTAAGTAAATAAATCTTTAATTTAAAGTTTCATTAATAATATAATTAATTCATATTACAAGGTCAGGAGCAACATTATTCTATGTGCATGAGACTTATAAATCCAGTGAGGCCGAAAAGGGGGGATGCTACAGCAGCTAGAATCTTTTACCATCATACCTACCCAACATTAAAACACGGGAGTTCAAACAAAAGAGCAAAATTCATGGCCGAAGATTATGGAAAAACTGCAGAAAAACTTTGCAATCTGTAGGCAATATATATAGAAATTCTGGCCAAGTAGACACCCGAGGTGAAAACCACCCATTGGAAAAAAAAGTCATCTTTTATTCGTTACACATATGTTTGTGGGCCTTTTTGCCTTTACGATCAAGCCAATCATCATTCTTTATTTATAATATATATATAAAAAAGCCATCTTTCTTTTCTTGTACCCTTTATGATTTTCGTCGCTTCAGAGATAGAAATTTGCAAATTCTTATGCATGGGTTTGGAGATATTTGTCTCATCTCGTGCCCTTATAAATGCATCAAACATACTTATTTATCTCTTTCTTTCCCAACGTTCAAATTTCATGACTTCTTTAAACATGAAGGGCCCATGTGTGTTGTTGTACACGAACCTCACCGTAAAAAAAAAACCCCTTATAGTGGACCGGCAGACCTATACATCTTTTTCACTCATCCACACACACCTTACACATACTGGAATGGAAGTGAGTGAGCTTCAGAGAAGAAAGATTACAAAATCATTTGGACCATCACTGTACTGTTTTGTTTTCGTGCATACCACAAAACACAAAGTGCCGCTCTCCCCTCTCTCATGACCGTTTTGGATCTCTGTAGTGAATATATATATATATATATATATAGAGAGAGAGAGAGAGAGAGAGAGAGAGAGATGAGACAAAAAATTGAAGGTAATAATTAATAATAATAATAATAATAATTATTATTATGCTAAATAATACTACTATATAGTTAAATACCATGCTGTTTGGTTGGCAGTGGAAAAAAAGAGAGGTTTAAAAAATATGCATGCAATTTTAAGATAAAAATTTGATGCAAATTATCAGTTCTCTTATCCACTGCTATTCCATCTGTACTTTATTAATATTTCTATATATTTATTTTTTTTTAATTTATGTGAAAAATGATAACCATCAAGCTTATATAAGGGAGAAGGGACTTTATATATTAATTGTGTACAGGCCAAGATACTAGATTCACAATTGATTTAAGTAGTTGATTTTCACCTGTTGTAAAAAAAAAAAAAAAAGAATATATATTTTTTGATTTTAGTACTTGGCTTTCTGCTACAGTACTTTTCGACTTGTTAGAGATGGTACAATTAATATGCCTTTAACTCGAGCTTTAAATGGCAGTCTAACTCAATCCAGAAGCAGTTTCACGGGAAAGAAAATGACTTCTCAATTTCGGAGACTTCGGATGGATGTTATCCTAACTAATATAACAGTAGATATTAGGAACATTGAAAACATCGATTCATTTTATTTATTTTTTTATTTTTGATCACATTTCCTTGGATAAGAATAAAAAAGAATATGAAGCAAGTTTGAATATATCACTCTCTAAATTCCAAAATATAAGACATTTTAATTAGATTATTTTCTTTATCATACAATATAAGTCGTTTTGTAATTATCAATGTATAATTATCATGTTTTTTTAATTTTTCCCTCCATTAATATACTCATTCATTTATTACAAGAAAAAGAAATGAAGTTATAAAGTAATGAAAAAAAGATATTTTCGAAATAATAAAATTACATTTGATACTCTTTAATCAAAAGGTCGTAAGACATTAAATTTATATAATTGGATGGATTCAGTATGATTAGCAAAAAAAAACATTGTTCAGTTATAGACTTCTAACATTAATCATTGGCCTCGAAGGCAAGAAAAGAAAAGAAAAAAGCACAAAATTCTTTCACCTATACCGCTATACGTAGGATAGAGTATATCATAGGTAACATTAACATAATATTTATAAGTGTTAAATGCGAGGGAACACAGGAAATATGACCGTTGCAATCGCCAAACGGATCAGCTTTTATATAATGTTTCCCTCCTCCATTACATACTCCCCAGAACTACTCTTCTCATCCTCCCAACATTCTCTTCAACAATTAATGCTGTTCTTTCTTTCATGGCTTCTCTCAACTCACATTTTGCTATATTCTTAGTGTCCTTTCTTACACTGTTGTCCGTAGAAACTTTAAGCGCCTCAAGGTCTCATCATCATCGGACCTCTCGTCATAATTACTACAGGAGAAAGCTCGACTCAGTAATATCACCAAGTAATTCTAACTCTAGTAGTAGTAAACCCCGTCAACACCATTGGATAGGGCCTTCAGGCCACCGTCTTATTACCGTCGACATTAATGGGTACGGAGACTTTCAGTCTGTTCAGGCTGCCGTTGATTCCGTCTCAGTCGACAACCGCAAGAATGTTCTTATCCTAATCAGCGCCGGTTATTACATGTAAAAATCCCATCTCTTATGTCCGCCCCATTATATATACATATAATTCATAAATATTTCATAAGTATTTATGTATTTCTCTTATATATATATGATAGTACTATGAAACCATACTTTTTTTTTAGTCTCTAAGTCAATTAAAAAAAAAATTTCTATAAAAAATTTGTAAATTTATTTTATAGATAATAAGCTAAATTTCAGTTGATTAAATTTTATTTTATTTAATTTAAAAATAAATACAATTAATTATTAGAGACTTAATTAAAAGATTTTATAAAGGTAAACATTACTTCTATAACATTTTATAGTATTTTTGTCTATTTATATATCTATTGAGTTATGCTTGCAAAAATTCTAAATGAACTGTGTTACATATGAATATAAACTGTATGTATATGGGGTTTTGTTCTGGTGGCGGCTTGTGCAGAGAGAAAGTGGTGGTTCCGGCATCGAAACCGTTCATAACATTTCAAGGGGCGGGAAGAGATGTGACTGTGATAGAATGGCACGATAGGGCGAGTGACCGTGGTCGTGATGGCCAACAGCTGCGTACGTATCATACAGCTTCTGTCACAGTTTTTGCAAGCTATTTTTCAGCTAAAAATATTAGCTTCAAGGTATGAAAAATCACCATCATCAACTCTCTCTCCATATATTTCACCCCTTTCCATTTCAGTCCTCTTGCATCAATCAAAATTCCATCATTACCACTCTCATTGCAAATATTCTATTTCATGGTTTTTATTTTGGGTTCCAATATTACACTCTCATTGCAAACCCTAGAGAGAGGGCCATATATATACACAGCTACAATCATCTCTTTGTTTTGGCCAGATTTCTTTTGCTAAAAAGTTGTCTGTTCTTGCGTACTACTACACAGTCAAAAGATAACTTTTTTTTTCCCCACAACATGATTGGAATATTTCTGTCATTTTGTACCCTCAGAATACAGCACCGGCTCCAATGCCGGGGATGCAAGGCTGGCAGGCTGTGGCTTTTCGGATATCCGGTGACAAGGCCTACTTCTCCGGCTGCGGGTTCTACGGAGCTCAGGACACCCTCTGCGACGACGCGGGCCGGCATTACTTCAAGGAATGTTATATTGAAGGCTCCATAGACTTCATTTTCGGCAACGGCCGCTCCATGTACAAGGTGAGTACTGTACTGTCTGGATTTTGCATTATCATATATAGCAATTCATTACTCCTAATCATGTGATTAATTAAAGGTAATTAATTAGTTTAGATTATCTTTAAGGTAAAAAGCTGTTTGTTGTTAGAAAGAGATGAGCATGGTTTTTGTTTTTCCTCCTATATCCGAAAAGGAGATGGAGAAATAGTTGTGCCATTTGATGGAAAAAAAGCTGCCAAGTTTGTCTCCTCTTTGTGTCAGTTACACAGTGACAGTGGTATCGGGCAAGAAAAAAGAGGACTCCCTTTTCATTTCTTTTAAAATTTGAGAAAAAATGTATAACTATAAAAGAAAAATAATTCAGGCAGCCATATCATTGTAAGAAAAAAAAAAGTTTAATAGTTGTTTTATTTTAATTTTTATTATATATATATATTTCTAATTCTCTTTCTTAATTAGTGATGAAAATGTATATGCACTTGAGGATGAATATGTAACTTATATATTGAGAGGTGAAGTGTCCATAATTTAAAATTTAGATTGTAGGTTGAATTTCCTTTCTCCGTGTTATGACATATGCAATAACATGATTATTAATAATAAACTGTAATCATTTTCCAGTCTTAAGATCGAGGCAAGATTCTTTTGAAGTCAAAAAAGCAATAGCAAATCTTTTAATGAGGTTTCAAAGTCAAATTTAAAAAGACTTGCTATCTTTTATATATTAAAAATGATAGGGGTAATAGTTAAAATAGAAATAAATTTCTTAAAAAGATTCTCTTTTAAAATTTTTTTTTTAGTTATAACTCATATCTTAAAGTACGCAGGCCAACTACATTTTGGTTCCACTTTTGCCAAAAATCACTACATTTTGGAACATTTGTTTTGAGCTGGAGAATTTTAAACATAGGAGACAGTGATGACGTCATAATAAAATAATAATAATTTGTCAGATTAATTTAATTATTATTAATTTGAATCTTTATTGCTCCAGGACTGTGAACTCCACTCAATAGCCACTAGATTTGGATCAATAGCGGCCCAAGATAGAAAGTCTCCAGACGAGAAAACTGGCTTCGCTTTTGTCCGCTGCAAGGTAACCGGAAGTGGCCCAATATATGTGGGCCGTGCTATGGGCCAGTATTCACGGATCGTCTTCTCTTACACGTATTTTGATGACGTAGTCGCACATGGTGGCTGGGATGACTGGGACCACGTCAGCAACAAAAACAAGTAACACCACCACTTTCTTATTTTATTTTAATTTTTTTTAAAAAATATGAATGAATATAAATAATATCTTAGCTTTTAAATTTGTCATTGTTTAATTATTACCGTTTGCTTTGCAGGACTGTTTTTTTTGGAGTGTATAAATGTTGGGGCCCAGGAGCTTCAGCAGTCCGTGGAGTTTCGTGGGCCCGAGAACTTGACTTTGAGTCGGCCCACCCATTTCTCGTGAAGAGTTTTGTCAATGGAAGGCATTGGATTGCACCCACGGATGCCTAGATTGACTTCTCCATACATACAAATTCTTTTCATTTTTTAATTCATTTATTTATTATTTATTATTTATGTGATGTGATTACATATTCAATTTGTATTATCAATTATTTCCAAAACCGAAAAATCCATAAATAACGCCTTGTTTTTTTTTTTTTTTAACATATGTTTTGTGTTATCTTGTTATCCACCAAGCATATAAACCCTACCAAGTGTTCTATAATCTTGTAATATTTAGTATCAACAAAATATATTTGAAAAAAAAAAAACTCAAATGTATGGTAATAATGTTCATAAATGTCTGAAAACAAGTGAAGAATTCTCTAAAAGAAATCTACTGGGAATTTTTGACAATGCAACTACATTACTTCTGGCTTCAATTTTATTAGGCAGGAAATGGGGAAAAAAGAATAATTTGAGAATCACAATTACATGTAGATATAACAATTTTATATGAATAACAAAGATACAGATATCTCCTCTGAAATAACAGTACTAATATTGTGCTTAAATGACAAAAAGCTATTGTGTAGACATCTCACATGATAGAGCACTGAGACTCAAGCATATCTGGAGATCTGCAAAAGCAAATGAAACCTTCTCAATCACATACGTCGAAGAAAGACAAGAATTTGGCTGTAATTGTCTGTATGTATATTTAAACACAGAAAGATGCCGTTTCATGCCAGTCCCTTCTACCCGCCCCCTCCACACATAATGTTAAGTAATCTCATCCCCTTATGCACAACTATTGGAATGCAAGACTTGCATAAAGAAAATGTCAAGCATAAAAAATGTTAATGCAGACCCCAACAACCAACTCAAGAAGATATAGACATTATTATGTCACAGCACATAGGTCTTCAGGGTACTTACAATTGTCCAAGGCTTGACAACTCAAGACCTGGAGCTAGTTCTTGCATGATATCACTAGGGGGTTGCCCACATTCTTGCATTTTCTGCATAAGCTCAAAAATCTTGTTGAAGTTTTCAGGTTCTGCTTCATAAACTTCAATTAGGTCTTTAATAAGTTGATATTGGTGCTGAAACCGATCAAATTCTTCAGGGCTGAGTTTGCCCTTATTGTCTTCCAACCATTTTGGATATCTTTCACCAATTTCTTTCATAGGTTCATGGAGAATTTCTTTAGATAAAAGATGATGCATCATAGTCTCCACAATGGAATCCATATCCTGATTTCCCCAATGATTGAAAATATTAAATTGTGGTAAAATTTAAACGAAAAAGAAGATGACACTGTGAAATCGCTTTGAGGTTCAATACCCACAGCATGTAGTATATAAATTATAGACAATAATTGCAGAGCAGGCATGAACTAGTCTCATTGATCCTCATTTCGAGGGTGCAACAAATAGGAAAGTCCAAACACAAAGAATGATATACAGATTTAGTTGGAGAAATAACAGAATCTCATCATCCTATGCCACATCTCAAAAATATTTTCCAGTCTTTTCAAGTTTGGGGATATAGGATTGACTAGATATGAATGCCTTCTCATCAAGTGATGAAATGACATGACCGTAACAAATCATGCTAGTAAGACTAATACTTGAAATCTCTGTCATGTTTACCATTTAAAGCTATGAAAAAAAAAGGTAGGTCAACTTCCATATGAAACTGGGAACCAAACTGTCTACTTGGCTTGCCTATTTTAAGTGTTGACTTCATTACACAAACACACAAAGGGATATTAAGCTAAGAAGTATTTTCGAGTTCAAATTATTGATGCATTGGCCTAAAAATTCAGGAAAATACACATATAACAATTTGCAAGATCAAATGCTGTAATGTTATTAAAGCATGAATTTGAAGAGGCCAGTCAGATTTGATTCCCATGTCTTCCATGCCAGAGATTAGCCAGATCAACAAACAAAAAATCAAGTGGCACAACAGGATTTTCATTAAGGAAAGGCAGCTATACAATCTTTTGCAAAGACAAATTACATCAAAACAAAGCATTCAGATACTATTCATATAACTGAAAAGGGACACAAGAAGTGGCAGCAGCAACAATTTGCAACGAAATCTAGCATAGTTGCAACAATTTTCTGAGAGACGTAACTTTGAGAGACTAGAACTATATACAGGACTATTTCCATCATCAGAAATGAAAAATGAGGACTCTGCTAAATGGGTAGCTCGTGTAGAAAGACAAAGAAATATTAAAAATCAAAATGAATCCAGACTCCTGATGTGACATTGGAATTTCAATACAGTAAGTTGGTAGTTACTCATGGTATGGTGATTAAGGACTCCTACCTGTACTTAACTACTAACATATTTCCATGTTCTAGCTCCATTTCATGTATTTCAGGAAGAAGAAAGTTGTTTTGCAACCAACAAGTACATCAATAACTTACAGCCCAGAACATATCATCAATGCATGCCCGATTCTCAAATATGACATGAGAAATAGGTTATTCTATCAATTTCTAACATTCCTATCTCCTTAAGGTAGTAAACTCATTGAATATTTTAAATTAAATTTACAGATACAATCAAATTGCACTTTCATTATGATACAGAACATCAAATAAAAAAAGAGAGGGGGGGGGGGGGGAGAGAACATTCAGCAGAGGAAGCAAGTTAATATCGAGTTTCAACATTTCAAGTTTATTAGACACATCCCAGCGAATAGAAGCAAAATACACAAATATAACTACTAGGATAATCAAATTACCCAAAAAAAGAGATGTTAAAGGTTCAAGAACGGTATAAGAGTATACCTCGGATTCAAACTGCTTCACCCAATCCTCCACCATTGCATCATTTAAAAGATTGTCTCCACTAAATTTTGGCCCTGTCACAGATTCCAATCCTTTAACCGCCTCTCTAGTCTGCTCTCTTAGCTTATCAAGAGCCTCTGAAGCATGAGATTCCTTTACAACCTTTTGCTTCCCCTTTTTCTTACTTCTCAAATCTGGTAAACCCAACCCAAGCCCTTGTACCCCACTAGGCATAGAAGAATTCTCCTGCTTGTTTCCTCCATTATCCCCACTCCTATAATTCAAACAAAATAAAAACCCTTTTCAATTCCATGCCCAAATAAATCATTAAAAACCGACGCAAAAATACCTATGATACTAAAACTCGGTATGCCTGAAGCTACTATTGAAAGAAGATCGAACCTTTGTGAAGAGGAAGTAAGATTGAGACTCTGAAAATCATCTAAAGCACCTGAAATTATTCAAAATAAAATCTTTAAACAAATATTCAAATCCAAAGAACTTCAAACAAAAAAAACAAAAAAAGGAAAAAGAAAAAAAAAAGAACTATGCCCATAATTGTTTCTGCAAATTACTTACTGTCCAGCAGTTGGTCCAAATCATCTGAGTGCTCAGCCATGGAGTCTCCTCTTTTTCTTCTCAGTGCCAATAAAATTAAAAGAAAAAAATTCAAGAAAGAAGGGGAGAAGGAAGAATAGCGGACAGAAACAAGAAAATCGAAGGCAGCAAAAACTGAAAACTAACGAAATAAAAATAAGATGATAAATATTGTATGAGAACCTTCTTTTTGCTTCAATCAATTAATGATTCACTAGCTTTGGTGGGCGCTCCTTTCTGTGATCACTGGGGCGGCAGCCACCTCTATCCTGTTAACTGACAAAAAGGAAAGGAAGTCCTTATGTTCGGCACTAAAAATTGAAGTATATAATTAATTTCACTGATTAAATATATATTATAAATTTTCCAAATTAAAATTTATAATCCTACTTTTCTATTTTAATTCATTTAGAATTCAATATTCTATATTCTAAATTAATTAATTTTTTTTTCAAATTAAAATTTATAATCCTACTTTTCTATTTTAATTCATTTAGAATTCAATATTCTATATTCTAAATTAATTAAATTCTTTTTTAAAAAAAAATTAGCACTGCACTATTAAAAGTATGATCACCTTTTCCCAAAAAAGAAAAAAATCTCTTGTTATTTATTTATATAGATTAAGGTGTCCTCCGTATTTACTATTTTGCCCTCTCTTGCTTTTATCGTCTAATAGGAAGAAATCGGAAAAGTGATTACTGATTGGAAAACCGAAAAACCGAAAGGAAGGGGAGCCCTAGCCGCTCGTTATTTCCACTCTTCAGCCGTACTCGCCACTCTCTGTTCCCGGCGTTCTTTGTTAATCCTCTGTCTTTCAGGTATAATGATTCAAGTTCCTTTTTCTCGCTGCTTCTTTCTCTCAGATGAATTTTTTTTTTTGGTCGCAAAATCTTTACTCTGTTTTTTTGTTGTTGTTGTTTGGGCAGCTATACCCAAAATCATTTGATTTTTCAAGTTAATTTTCGTATTTCATTTATGTATAAGGTGTTTTTGCTAATTAAGAACGTTCTTAAGATGCTATTGGTTGAAATTGAAAGTGCTAGAAAGACTTCTGTCATTGGCAAGAGTAATTTCTTTGGTGTTTGCCATTTTGTTTTATGGTCAGTGAATATCACATTGTCTTCTCTGTGTCCCATAAGTGGTGAAAAAAGACAAAATTTTTATCCGTGTAAGTATACCGTCCAATGAATTAGAAAGTGGTGAGTTTTTTTTTTTTTTTTGTCTAATAAATACTGAACTTTTTATGTATTTCTGGACCAAAGATGGGAAGTTTCTCTGGTTCTTATTTGTAAGAACAAATGTGGGATTTTGGTTGTGGGTTTCAACTTTTTGGTGATAAGTTTTCATCTTTGCGATGGTATAGGTCTGAACTGCCTTTTGATGTTTTCATTTCTGTTTGTAGATTCTGCTACTAATGAAATGAGTATTTGCAGGTCCTGGGGTGAGTTAATCTAGAATGGGCAGTAGGGAAAATTTAGATATTGATGATGACTTTAGTGAAATATACAAAGCGTATACTGGCCCTCAGGGCCCTACAGCTAACACTTCACAAGAGAGAACCACAGTGAATAAAAGGTCGCATGCAGGTTCAGATGAGGAAGAGGAAGCCAAAGATCCTAATGCTGTTCCAACGGATTTTACTAGCCGAGAAGCTAAGGTTTGGGAAGCTAAATCAAAAGCTACAGAAAGGAACTGGAAGAAAAGGAAAGAAGAAGAAATGATTTGCAAAATATGTGGAGAGTCAGGGCATTTTACCCAGGTAGGATCCATTGTGACTTTTCTTTGACTTGATTTTCTCCCAAATTATGGTAGTTGTTTTTGAATCAAAGATGAATTTCTCTGTATGGTACCATCTGCTTGCTGAGTGACCATTAAATTTGTTGTCCCAAAACGGGAGGATTCAAGAGAAATGGCAAAGAAATGTAAAAGAAAAGGAAATAACAATACAATACTAGTAATACTATAATAAGTATATCAAGATTGGTGCATAAAACTTTTGCTTGAACTCTATGCCATAAAGAATGAATTAACTTGCACCCGCATTTTTGGAGATTCCACAGGTGAAATGTAGATAGAGTGCTGATGTACAATATATACATCTTTGTTAATTATTTTATAATAATTAATAATTCCCTTCTGTTGTATATTATGTATAAAATAGTTCTCTCTTTCTCTCCATCTCTCTCAATTGTTCTGAAAAAAAATACATGAACTGGGAGAATTCTTAACTGTCGTGTGGAGTATATGTGATGTTGAATCGGATGGAATGATACGGTATTTTGCAAAGAGTATATTTTCTTCTTTCTGTAAATAGTTCTAGGTATATCTCCACTGTAAGAAATGGGGTAATTAGGTGAGGAACAATGTATACAGCCTCATCATCGTCAGATATTTGTTCAAGAATAACTTTTTGTTCTTCAAATATTGATTTGATCTTTCTTTTTTTGGTATACTAAAATTGCTTGATGGGACTATGTAGTGCTGAAGATCAGATGACCTTTGTTGGTTTTGCAATAGTGCACACATTTAACCCACATGTCTGACTCTTGCCAGAGTCAGTTATATCAAACATTAGACTCTACTTTTGCCAAAACTATGGTTATGCAAACTTTGAAACATATTTGTCTGTATGTTGCAAATTCATTGCACAATACCTCATGAAATTTTAACCAACCAGAACTCATAATTGATGAGTGAATAAGTTTCTTTATGCTTATGTAATTGTTATCGACATTAGCTAAATGTTGAAAGCTTTTAGGGCTGTCCAACTACTCTTGGAGCAAATCGGAAATCTCAAGATTTCTTTGAACGGGTACCTGCGAGAGAACCACATGTCAAAGCATTATTCAGTGAGAAAGTAGTAAATCAAATTGAAAAGGATATTGGCTGTAAAATCAAAATTGAGGAGAAATTTATCATTGTCAGTGGTAAGGACAGGTTGATCTTGAAAAAAGGTGTTGATGCTGTTCATAAAATTAAAGAGGATGGTGAGAAAAAGGGTTCTTCTAGTTCTCAGCAGTCTAGATCAAGGTCACCGGAGAGAAGAAGTCCTCCAAGCTCTCGGTTGGGACGCCCAGATTCGCAGAGATCAAATCCTAGCCCTCGTGGTGTCTCACAGTTCCAAGATTCTCAGAGATCAAACCCTAGTCCTCGTGGTGTCTCACAGTTCCAAGATCCTCAGAGATTGAATCCCAGCCCTCGTGGTGTCTCACAGTTTCAAGATCCTCAGAGATCAAATCCCAGCCCTCGTGGTGTCTCACAGTTCCAAAATAGGTTTGGCAGACAAGAGAAGGTTGTTGAAGACCGTGTCCGTGAGGATTTGCAAAAGATGTCTAGATATTCCCCACAAGGTAGGAACAGCATAAGATTTGTTCTTTTTGCAGTTATATTTGTAGTATTACCTTTTGGATTTTGATGGTATGTTATGCTTTTTTCAATTTGAGGTTGGTCCATTTGTAATAATGTTACTTGTTGCTTATTATGTTCTTTGCAGCAAGAGGTAAGTACTTGTGTTCAAGAATTCTGTTTGGTTGTGATGTAACATTCATGGTGGGTGTGAATTGAAAGGATTGTCTCCCAAATGAATTTTTTACTGAAAAGCCTTTCAAGACTAGTCTACCTCAGATGGGTTCACTATGAGAATTTGAGATAGTTTGTGATGTTAAAGCTGCCATCATTGTTGAGGTCTTGAGTAAGGCGTGCTTAACATATACTCTTCCTTTGGTGAAGCTTATGGTAATGATGGAGCCAGAGGTCGTTCAGGCCATTCAAGGTCCCCAGCGCATCTGCCTTACACAAGCAATTCATATAATTCATGTGATGCTCATAATCAAGGTAGGGGAGGATACAGAACAGATGGATGGGATGTGGAAAGACGGGGAAATGATGTGCAATCTGGACGTAAATTTGAATACTCTGTCTTTCCACAGACATTAGAGGACTTAGAGTTTGAATACATGAGAGAGGCCACGGATCTTGGAAGAATTCGGGATAAGGAAGAAGATGAAGAAAATTACAAGCATCGGGAGGTGAGATTGTTGATTTCTTGGTGTCATTTTTTTTTTATTCATTGCGTATTGACTTTTCACTTGGGTGTGCTGAAGCATTAAGCTTCTCTTATTCCTCTTGTTCCTTCCAGATTCTAGAAAAGCCTTTTACCCTGTAGATCCATGTTCAACTATTCCCTACCATCTTTTCGATAGAGTCAATATTTCTCTGTTCTTCTACCTTAAGCATTGCCCTAGCATGTTTGAAGGATGTTGACCTGATAGTATTTTGTGTTCTTGGTAAGGCTGTTAGAGAAATTAGGGAGAATTACATGAAGAAGCTTGGTATCCTTAGGGGGACTCATGCAAAGCAGTGGGAAGAGTTTCTTCAACATGATGTCCAAAAGAGGCAGCAACAGGCACGGCCCAATATGTCAACTTCTGGATTTGGTGGATACAAGCAGCAATCCACATATCCCGAGTATGAACATTCAGCCGGAAATCCTCATTATTCAGGAAATAGTCTGCCAATGGACTCAAGGGGCAGCCACCCTACCCCAATGGACAACTATCCTTCTTCAAGAACTCATGATGCGTACAGTGACTTTCAACGTCAGCGGCGTAATGATTATGGGAAAGCTTATAACCGGTACTAAGTTTGAAGATTTGGAGACATGGTGAGTGACCCTTTTCTTTTGATTGCCGGAACATTGGTAGCTCTACCAGTTCTGGTTCTTCACATTGAGTAACATCAGTTCCTACATGACTTACATGTGCCAGTAAATTCTTTTGAGCAATTAGAAGTGTCTGGCTGCCGCTTTTGTAAATGAATAGGTTTAGGTTTGTAAGATGGCTGGTGGAATGTTTGTACAGCTTTTTTATGAACTCCACTTGAAAAATTCTCAGATGTGCAGGTGGTGCTTGGTTGTGCCGCCAGTCCCAGAACGAGCCTAGATCAGACGCCTGTAGAGAGCATCCATTGCATATTTTGACAACTTCATGGACACCATTGTGGAAAGTTAAGCGCGTTTTTGATTATATAGTTTTGATTAGAAGTCTCAGTAAGTAATTGCTCCAGCTAGTTAGCTTTGGTATGACACTTGGAGCTTGCATTAGACTCAAGCTAAATATATATTTTTTTTGCTTGTGTTGAATTGCTATTAATGATACAAAAATCAATTATTCCTGATGGCTGTAGGATATTATATTACCATCTCATTTCACATTGGCAAAATGGCTCTATATTTTTCATTCATCTATCCTCATTCGTTAGCGATATGTTTTTGTCACCTGTAGATTTTGGAGATTTGTTGATTCCTTTATTTTCTTTGAAATAGAGCTGAAATACACATGCAAAGTATGTATAAGCCCCATGCCAAGATATACGTTAACAAAAAGGAAAATATCAAAACAAAATTAACTGAGGGGAAAAAAAACCAACTGAATACTGAACAAAAATGGAATATAATTGACCCATGGTGTGGTGCATCCATCTCAATATCTGAAGAACATTTCGAAAACTGAACGCACCTATTTAGAGTACCGTCTTCGAAAAAATATCATCTCCTTGACCCTGCGTTTACAAGACTCAATCGTCATCTTCTGTAACATCTTGATATGGAATTTCGTTTTGCACAGCCCGACCTGATCCATTGTAACAATATCTAGCGACGGAAAAGAACTTGATGTATACTGTGCAAATTGTGATGTAGAGGTACTTATAGTAGCAGATAGATAAAGATGTGCAGTGTGGGAGTATTTCATCCAATGTAAGGTGGGTTCTTTGTAGGCATCAGGTACTCGACCTCCCAACCGTAGGACTGTCGGGTCCTGAGAGCGAGGGATTTTGCCTTTTGAGTTCAAGAAGATGTGCAGCCACCATTAGTGAATACTTCTTTTGTCTCAAAATATAAGTACTTTTAATTTCTTGTATTTATATTATAATATATATCATTTTACAATATATATTTATCATATTTTTTTCACTCTTATCATCCGTTTAATATCTTTTTCTATTTATTATAAAGAAATATAATTATAATTATAAATATAAAAGATAATGAGTATTTTAAATCTAAAAAATATTTATTATTTGTTAATCTATATAAAATGATGACTTTACGCTATATTTTTGTGAAACAAATGTAATACTCATAACAGACATGGGAATACGAAAGGTTTTGATTTTTGAGAATCCAACCGCATAATGGTGTGAAGTGGATCGAAAAGAAGAAGGTTGACGGTCATTATTTACTCATAAGAGTCCAACCTTTTTCGACAATATTAAACTTTGATGAGCACCCTCGTCGAGCAGTTCATATTGATAATATTTATATTTATATTCATTACTCTCTATTTCAAAATATATATCGTTTAAGTATTTTTTACATATGTTAAAGATAAAAAAAATAATATATTGATTCAATCAAAATGTTAAAAAAAACATTCAATCAAACTATTTAGGAAATTGGAGTAAGAAAAAAAAATGTAATAAATACTCATTAAATTTTACAAAAACTATCCATATTTAAAGGTTTAAAGCAATTTATATTATGAACTAGAGGGAGTATATGATATTAATCTTTTTACTTTTAAATTTATTTTTTTGGTTAAAATTTGTTAATTTTAAAATTAATAACTTGAATTTTTCTCAAAATTATTCAAAAAACATAAATAAAATCAGTTTCTATTTTTTTAAATAATTTTGTAAACAATTCCTATCATTTCGTAATTGATAATTACTTTCTACAAAATTGCGTAAAAAAATTAAATTCAAAATATTTTACCTCTCAATTCAAAATAACTTTTCTTTCTTTCTTTTTTTTAATAACAAGAAAAAATGGTCTATGTGGATTTCACCACTCGAAGAAAAAAGAAGAACATAATGTATGGTTAAATAATTAGAATAAAAATGAGTTAATATCCATCAATAAAAAAAAATACACTACACATTACAATAGTTTCCTTTATTATCTTTAAAAAAATGAAAGTTTTTTATAGTTTGAGAAACGGTTAAAGTTAACGATCTAACTGTCTTTTTTTAAAAGAAAAAATAAATTGTTTTATAAAATTTTTTTTTAAAAAAATATTTTATAAAATAAATCATAAAGAGACAAACTAACCCTAGATGTACTTGATTAATTATTATTATTGTTATTATTTAAATAAAAAAGATAATTTACAGTTAACTTTGACCCTTTAGAGACTTAACTGAAACTCAAAAATAATTTGAGATTCGTTGCCCGTAATAACATTTCTGTATGTGTATATATATATTTATTTATTTCTGTATATATATATATATATATTTATATATATTGCAATTGTTGAAATGGTGAAATCTTCATCTCTCAAAATTTTAATTATTAAATTATGCTTCATCTCTAATTATAAGTTGATAGTTTTTTTTATCACTAATTATTAGTGTATTTTAATGAATTTTTTACCTTTTTTTAGTATTACTTATTATTTTCATAAAACACTTTTATCTTTTCTTATTTTTAATTTTTTTTTTACATTTTGAAGAAAAAAGAAAAAAGAAAACATCACTTTAATATTGACAAAATCAAGATGACAAGTAAGCAGGTTAGGACTTCAGATCTGGCAGGTTAGGTTTACTTTCTAAATCTAATTAAAAAGAAAAAAAAATTATAGCAAGGTGGGATTATTTTGTAATCTCATTTTTCTTTATGTTCTCACTAGGATTAGCAATTGTCCTCAAGGAGATTTATTTTGTAATCTCATTTTTGTTCCTGATTAGGTTTAGGAATTGGGCAGATAGGAGATACTAATTACATAAATTTGTGTGTTCCTTTAATACTAACTCCTAACTCCGTCTCATAAAGATAGTCTACGTTTACTTTTCAAAAATTATAATCCAGTTTCTATTTTTAGGAGAGAGATGATTATAAGTTAAAAAGACTAATTAATTATCTCTTCATATATACTATTTTCAATTTTAACAAATTAAATACATGATATAAAAGTAAAATTACCCTTAATATTTTTACTATTATGAGACGGAGGTATTAATATTTTTATTCTCTCTTGGGTAGATGATTACATAAGTTGGTATTTGAAAGATCTCTTACAAGTTCAACACCACTTTTGTAAGCTTTGGGAGAAAGCAAGCGTCTGGATTGGAAATTAAAGTAAAAAAACATCAAAATTTAAGGGGTGAAGTTCTATTCCATTGGCGGTGGATTGTGACAGTGCGTCAAGGTACCTTTTCAGATTCGAGTTCTTCCACTTCTTTGTTTCTGTTTTCCCGTGTACGTCTCTTTCTGTCTTGAAATTTTGAAGTTTCAAAATTTTTATTAATTGGACAGTAGTCTTGATTTTCATTTGGATTTGGTCTTTTTTGGATATTAGTGTATAGATGATGCCTTCATACTTTTGTATTGATGATTTTCGTACTTTTCCGAGCCGAGGTCTATTTCCAATTAAGTTATGTTTTCTGTTTGTTGTTCACAGTTGTACTAGTAAAGATCACTCTTATGGTAGGTGAAATTGATTGGTCTCTTAATATTACTGAGTGTTGTTCAGGTACTTATTTTTGTTGTGTGCAAAACTTCTTCTTCACTTATTTTTATAATGGTGCTAATAAGCCCGTTGATCCTAAAATACAAACAAGCCCGTTAATTCTTTAACACGCCATGAGAAACAACATGAGGGGTTGTCTTTTAGGTAGATGTGGCTAATGATTATATGAAAGATAAGATGAATTAGACCAACCTGTTAAATTTTATGCATTTTCAAAGAATAAAACCACTTTGAAATAAAACAGGGTATAAAAGTTGGGTGTGATTTACCAAGGAAATATAGAGTTGGCAAGAATTGCACATAGGGATGCCGGGGAATTTGGTGGGCTTGAATGGTTAAGAATGTCTCTCACACGTGAAGCTTTTTAATATGTGAAATTTAAACCTGTTGTGTTGAGCTTTTTTGGTCATGGTTTTTATCCTTGGTGCCTTCTCCATTTCCCTCGTTAACAAATAACTAAATCCTCAATGCTCATAAATTCATAATGTTAATAAATTTCCTCAAGAAGATGTATATATACACTTTTTTTGAAATATTTGTGCTTTAAGCTGTTATTGTTTGTAACTTTGTGCTCTAAATCTTCTCATGTTTATTCTCTTTGGATGAACTTCAGCATTATATGATGTTTCTTGCTAATATTTTGCCAGAGTGGCCGTGCTTGCTTGTGCTCTTCCATGGATAAGAAACTCTCTAGATGTGGTGAGCACAACTGACGAGAACATCTATAATATTCTGAAAAACCTTTTTCTTGCGATTAAGGATTCATTGAGCTTCTTAAACTTTTACAGGTTGATGGTATTTACAAGAATAAGCCAAATTTATGAAGTGATTAACTGTATTGGATTAATAGAAGCCTGGTTGATTCCAATTAAAAAAAAAAAAAAAAACTGGTTTTCTTCAATCCTGATTGAATTATATATATGTGCAGGGAGATTGGAGAATATGTGAAACTTAGGGCAAAGATTGATCAGCTGCTGCAGAAAAATCATAGGTTAAGGACATCAAAATTTTACATTATGACATTATTTCATTGAAAGATGGCTTTAAATTTGTTGCCTTAAAATTGACTTATTTATCTTCTTATATTAATCCCTTCAGGCTAATATAATATAATATTATTATATATCTTCTTTCTAATATCTTATGTTTGACGATGTTGATCTAAAAAATTAAGTTCAATTAAGTTCTTAAAAATGGATTTTAAAATGTATTATATAATATCAAGCATATAGTGATGTAACTGAGTGGTTCGTAGATGTAGCTTGTGTGTAGTGTATTGATGAGTTTGTAGTTATAAACGGCATCATAATAAGGTGTGTGTTCGATAGTTTGACCCATTAGGATTATTCCACCAAATTCAGAAATGCAATTGAGGTTCCAGCATGGACAATTTCCATGTCATGACAAGAGTGATTAATAGCAATTTGTGTCGAGAAATTATAAGAAGCTTTTTCAAATTTGTAATTACACATTTTTTACATAATAAAATTTTATAATTTTTTTGATTGTTTATTATAGGATAGTACTTCCTTTAATTTAATGTTCATATTTTTATTTCAATTTATTTGAAAATAAATGTCTTATTTCTTATATTTATTAAATTTTATTAAGAAATTGAGACATTTAAAGTATAATATTTTACATTTTATGTTTAATAAATTCAATTGTAATTAAGACGATGCACACCTATCCATTGCACAAGTTTTACATTAGTTTTCATTAGTAACAAGAATTGAACTCTTTGTAAAACCCACGTGATCAACATCTCTTTCTAGATAACCAGAATTGAATCCTTGATCTTTAAAATGATTGTAAGAGTTTTTACCAATTCATCTAAATATTGTGTAATTTTAGTATTTCAAAATATATAATAATATTTTTATAAAATTCTTTATTATGATAAGTAAATAAATAAATAAAATTTAGTCATTAACCTTCAAAACCATACTTATTCCAAATATAAATGTTAAAAATAGAGATATCAGTTGTCCTATTAATTTGTGAATATTATGATTACATTAATCACTAAAAATTATATATATACATATACACATAGAATTGAATTCTTTTGGACCAATTTCTTTTTTTAACAAGCAATGTCCCAATTAAATTTATGCACACAATTTCATTATATCATTAGTATAAATATAATTTTTCTTGTTATTAAATATAAATAATTATCGTCAGTTTATATAATATTTTATTAATATTTTATTATATTATGTTCATTTTCTTTTTTTAATTAATGTTATTAATTTAATTAAATCATAAATAGATATATTTAGAAAAAATATTATTTAATTTTAATAAATTGATGATAGTGACTTATAAATAATAAAAATATTTGTTTTTTAAAGAAAAAGAGGCTGATGTAGAGTTCTTTACTTGGTAATGAAATCCTTTTTTCAAAAAAAAAATTATGTCTTTTTGAACCAGGAAAAAGAAAAGAAAATACTGAAAACCTGGCCACAGGAAATTGTTACCAAAGCGGAAAAAACCATTGGCAATGGCGCTCTCGCCAGCCACTTCTCTCCGGTTTAAACCTCTCTCCGCCACCCGATTCATTGCTTTCTACCGGAGAACGACCATCGCCGTTCCATCTCTACACTACTATGTGAAAGCCCCAGCTCTGTACTCCACTTCATTCTGCTTGCATCCTGGCCAGAGGAGCTTCTGCTCTATAATCTCTGCTGCCCTCTCAGCCGGCGAAGCCGCCAAGACAGAAGTTTTCGATAAGAAAGAAACTAATTTAGGCGATAAAGTTGGGGAATTTCGAAAACGATTTAGAATTGTGGACATCAAAGGCGGCCCTGATGAGGGTCTCAATCGCTTGGGTGAGACTTTGATTGTTAGGGGATGGGTCAGAACACTTCGTATGCAGAGCAGTGTCACTTTTATTGAGGTATCCTTTGTAATTCATGACACTTCATCATGCGAGTGATGAGAGTTTTTTTTTTTTTTTTTAAGTTAGCTCGTTTCTCAAATTAGAAAACAGCTATTTCAATTGAATTACTAATCTAATGTTGTATCAATAGCTTTCCATATATTTAGAGTCGTTTTTGTTCTGTTGGGAATTGATGTTTTTAACTTTTGATGGTTGGAACTAGTATGCTAACGGCATGTGTCCTTCTGCAAGTTTGGCAAGTACAGAATTTTATATTTCTCGAGTGTTTGTCTATGTAAAATTCTAAAATCCGCCTTTTCATATCTTATGTTCTTAATTCGTTCAAGTTTCTATGCCATTGAAGTTCTAAATTCTATAGTTTACGTGATCTCTATGTTGGGAATATATAAAATTTTTGTACATCAGTGAATGCTTTATGGAACTTTACTCTGGTGATTTGTAGTTTATTTATTCTCCCTTTTCTTTTCTGTTTTTTATTAAAAATATTTAGTTTATTTGTGATTTCGTGGTAGTTTATATAATTATGCGTGGGTTACTGAATGAAGTGTCTGTAAGCTTAGGTTAATGATGGTTCCTGTCTCTCAAACATGCAATGTGTTGTGAGTTCAGAAGCTGAAGGTTATGATCAGGTATGCATTCCTTTTGGAAGAGAACTAATTTCTTCATAATCGTATTATATATTTTGGTACTGCTCTGTGTATGGATCTGTTTCTTAATAACATATCAGCTATTTTCAAATGTGGCTAGAAGTTTTTGAGTATAAAACTTCATAGATTGGATATATTGCAAATGACAGTGGAAATCATTTGTGTTGAAGTGCATGATGTCGATATTTCTGATGTTTGTGCACCCTAGAATTCTCAACTATTTCATCTTTTAAACCATTTCTTTTGGTGCTTCCCTTTTATATTTTCCTGGTTCTGGTTTAGTTTTCTGTTTGCTAACTAATATGTAAATTCACTTTCTGGTGTTGTTTATCTTCTTTCCAACTTTCTTGATAGGTTGAGAGCGGCGTGATTTCAACTGGCGCATCAATATGGGTGCAAGGTGTTGTTGTTAATAGCCAAGGAACAAAGCAAAAAGTAGAGTTGAAGATTGAGAAACTTGTTATGGTGAATAACTCATTTCCTCTTGTTGTCTAGTACTTCATGATGTTTTCCCTTTTGTTCACCAGTATAGTTATATCACATCTCTTTTTTTTTTTTTTTTGTCCTGGTAACAACCATGTTTGTAATGCAGTAATTTGTTCTGGTCATGCATATGCTTTTTGTGAAAGAGGCATTTTTACTTAATTACCGAAACTTTTCGAACATTTATTTGACCATTTATATTCTCATAATTTCTTTTTAAAAAAATATATGTTGAATCCTGTATATCATTTTATTATTAGGAAG
Organism: Echites panduratus; assembly: GCA_035221335.1. Lineage (NCBI taxonomy): Eukaryota > Viridiplantae > Streptophyta > Magnoliopsida > Gentianales > Apocynaceae > Echites > Echites panduratus. Next base: position 3,892,845 of record JAWZTD010000109.1, read on the forward strand.
AATTCACTACTCAGGGGAGGAGTATCATAAATCTACTGTAAAAGAAAGAGTTAATGTGATTCTTCATTTTTGTTGTTGTTTTAGGATATATGGTTTTTCTTGATGATTTAACTAATCTAAGTGGATTGAAGTATACATATTTAATACCTTATGAGACTTCAACTGGTTTCCTATGAACCATCTCTTAACTATCTATAGGACAAATTCCAACATCTGTCTTTAATTAAACCAAAATACAGAGATTTCCTGTAAGATTATTATGTGTGACCAATGATAGATGTAATAGGATGATGTGGAAAAATTGAAATACTTCTTCTGTTGTCTACTTATTTCAATGCTTATTTTGCTTCTTTTTGTGCTTTGCAATTCTCCAATTATTTGCAGGTTGGTAAGAGCAATCCTTCCTTTCCTATCCAAAAGAAAAGGGTCAGCCGAGAATTTTTGAGAACTAAAGCTCATCTTCGCCCTAGAACAAACACTTTTGGTGCAGTAAGATTCTCTACTTGCATTATGTGCTGCAATCTGACCCATTCTTTATTTATCTGAAATGGGGCATTCAGAACATTAAGTTGCTGAAACACTTAATTTGTTCTTCACTTCTTGTCAATTCTTGTAAAGGGTTAGCTTAGAACTCTTGAGAACTAAGACTAATTTTTATAAGGTATCCTTGCTACTTTTTAAAAAACTTTTGAGAATTTTGAAGATTGATGTTTATATGCTGTATTTCTGTCCTGAATTTTCCTAGGAAGAGATCTTTGTTCTCAAAAAGATTCTTGATAGTTCTTCATGTTTAAATGTTATTACAAGTTACCTTCCCTGGTGACTTTTCTAGCCTATTTTCTTTAATTGTTACTGAAAATGCTGAACTTTATCATGTTCCCCCCCCCCCCCCTTTTGGTGGGAATTTGAATTGGAGTATCAACTTGTTGATTATCTTTTCTAAAGTCTAGTAGCACTCTGTTACTGCCCTTGAATTTCTGTTACCACCCACTCTCTCTCACTCTCACACACAAAAATATATAAAAAAAAAATTATGCACCTTTTTTACTCACTTGTCATCAATATTTTAGACATCTTTAATCTTAGACATTTTGTACTGTCAATACCTTATTTTTTATGTAAAGTATGAAGGTTATATAAACTAACTTATTTAGCATTGGATTGAAAATCTGACCATGTTTGCAATTAGGTTGCAAGGGTGAGGAATGCTTTGGCTTATGCCACACACAAGTTTTTTCAAGAGAATGGATTTGTTTGGGTCTCCAGTCCAATAATTACAGTTTCAGATTGTGAAGGTGCTGGTGAACAGTTCTGTGTAACAACCTTGGTATATGCTACTTCTCAAGCTAATTTGTCTTCTGATGTATAACCTGATTTAGATCAAGGGTTTGAATTATTTTGAAGATTTCTTTCCAAATTAGAAGCTGTTATGATGGAATATTATAGGTCTTCTCATCATATTAGTTGGCATCTATTTGAAAGAATCTTGTGATATGTCTTCTACTTCATTTCCTCTCATCCTTCCATTATCTGATGGGACATAGGAAGGGCTGTTTGATATTTCTTAAGAGAGCATCTTTTTTCTTTAAGGACATAAATTGAATTGCAATCTAAATTGTGAATACAGATTATACCTTATCATCCTTCTTTTCCATCAAAGCTAAATTACTTCTATGATAGGGCCAATATGTTCTAGTGTCAATTTTTTATAAGCTTTCTATTAAATCCATTACATGTAACTTAGATTTGTAACATTCAAAAATGGTGTTAGCTTATTGCATAAAATCATTTCATATTTATCTGACTAAAAATCTTCCAATTGCTAGATTCAGTTTATATTATTTGTGTGAAGTATTTAGAGAATTTTTCTCTTGATGCATCTATGGTTGCGTTTTGTGGAACAGATTCCAAGCTCCACTGACGTTACTGATTCTCCAGTGGCAAAAATTCCTGCAACTGAAGATGGTTCAGTTGATTGGTCACAGGTAAGCACACAACTATCAGATTAGAGCTGTCAAAAGGGGTTTGGCCCGGGGTTGGCTTGTCTAGGCCCCAAATTTTGAAGGGCTGGGCTATCACTTTTGTAGCCCCAATTTCATTATTTTATAATTTATTATGTTCTTTTTCTAATTTATGAAATTATCATAATAGTAATAATGTAGGATTTTAAAAAAATAAAATTTCAAGGGTTGGCCCGTGGGGGCTGACTCGGCCCGGCCCCTGCCCCCGCCCCCCCCCCCGCCCCCGCGGAGCTGGGTTAGGCTTTACTGACATCGAACCTTATTGATGGCTAGGCTGGGCCAGGCTGGCCCCAGTCCAATATCAGGTGTTCTTATACTTTGCTTAATTGGGTGATTGACTATGCCTCTAATTTTTCATAAATTTTTATTTATTGTGACAGGATTTCTTTGGAAAACCAGCATTCTTAACCGTGTCAGGTCAACTAAATGCTGAAACTTATGCCACTGCACTTTCTGATGTATGTGGGACTCTCAACCTCACATCCAGATTTCTGTTCCTGTTTCTGCTTTTCTGGTCCTGCATCTGAACTCTTAACTAAGTTATGTACTTTTTACAGGTGTATACATTTGGTCCCACATTTAGAGCAGAAAATTCTAACACTTCAAGACATTTGGCTGAGTTCTGGGTATGTTAATTTTCTCTTTCCTTGAACTTCACTCTGTTTATGTTATTAATTTGTGCTATATGGTTGAGGCTGTAGCAGTAACCTAAAAACTGGTTGTTTCTTGTCTAAGATGATTGAACCAGAACTTGCATTTGCTGACTTAGACGATGACATGGCCTGTGCAACTGCCTATCTCCAGTATGTAGTATGTTACTTTCTATCATCAACTTGTTACATATTTGAGGCATTTTTTTTGTATTTACATGTTCATCTAGTGAGGATTTTGTATATTTGACTGTTGAAGTAATATGGTTCTTTTTGTGGAAGGTGCAATATGTTTTAGAAAATTGCAAGGAAGATATGGATTTCTTCAATACTTGGATCGAGAAAGGAATTATCAACCGACTTAGTGTATGATCTGGTCACTAGTTCATGGTGTACAATTTCTTTCTGTTATTATGCATGTTGGATTCATTGACCTTTTTATCTGCCTTAATATTTCCTTTTCTTCATCTTACTTTGAACAGGATGTTGCAGAAAAAAACTTTGTGCAGCTGTCCTACTCAGATGCAATTGAGCTTCTATTGAAAGCAAAGAAAAAGTTTGAATTTCCGGTAGAAATTATGACTATTCAAAAACTTCCCTATTTGATTCTCCTTCCACCCATAGGTGGTGACAAGGAGAGATTTTAAATCTTTTGCAATCACGATAATTTGAAAAAATATTCCTCACCATTTCAAATTTCTGAATTTGACAGGTGAAGTGGGGGTGTGATTTGCAGAGCGAGCATGAACGATATATCACTGAAGAGGCATTCGCAGGTTGCCCTGTGATAATCAGAGACTATCCAAAGGCATGCCCTTTTGTCTGAATTAAAGTAATAGCAAGTTATTTTGATTGTACTAGCATCTGAAAGAACTTCTTGTTGGAACATTTCAAAAACTACTTCAGGATATTAAGGCATTTTACATGCGGGAAAATGATGATGGGAAAACTGTTGCAGCTATGGATATGCTGGTTCCCCGGGTACTGTCCGTTTCTTAGTTCATTTTGTCGACTGTTCTTGGGGGCGGTGCTGAAAATGAATGTTATTAGTGTGAAATCACATTCTTTTTTACGTTGGATCGGTTGAGCTGAAATTCTGTAGAGACGTTAAAGAAAGATATGTTTTCTGAATGTCATACTGCATCTTGGAGACTATTTCTTGGATTTCCCCTACTATTCTGATCGTGTTTCTATAACTACACATTTCTTTAGTATACTTGTGCACTAGTATATTATTTTTGTTTGTTTGTTTTGATTGGCATGGTTCTTGTCGCTGTGGACTCCGCCACCAGGATCTTTCAGTACAATAACAAAGTTGGAAAGGCCTCTTTGTTGATGGAGCAGATTGCTACGGATAAAGATTAGTACATATTCTGCCAACATTTGTAAAACTTGAGAAATGGTTCTTTGAAACTATTTCTGGATGTTTGCGATTGTGATCCTGTGATGCAATTTGCCTTGTCCAGTTTGTAGCCTCGAAAACAATCCACATGCTAGCCAAACCCGTTAGGCCCAAATCCTCTGTTCATTGAGTTATATGCACACCCAAAGCATACTAGGGGTTTTATTTGATGGATTGTTAATTTCAACTGAGTTCATACAGAATAGCTCATTATCAAGGCTTTGGGCATCTTGTTTCATCCTGGTCCTCTGATGACATAGTTGTTTTATTTTCAGATTGGTGAACTTATTGGTGGAAGCCAAAGGGAGGAACGCCTTGAATATTTGGAAAACCGACTGGATGAATTAAAGCTTCATAGAGACAGCTACTGGTGGTACCTTGATCTTCGTCGTTATGGGTCAGGCAAGTCTTTCTATTTGCTTCCAGCTTTAAAAGCTTTCTCATGTAGCAGTACCTGGTTTCAATTTTGCCCTTCCGAGTCTTTTTTCATCACAGAGATTAGTTTGTTACTGAATCCTGCCCATGAAGTATAATTACCTTTTTCTTTTTGTTTTTTTCCTGTTTTTTCAAGATTTATGCACTTGAAAGTCACCTCTAGAATTGGTGCACTTCCATTTTTATGCGTTAGTTAGTCTTAACCCCAAACAAAAGTCAGTCATTCTCTTCCATTCTTCAAAGTAATGCGTCAGTTTTGTTTTATCGAATATGTATGGTCTTTTGATATTTGCAGTTCCACATGCTGGGTTCGGGTTAGGTTTTGAGAGACTTGTTCAATTTGCAACTGGTGTAGACAATATAAGAGATGTGATACCTTTCCCTCGTACACCTGGATCAGCTGAATTTTGATGGCTAAATTGACCGGCATTATTTCTATTGTTCTTATTCTTTATCTTTGTCCCTCCATTTCACCTAAAAGCTTCTCCAAGCCAAAAAAGCACCAGAAGCTGTAATTTGATAAGGGGGGACTTCTAATAGGTAGGGATATCTGTACTTAAATTTTGTTCAAAAGTTTTAGAAGCTGTTTTTTGTAGTACTCATTGTTAACTTCACAAAGAATCTTATAGCATGGTATGTAATGAGTAGTTTTCCCTTTCTGGGAAACCATCAATAACACAAAGGTACAGGTACCGGCTTCAAATGCTGAGTTGATCCCATCATATGACGGCCAAATCAAAGCCCTTCTCTCTTGAGAAACCATAACAGATGTAAAATCAAGGTCTTGATTTTGGAAACGAGAGGCGAAATAATGGAAACTTCTATCGTTAAGATCTAATATTTGCAGAAAAATTAAGCGAGATTTCTTGATCAGCCTAACAAGCCACAATTTTGACCAGAGGAAAAAGAGCCAACTTTATTTGCCAACTAAATGTTCTATTCTCCCTTGAGAAGTTCCCTTCTGACTTCTTGTAGGGATGGTTTGTTCTTGAACAAATGAATAAAATGACCTGTACAGTGGTGAGCACCTGCAATCTCTCTGCAATATTATAACACCAAGCACCTAAAGAGAGGACTACACGGTGTATATATGTTTACAGGAGATGGACAGCCTATATGTCTAAACTACAGTAAAACCTGTGAAACAATCAAATAAATGCTTTTCAACACATGGGGGAACAGCTCTAGAACACAAGCGGGCCTCTCAGTTGGGGGTGCAGAGGAAAATTTCTGTGTATATATATTATCCATCGTGATCTCAATTTACTGCCATTTGTGCAGAGAGAACAAACCACGTTTGTTCCACCACCTTGGAGATGTTTTTTCTCAGTAGAACTTCATATTTACATTATAATTACCTCAAAGTTCTACTTCATGAAGGTCTTCCCCAAAACTACCAGCGCTGGTAGATGAGTGCATTGAAGACTCGTTTGGCAAAAATGTTGACGGTGGCATACCTAACATCTCTCCCAAAGGTTTTACTTCACTGTTGGGAGTTCCTAAATTCACATCAAAACTTCCACTCCATGATGCAGTGCGCCGGGAGCCATTGGCAGATGTCACCTTGGAAGGGATGTGGCCCATGCTTCCGAATCTTGGCATAGGTGACAGGGATGATGGTACAGATGACTGGAACGAATCTTGGATGTTGGAGTTTGAGGTACTTCCAGTATCAGGAGAAGTATCTTGCAAGTTGCCTGAAGCATCATCAATCCTCTCTTCAACAGAGGATACAGGTGTGGGGACAAAGAATTTGGGGTTGCCACTTGCAGCAGGTTTAATGGGAGGAATAGAAGGAGACTGAAACAAGTTTGCTTGGTTCCCACCACCCTGATTAAAGGTGTCCACATACCTGCAGAAAAAGTTAAATTTAAAAATAAATAAATAAATATATAAAACAAAGGGTGAGGGATCACCATGTCTAAGTTCAGCAAGTGAAACATCACTACAATCTTAAAGCTATGTTCTTGATTATGTTCTATGCGATAATCAAGAACATTAATTGAAAAGGCTCATCCATGTTCAGAAACAAAAACAGCAAGAATGCAAGATTATAAAACTGGGACATGGAAAGGCATGAAAGAAGGTCCCTAATTTCAGTTTCTTAAATAGAATGCTTTGAGCTTTTCTTGAAGCCAAAAGCTACTTCGACTATTCTGATTCCTTCATTTTCCCAGAGCTTAGAAAAGGCCAAAAAGTTGTTCACATAAGGCAAGCTAGAAGGTGCTTCTCAAAAAACTGCTTTTGTTCATCAATGTTGTTAAAAATGAAAAATCTTTAAAACGGGTTTGTCAGAAGGTATTTTAAAAAGCACCAGGAAAAGAGAAGCCGAACGTCTGAGACTGACATTCAACAGTTCAGAAAGCTTAGGTCAGCACCTACAACAAGGCCATCAGATATGCAGCTACATAACACCTTAGTTATTACAAATTTCAAACAGGAAACCGCACAAAGAGGCCTCATGTATCTCTGTACCACATAAATTACTCTACCATACGGAAGAGGAGCAAAAATTTCAGGATTGTTCAGCAAAAGCCTTAGATTACCTGGAGCGAACACCCATCCGAGAACGTGCTGAAAATTGATTGGAGGCAGGTGGAAGTGGAGGCATTCCTGAACCATCCATGGTAGGGCTTTTGAATTCTGGGCTTCCGTTGCTAATTGTACCTTCACTTTTCAATGCTGTCTTCAGGTTGTAATCTGACATCCCATTTTGAAAAGTTGTAGTAGGTGGTGGTGGAAGCGCAGTTTCCTCAGCTGGAGGTTCTGCACCTTCCTCCACCCATCTCTTAAGCTTCTCGTCATAATAGAACTTATTTGTCTCACCTAGTTTTGCCTACAAAGGTAATGGAAGAAGAAAATGTAACATAAAACCAAGACCAGGAGAGTTCGTTACTCCACAAGTATACATATGCAGAATTTGTTATAAACCAAGACATGAACTTACTTGACGGCCTTGTCGTGGTCTCAAGACTAGACCTACAGTCTTCTGAAGTAGCTGAGAACCAAAACCAAATCGTCCAAAGCGAGAGGTACCTCCACCTGATGTTTCGCCTCGTGGATTTGTGGAACTTGCTTCCTTGGATGAATCCACCTGGCCCTGTAAAATTTCACGAGTTCACATATATTTCTCAGCGAGAGAAATTCACCAACTAAAGAGTTCCATGTCCATTTATATGTAATAGGTGTAGGACTCTAACAACAAACCTGTCTGGGACTCCTGCCAAAATCAGGCTCAGAAACACTACGGTTGTGCAATGTCATTCTATTGTTATCAGATGTCCATTCGCTAATTGGCTCCATAGATGCCGAAGGCATCAATGAAGACATTGCCATTGCTGATTGACTTGCTGAGACCCTGGATCCAATGTCATGATGCTGCCCATTACCAGGTGAAACACTTCCAAATGTTGAGGGAACAGGGGGTGGTGGATAACCCCCTACCACACGATGGGCAGTCGTATCAAATAGGTTGAGCAATTTACCCACAAGTTTTGCTGGTGCCAGGTTTGTTGAGAATCCTCCCTACATATTCAGGGTTCCGCTTAAACATTCATAAAAGATTTAATAGGAAAATTCAGAGGACAGAGAAGTACCTGCTGGTGGGTTCTTATCCTTTCCTCAAGAGAGGACACCAATTGTCTTAGGGTTTCAATCTCAGGAGCTCGACCAGTTTTTAATGATTTCAGTACCGACTGACAATACCTGAATCAGCATTATATTTGGAAAGTAAACATTTAGAGTAAGTCATAGTCATTAACATTAATAAAATGCTAAGGCTTGTTTGTCATACTTTAAAGCATCCGATATCCTTCCAACTTCAGCCAACATGTATGCATAGACGAGCTTATATGGTTGAAAAGGAAGAAGGATGAACTGGGAGTTTCCCAGTACCTTAGAGTATTCGTATATTTCAGTCCGCTGTCACACGAAACATGTTACAAATGAAAACCTTTAAATTGAATCTAAAATACATCAATAGTGGGCTTATGTGCAAACCAAGAAGTCACCATTTCTTCTAAGAGAAATCAAGCAATAATAGTCACAACTTAAAAGGACCTGAATAGTCTCTGGACTGGCATATGTTCGAGGGAACTTCCAATGATTGGCACCAAGAAGACACATTCTTGCAGCATTCGAGTAAGGCTCAAAGTTTGCTTCTGCAATTAGGTAACATATGTGTGCAGCAACGACCTGAATGATGTAAGTTTTGTGGGTAGCATGTCAAGGGGAAAGAAAATTGCATGAGACAAGATTCTTGAAACATGGAGGAAAGGCTTTATAAGAAAATTTAGTAGCGCAAATACTCACATCACTTTTCTCCTTCCACATACAATCTCCAAGGTGAATGAGTACAAGTTCATCATCTTTCGTCCTATTAGCAGTTATCACAGCTAAATTTTCTTCCCAGTCATCCAGCATGCCATTGGCAGCGAACTGAAACAAAACAACAAAACGAGAAAAAATGGAAGAATATTTACTTAAATTGTTCTCATGTTTGAGAGAATCGAAAATAGCTCATGAGAAACTCATAACTATCAAATATCTAAACTTCAAACCGCGAAAGACTTAATAACTGATGCCATGGAATAGGCTTTGGCTCATAAGAGGATAACTAAATCTGAAGTTACCTGTGTAGGTTGTTGGACAGAATTTACAGCTCCTGATGTGCTGATGTTAGCAGAAGCATCCATCCCAAAAACATCATGAGGCTGACCAGCAATTAGCAAGCACAATGTCCGCAAAGGTGAACCAGGTACTAACTGGCGCAGTGCCATTTGCTTCACAGTATCAACATAGAACTGCTAAGAGTTTTGAAATATAAAACACATTAAGTAAAGATGTGCAGAGTGTTGAACACACGGAGAGATGCAAAGAGAGAGAGAGAGAGAGAGAGACCTGATCCCCGAGTTGTGCTGCAAGAACAAGAGCAGGACCCCACAATTGACCCTCCTGTGCACACTGCAAAGCATCTTTTTTCCTCCCAGAAACCAAAAGACCCTGTACTTCAGCAGCAGTGGCCTAACAATACAATGCAAAAAATTAGCACTTGAAAACCAAATATTCATAATATGCCAAGCGCCAAAGCAAACCTTCATCTGTGCTTCAGAAGGCAATTTCTGCAAGCATGGGGGAATAGCACCATATTCATTAAACTGTCTTTTGGCAGATGCAAAAAGTTTGGCAACTGCAGCTTCTGGGATATCATTTTCCTATTAATATACAACACAAAGAAAAGATATAAATTAGTGAATCAGTAGAGAAATCAAGATGATAATTTTCTGTAGCAGAATGTACTGAGACATTGTCAGCTAGTGCAAACTGCCAAGGCAGGTGAGAGAGTGACAGATATCCAATGATGTATACCATAAGATCACATGACAGAACCCATTTTTTGTACAAACCAGCTATTAGCTACCCAGTGGAGAGACAGGGGTCCTCCTGTGAATTGCCAAGACCAATTTTTTCATGAATTTTAAGCAACTTTCAAGTTCCTGATATCTCAGAACCATTACAACAAAAAAATGATTCATGGTCACACTGAAGTGGAGCATAGCATACAAATAAATCCACTGTGGTTCATTACTTCATTAGACAATAAAAATCATCATTACAACACATAAAATCAGATATAATTTCATAATAAACAAATGTAACCATTGAAATCAAAGGAACATTTATCAGAGTAAATAGGTAATATACCTTTGAAGGATCAGAACCAAAAGAAGAACGAAGTTTGCCATAATACTGACAAGATATCTTTAGCAATGACAGAAGCAACTTCAAGACGTCTGCTTTCCTGTAGTCCATATCAGGAGATTCAGAGTTTGCAATCCTCTCATCAATCCATTTATTCAACTCCTTAATACTAGCACTTCCACCAGCAAGAGGACCAGGGAAAGATTGTTGGCAAAGAGCATGAAAATAACTAGAAGCACCCGAACCAAAGCATGGAGCACCAGCATTATTTGTAACTATTTCCATCAAGTTGAGAATGGATATTGAGCTCCCAACAGGACTCTTCAAAGAAAATATACAAAAGATTTCAGAAACAGTAAAACTAGTAATGTAATATCATTCAAGATAAAAGGACAATTTATTATGGACCCAACCTGGTTTCCAAATGAAGAAGCACCCAGGGAATTATTTTCTTTTGCCACAATGAGTTTTCCTCCAAAACCAAAAGTAACCAATGCATGTGGAGGACGGCCAGCAGATGACCTTCCCGAGACAGGAGAGTAAGAAAATTGATTGCCTCCCTGAAAATGTTGGGATAAATTAACTGAATTCTGATTGCTATAATAATCAGTAGCGGCAAGCGTGTGCTCTTTTTGTGCCACTGCTCCTGGCTGAGTATATTGCTGACCAAAGTTCCCACTTGGGATAAAGCTTTGTGATGAAGCAATTGTTGAAAAGTCACTATGGTTTGATTTCTCATAGAATCCATAATCCTTAGACATCTGTTGACTGACGTGGTTGGTTCCAGATAAATGTTGGCCATATTCAGATTCTAATTGCTGCTTTCGACTAAAATCCGAAGAAGATTCCACTTTCGAAGAAGTTTCAGATGGCCACATATCTGGTGCCTGCTTATTATAATTGCCAAAAGATGCAGACCAGTTATAATCTTGGCCATGGGAACTGTAGCTACTGACTTGTCTATATCCATCAGCTGTATGCTGGTTGTTGTGCTGAGAAACATTATCTGTTGAAGCAATCCCATTCTGCTTCTGCTGTACCTGAGCTTGAACAGTTGATTGCAAGGATGAATCATAAGTATCTAACGCATGCCACTCTTGGGCAATCGTATCATAATACCAACCAGGGTATTGCGGATCAAATACCATATGTGCTGGATATCCATTATTTGTTGGTGATACCTGGTTCCAGTCCAATGTACTTCCACTGGAGTCACTCACTTGCTGAACCTGATTCCAGTTTGACACATTCCCTGTAGCATCACCAAGCTGTGATGCCAGATTCCAATTAGTGACACTCTCAGTGGTAGCACTTTCAGAAACTGTAGTAGCAACAGAGTGAACGGCCTGCTGCAAATAGGAAACATCTGTCTTCTCTTCAGAAACAGCCCAATCAAAAGCTGAATTAGACTCCACATTTCCATGTGCATGTGCACCAGCATCATAACCATCTACCTGATACCACTGCCCACTGCTCGGATCAAATTTCCACCCAGGATAAAGACTCTCCCAGTATTGAGCGCTATTCAGATCCTGCTCTCCGGTACTTTGTTGAACTACTGCCGCACTATTATTACTGTCTTGATTCTCCCCAACATTCGAACTCTGAGAAAATGCAGATTCATATAGTCCATTTCCAGAAATACCAGCATTCTCAATACCAAAATTGTCTGCCACATTTCCACTAGAATCACCGGCATTCTCAACCAAGTCAGTGAAAAAATCAGAGTATGATCCAAAGGCAGAACCATCTTTCCGAGCTGAATCAGCTGTAAAAGAACTCCACTGCACCTCTTTAACACCAGGAGATCCCAATCCACTGTTCTGACTCACACTCGTAGAAAAAGGCTCAGCACCTGCATTTCCCCCATTTCTTTCAGCAACAGTCTGAAACTCAAATGAATTTGATGACTTTAATACACCACTCTTTTCATTTAAAACACCATCCATAGCAGCAGTTTTATTCTCATCTAAAGCACTATCAACACCCGCTGACCCTTTAATTTCATTGTCCACAACTTCTTTGACCTCCCCATTTGGCTTAGTTCCGAATTGGATGCCAAAATCATCAAGTCCAAAATCAGCTTCCTCCTTTTCGCTATTATTTGCCACGTTAATGTTCAATTTTGCAAAAGCCTTTACCTCATCAGAATCACTTCCATCTGGAAAACCAGGATCCCCTAACCCGGAAGCAATTGATGATTTCGTGGCAACAACATTAAAATCCACATCGTCATTCACTAGGTTATCAAAAAAATCTGCATCATTCTGATCCTCCACTGGGAATGGAGGACTAGAAGCCATCTACTCAAAACCCAGAAAATTCCAGCAAAAAGAATCCGCAAAGAAATTCCCCCAAATGATTAACTAGAACTCTAGTCAAAACCCTACGAATACGGATTCGAGGTAATAATATATCGGATCCAATCTCAAAAAACTACTCAATTGAATCAGAAAACCCTAGCTGGACCAATTAACGAAGGACTGAAGCAAGATCTAGGCGTTTTAAGATCACCTATAAATTTCAAAACCATTAATTGACTGAAGAATTCCCAAAAATTATTCTTCAATTCATTCGCAGATACAACATTCATGCAAAAACTAATTATTGACTTACAGATCGAGACGCTAATTCCTCTGCTGAATCGAAGATATATTGAATATTACCCTGAATTCTTATTTAGATAGAGGTGGAGAGAGACAGAGAGCGCGCGAAGAGAGAGAAAGAGACAGCGTTTGTGCGTGTTTTCTGTGTGCGAAGAGAAGAGAAGACAAGCCCTCGATTTCGCACCAGAGGTCTCAATGCCCAACAACCCTCCAAAGTGCATGTGAGTTTTTTCGGGGTTTTCTAATTCCAAATTAATTCTAAGTATATACATACAATAACAATGAAATACTCGTTTCAGTATTTTATAATTTGATTCTAATTTTTAAAAATATATTACAAATATATTTTACAGTTAAAATCATTATTCAAATTACGTTAAAATAAAAATATATTTATATTTTAGAGTTTCCTTATATTATAAATAGAAAATTGAAGTTGCTGGAGCTTATTATTATTATTATTATTTGCATCAAGTAATATACCAAATAACATATAGGTAACTGGAAATACTTATTACAATTTAAGTTGATAGACCAAATATATATATATATATATATTCTGTGATTAATTATTTTAATAAATTTATTTCCTTAAATATAAATCCTAAAATCTCATTAAGAAAAATATTCAACACCTAAGCTAAAAGTATTGTAAAAGAAGTACTGTAATAATAAATTTCCTATATTTGAGGCCATTTACAAAATTGTGTAAGATTATAGGTGTCCATGTGCATTACAGCAAACAAGCCACGTGACCTTTTTTTTTTTTTTTTGGTTACATTTATTTATTGAGCCGACAATTAATTCTAGATATAAAAAAATTTAAAAAAAAATACTTATAGTTATTGAAATTTTATGTTAATAAAGTAACTAAAGCTGTAATTTATGTTTGTACTCCTAGATATATCTGCCTTAAAAATACTTATTTAATGTAAGAAATAATAGTTAATGACTTACGGATATAGCATTACTTATTAACTATTTGTGAATAAAACATAATATTTTAATGATTTAATAAATTAAGTTATCACAATAATGTAAAAAATAGTGAATGGTAACCAAGTGTCATTATGGTTTATTATAAATATTTTCAAGTTATAATGTATGTTAAGTCTTCGCTTAAACAAGTGGTATTTAAATAAATATTTTTTGCACTTAGAAATATTGATAATGTAGATTTCTATCTATTTTCCCATAAAAACAATACATATGGACATACATTGCAATTTATTTAAAGAGTATAAAATATTATTTTATGTTACAAAAATGATCTCAGTTTAATTCATTTTTAGTATTTAACTCACATAATTTTTTAAAAATGATAACCTAAAAGTAGACATTAGTTAAGTTAGGTTTTTTTTTTTTTTTTCATCAGAACCCTTTGAATTGGTTCTTGAATTCATCCACAGATAGCGATTATGAGATAAAAAAAAGTATGTGCCAAATTTAAGCATAGTTAGTTAGTTTTTTTTTTTTTTTAGAAAATGACTTAGAATAGTATGTACCAACTCTTTTTCAGTGAACTTTACATGAGAAACATGTGGGAAAAAATTATTAAATTCAAAGCAATTTGTTCTAGGACAAAGCATTATTGATAATAAAAGAAAATTACTATTATGTACATAAAAAAATAAAATGTTTGATATTTCCCCAATAAATAGGTTATTAAATTTTCATAGTTTTATCAAACTTTTAAATGTTGGGTTGATTTATAAAATATTTAATTATTTGTATTAAAATCTTACCAAACAGATTACATTATGGAGCAATTATTAATTTATTATTATTATTATTATTATAGCGGTGTTTGGTCAAAAAAGTGAGCCAATGTGATTGAAAGTTCAAACCAAACGATATTCATGAAAAGACCCCAAAGGCTCTACTGAGAAAACAAAATTATTATCCGTTTTCTTACTTCTTAGATCCGATCTAGGCACTGCCAGGTCATACCGAAAAAGCTATATTATGGTAATAAAATATTAAAATGTTAAGACCGACTCTGGGAAGGTCCGAAGACCAGGTTTTTAAAAATTGAACAGAATTTGGTGAATCAATTCGACTAAGATTGCTTGGGCTATTATTAATGTTAAAAGGGAATTAATCTTGTGATTTATATCTAAGTAAATGTGAGACCTAATTAATAAAATAAACTTAAATTATTAGTATTTTAAACTTTTTGTATGATTTAATTCAATTTCAATTATAAGATTTATGTATAGGGATATGGATTAGGTTTATATCAAAAAAATTTTAACTATTAAAGAGTTGTTTGGTTTCAATTTCCAAATGTAAATCATTAAAATATTTTTTACGTAAATTAAAAAATATGAAATTATATCATATATATACACACATATAAATGTGATAATTTTATTTTTCTCATTTATAATTATAATAATTTATTTAAAAAAAATTAAAATAATGATTAGTAATTAAAGATGGTATTATAAAAATTTTATATAGGATGGAATTAGTTAGTCAAAAAGATGAATCAAGAACAACAACAAAAAAAAAAGGTGATTTTAGGAGAGCAACAGCATAAATATATTAATTATAGAGAGTATATATTTAAATATAAACATACAATTATTTTTTTATATTTTTTTCGCAAAATCTCACCCGCACAAGTTTTGTCGTAGATCTGTCACATCACAAAACTCATATAAATGGTCCCTAATTATTATAATTTTTTATATTATGAATTTGATTTATGATCTCATTTATGGATATTGTGATCAAAGTTCAATCACATCAAGATCTTATAAGTGGGGAAACATGATCCACGTGTAAGGTCCTGATGTAGTTGAATTGTAATCACATGATTTATAAATAATGTCATGAATTATGTCTAAATTAGAATTGACTAATTATTATTCGAGGATAAAAGTAAAATTCTAATAAAAGAATGATTTATTGTAACTGAGTAAAGATCAAAAGGTCTATAAAAACTTGTCATGCATCATAATTTTTTTATATTCCATTTATAGAGTCACGAAGTGTTTGCTGTTAAAATTTCCATTGCAAGATGACAATTTTAAGGAAGTATTTTCTTTGACAAACTTATCACACCATATGTAAATAAAAAATATATATATTTATAGGGGAAGTTTAGCGTTTTTGGTGGAGGCTGTGGACCTTGTGACGGGCAAAGGGGTTGATAATTGCTGACAAAATAGAGAGCGTGGGGAGACGTGTATTCATGGCTAGGCAACAAGCACGGCCGCATGGCTACGCTCTACTTCTCATATCTACCTAACCACGGCTCTTTATGGATTTCCTTTAAAAGTAGTCCAAGTTCGGTACTCTTTGTTGGCAACATCGCTTCTTTTTTCCATTTCCTTTTAATTAAGAGAAGTTTGCAATTTTTTTTTCAAATAAGGAAAACAAAATCTAGTAAATTGAGTGATAATTATTTGAAATTAAACATATTGATTTTTATTTATGATTGTTTAAAATTAATCATTTAATAAAATAGATAATATTTTTAGTATAAAGTGTCTTGAACAATTTGTTTAATTTAATGGATTTACGTATTTACTTGCTCAAAGGTTTAATAAATAATTATATTAACGAGAAGGGTAAACTATTAACTTTATGAGAGTCAAATACACTTCTAAATTTTTAATCTAAAACAAAATGAAATATTCAATTTTAAATGAAAGTAGACTTCGTTCATCTAGATTTATATTAATGAAAAGATATGGAAAACCTTATTGAAACACTCCTATAATTTATTGAATTAGAATGAGACATACGATTTAAGGGAAAAAGCTTACAGTGATTAAATAATGCAAACAATGATTAGACTAATTTTTTTTTTTTTTTTTGACAAATAGGAATATTTGCTTAATGATAAAACAATTTTGTTTATATATGAGAGGTCATAAGTTGGATATTAATTTAAGACAATAAGTATGTTATCTTTGTAAAATTATTAGATCGATACTCACTCCGTCCCAAAATATAAGTCTTTTTAACCTCTTATCTTTGTTAAACAATATAAGTCATTTTACAATTTACAATGCATATTTATTATATTTTTCTCACTCTTACTATTCATTTAATATCCTCTTCATTTATTATGAATGAATATAATTATAGTTATAAATATGAAAGATAATGAGTATTTTAAACCTAACAAACATATATTTATTGTTTTTTAATCCATATGAAATAGAGGCAAAGCCCTTATAATGTGGGGCGGAGGGAGTATTATTTAAATTTGTGAATTTATGGGATTCAATTACAATGATTATGACCCTCAAATTGTTGAACAATTTCAATAGGGCATTGGCAATCTACAATTAATGCTCTCTATGCATCTGCATCAGTGTCAGTTGTTAGTAATAGAGTTTTAATTGCATAATCAATAAGTTAGGCAGATGTTTGTTTGGTTTTAATCAATACTCTCTTTTGCCAATAAGAAAAACTAATGAATTAGCTACGGTGTTAAAAGAAAATATTTTATATGGAGAATATATATGCTTTATTTAAAAAATAATTAAATAAAAAAATGATATATTGACCTTTTGCAAATACAACTAGTTGCACTTTATAGGCCCCCATTATAAAGTTAAACATTTGCTTGTCATTTTATATTAATAAAATATTGCTCAATTCGTCTTAAAATATAAATTGTTTAGCTTCTTTTATGTTTGTCTCACAAAATAATTCATTTTAAAATCCATATTTATTATTATTATTTCATTCTTACCCTCCATTTAATATCATCATTCAAAGAAATATATAATTATAGTTATAAACATGAGACTGATAAAGTGTATTTTAGACATAACAAATATACATTTATTGTTTTTTTAATTCATGTAAAACTGCAGCTAACGTCTTATATTATGAGACGAATGTAGTAATAAAAACAATTTATTTAGCCTTTAATTATTATTTTTTAATATATTTTATATACCAAATCGTAAGAAGATAAACTATATCCTAGAGATAATTGATCTTTTAGGTATACGTGTATAATTTTACACTTGAAGTAACACGTAACAAATGTATAATAGGAGATTCGAAGCCACTTTATAACATTATTTTAACTACAAATATTTAAATTTTCATAAAAAGTTTAAATTTGTAGGAAGACAAGAACACTGCAGATAGGGTAACAATAAAGTTTAAGGCTTCAAAAAGTTAAAGACAATATTGAAAAAGAAAGATAATTTTGGATAATCGAGATGAAATTTAAAATTATGCTGTCCATAAAATAACATAAAACAAAACAAAATAAACAAGAGTATTTACGTGTGTGTTGATTGGTACTAGAATGCGTTGCCTTCAATTTTAAACTGAATGCTAAATGCTTTGGGCTTTGCTTGGATAAGCAATTTAAATCTACATTCTCTATCTATATGCACGTAAAATATATGTATCAATTGAAATCTGTTTTCATTTAAAAAATAAAAAAAAATTGATCTATCCTATCTTAAATAAATGTTTTAATTCATATTTGGGTCGAATTGTTCGTTTTTGAACGAAAAACGAACTTTAATCTAATTTTATATGTTACAGAATTGGATGACATAATCCATTTGGATGGTATATCTAAACGGAGTCTTAGAATCTGATAGAAAATAAATATAAAAGATTTATAGGTGGAATTATTTAGGAAAATGAAAATAAAAGGGAAGAATGAAAATAATTAAGTTTCTATTTTGAGATATTCCTTTTTAAAAATAAACTTACTTTAAATTAAGAGTTTTAGAATTTAATACTATAAAGTAGTCTTTACATTCCATTTTAAGTTTTTAAATCATTAATTAACTATATTAATAACAATGACGAAGCCATGATTTTATTAAATAAAAGTAAATTCAATCTAGAAACAGAATTACCCCCCCCCCAAAAAAAGGAGGAAGATTGGTATGTTTCGTCTCCAAAATTTAATGTCTTGGTGAATATGGTCTCAATTTATTTTTTTAGCCTTTAAAGTTTTAAAACTTCTTCAAATTTTAATTATGATCATTTTTCATAGTTTTGAAGTAAATCCGGTCAGTTATGTTGAAATCAAGGTTTTTGATTTAAAAATCCCAGAGAATGAGGGTGTGTGGGGGTGGATTTCAAGATAAAAGAATAAGAAAATGACTTAATTGTCATTAATCCTTTTTTTTATTTCAAATATTGATTTCATTAGAACTAGTCGGAGTTACGTCGCAAATGTAAAAGAATATCGTAATTATAATTTGAAAAAAGTTTTGATAATCTTAAAAGTTAAAAAAAAAAAGATCATATATAGCAAAACCATTAATTTCATTAGAACTAATTGGAGTTACAACGTAAATATAAAAACATAATTATAATATGAAAAGTTTTAAAAAAGTAATAAAATAAAATAAGACCATATATATCAAATTCATTAATTTTAAAAACTAAAATCACTGAACCTGTCAATCTTACAAAAAGAATATATCGTTGATGTTGACCACATGCCACGTCAGCTAATCTTTTCTGTTTACTTGTTCTTTTTCTGTACTTTTCAGTAAAATGGAGGCATGTAATAAGTAGAACTCAAGCTGACCCGCCATCGTATGAAAACAATTTAACACATGAAAGTTGGTTTGTTGTTACTTTGTTCCCCCTTTTTAATGTTGCAATATATATTTTTTTTCCTCCATAGACTAGTTTCCTTAATTTTGTAACTGTAAATTAATTTAAGTATTTATATGATACACCTTGGTCCAACTGATAACTGAACTATTAATAAGTAAATTATTTATACCAAAAAGCTTAGTTATAGTAACTGAATAAATAACCAAATTGTCTATTGTTTACACAAAAAAAGAAATTTTTCTTTACAAGTGATATTCGATTAAGTCATAATGACATATTTTGATTATTCAAACATGGACTTAGATCCACCTAACAAAGATTTTAGGGGATTCTAATTCACAGACATGTTTATTATGACTTTCACCTCTCAATCTCAACTATTGAGGTGTAAAGAAAACATGATATATATTTATACGAAAATGTTATAGAGTCCACATCTTATATAGTGTTCCAATTAAATATCTAACTGTCAAAATATTATTTTTTATTAAAGAGTTTATTTTTCTTAAAAAAAAGACAATTAACTTAATTGTTGACTATTAGAGACTTAACTAAAATACTTTATAAGGTGTGCTTCATAGTACTTCATAACATTATTGTATATTTATATACTCTTTCTATCTAGATGTGGATATTAATTTTTCAAATTCAACCTTTATTTGTCGGTTTAAATTTTTAAATCACTAAACATTTAATATGGTATTTGAGCCAAAGTTACATGGTCAATTCCGACCCAAGGTAATTTATAGGCACATAATTAATGGGTTTACCTAACATTACAACAAAACCACCTATTACGATGTTTTTCATGTGTCATAATAAATTCTATAAATGTTAGTAGAGATCTATACTTACGGTTTTTACAATCGTCATATAGATTTCGTAATTGTTATTGCCGCTAGGATTTCTTACAACATTTGTAACAAGCTTTAGTACAAAGTTATTGCAACATTATTATTATTTTTTTCAACATTTTAAATAGTTACAAAAACTAACTTTTTATGACATAATAGATGCAATATGTTAAATTTTTCTTACACTTACACACATTAGAAATCATGCACGTAGACTATTCGGCTAGAAGTTGAACCCACCCATATAAATCAATTCACTAATATTGAAGTTTGTAAGAAGATCAAGTCGTTAAGAATGAGAGTCAAACCACATATTTTTTATTTAGTTATTTTAAATATTTTCCATATATCTTTGAAATAAAATTAAAAAAATAATATAACATCATTACATATTTTATAGTTCATCATACTAATATTTATTATAGTACAATTATAAAAATATATATAAATGTTGTAGTGGACAATGGATCTCAAATTATGGAGTATTTATGTTAAATATCTAACAGTCAACTAAAGGTCAAAAAAATATAATTTTTTAGAAAAATTAAAATAAAATTCCCTAGCTTTTTATTTTTTTTTTTTAAGATTTAGTTTATAAACAAATTTTTTATAAAAGAATTTATTTTTTTCTTAAAAAAAGGTTGACCGTCAATTGACCAGTAGAAACTTAACAAGATCACTTAATTTGAGCTTAGTTGCCAACTACAACATTTCCTTTATATATATATATATATATATATATATGTGTGTGTATTAAATGTCATTTGAGAAATGTTGTTAGAAAATATGAATAAAAATATTTTTTGCCTGACATGTGAAAAAAGGTAAGTCATTTGCAATTATAACATTATAATAAAAGTTAGTATAAGAATTACAATATGTAACATCCCGTCATAATTTATAACAAATATCACTCAATTATTTTAAAATGTTAGAATTAAATAAAATCTTTCTCACATCTATTATAAATGTCAATAAAACATCCTAAAAAAATTCAAATACAATGATATTTATTGCGAATGTCATTATAATTTAATTGGTCTCATTTAAAATCACATTTGTGATAAACATTGATATGAAAACGTTGCAATACCTGTTTTCGTTGTATTGTAATTTGACTATCATCATGGCATTCAAGAAGTAGTAGACAACGTACAGTTGAGAAAAAGATGCAATAGGGGAACATAGTTTGGACAAATTCTTGGCCATCCCTGTTCTCAACTTTTCTTCTTTTCACAAGTTTTTTTCTTAACAAAGCTGTGGTTGTTGTCTTTGGTTGGTCGAGGCAGGCAGAGACCAGTTTTGGGTTCTTGGAAACAGAGCAAGTAACCAAAATGCTAAACTCTTTACAACAAGTTAAGAATAATGCTATGTTTAGTTGATTTAATGATAAACAATAATATTTAAAATTGAAAGGTTTTTAATTCGATATATTATAAAAAATTGTGAGGTGTTACCGTTAATTCTCCTTGACGGATAGAGGGAGGGTTAGGAGAGAGAAGAGTCTAAAAAAAGAAAAAAAATAAGAATAGTGCTCTCTCTATGTCATTAATTATAGGTCATCTGAGTTTATTTTTTTAAATCCCTTATTATAAGTCATTTTTTATATTTTAATGAATATATTATTTCTTTTTTTTTTTTTCTAATATTACTCATGTTTTCTCCCTCTTCCTAAAATATTTCATCTGTCACTATTTATAAGTCATGGATAGTTATTTTATCAAAATTAAGATAATTTTTTTTTAATAAAATAGGAGTAATAATAACGACTTATATCTAGTGATAAGAAAATTGATTTGAGATTTTTTTTTTCTGTTCTAATCTTAGGATCAGTTTGTATACATCATCCGTTTGGATAATATCATCAAATTCCATAAAATTCAGTAAAATGTACCTTTAAATTGGAGTTCAATTTTTGTTCAAAAATGAAAATTTTTTTTAGAAACCAAATTAAAACATCCATTTAAGATGAGAATAATCAAATTTTTTTGTTTTTGAATAAAAAATGAACAGTAATTAACACTTACATTTTACGTGTTGATGTATGTAGAATGTAGATAGAGAATGAGATATGTAAA
>JAWZTD010000109.1:3921250-3932532 GCA_035221335.1 Echites panduratus
GCTTCTGCTGATCTTCCTTTTCTTGATTTTGATTGCTGTTCTTCTTCTTCATATCTACTTGTTCACTTCCCCACAATTGCAGAAAAATCCTTGCTGCTGCGGGTTCCTCATACTTCTTGAATGTACTCTTATTAGTACTTGTTGGGGAACTTTTTTTGCCAGGATCGGTTCCTGCAATATTATTGTCTTGTAAGGGAGCTGGGGAATTGAGATCAAGATTCTCTGGCAATTTTCTCAGCATTGGTTTCTTGAAGAATTGTTGGCTGTCAAATTGGAACTGATCTTGCAAGTTCTGTATGATTGTATTGTCTGGCAAATTTGTGGTTAGCCAATGACACCTTTTATGCCCTCCTAAAGCCTGCCCAGATGAGAAAATTCTGTGACAAATTGAACATTCATGTTCTTTGGACTTTCTTTTTAGGATTGTGCTGGTAGGAAGATGATGAACAGATTGATCAAGATCAAACCCGGGTTCCGAAGAATCAGATGGAAGGGAGAATTTCCCATGATTGATATTGTCATCTTCAATATTATCCTCCTCATTTGTGTTAGTGAATTTTGCAGCATAACAGCCCTTTACCTTCTTATGACTTGCTCTGTGACCTCCCAATGCCTGATGGGAACTGAAAACTTTCTTACAAGCCTTGCATTGGAACATGCCTTTTTCCACTTCTTTAGCCCTGTTTTCCTCTTTATCAGACAAGCCAAAAGAGTTATTATTCGATAACATGACCAAACAATTTGCAAGATCCTCTTCTTCGCTTGAACCATAATAATTGTCATCATATTTCTCGGACTTCCTTCTTTTGGAATTCAATGTGATCATCATCCCTTCTTCTTCTTCTTCTTCCTCGTCATCCTCTTCTGATTCAGATGAAGATTGAAGAACCATTTCATCTTCATCCATTGTACATTTTCCCCTGTCAGACCTCTTTTCTTGATCTTCATTAGCCCGGTAACTTGTGAAACGATTACTCTTACGAAGAAAATAGGAATGCTTGCTGCTCCCTCTGGACCTGTTGTAATTCATGTCTCTAGTAGGACTGATGCACTTGTGTTGATCACCGGAATGATGACGAAAACCAGCATCTCCGCCGCTTACTCCATGGCTTCTCATGTGCCCTCCTAGAGCACCAGCACATCCAAACCCCCTATTACATACCTTACAATAGTGTTTTAGCACAATCGATGGCTGCTGCTGCTGCTGTTGGCTATCTTCCATCACTCCCATAATCTCAATAAAGAACTCGAGAAAAAGGATTAGTTTGTCTGTCTATTTCGCTAGTGTGGAGATACTAAACGCTTCACGGAAAAGAACGGGGCAATAAAGAATTTGGATATTGATCTTATTACAACTATTATCTTAATTTCCTCAAGTTTGAGAGAATTGATGATTTTTTGTGAGGGTAAAAAAGTAGTACCAATAAATAAGAGTAGCTAGTGGCACATATAGTGGGGTAACACTAGTGGTGTGTCTTTTAGTAAGACTTTTAGTAAAGTGAAGGAAATCCTAGTTTTTAGTCGTAGTTAATTGTGGATGAGAAGGAGGGGAAGAATTAGTTAAAAAAAATACAAAAAATTGAATCCCAATCCTAATATCCCACATGCTCCTTTCCCTAGTGTGTGAGAGTAAAAGGGGAAGAGTTGGTTAAGAGTCAAAGGGGAGAGGAGTGGGAGAGTGTGGGAAGGTGAAAGACAAGTGGAGGAGAGAATATTTCTGAGACTTGTGGTGGTAGCGCCGCCCGACAAGAACCACATTGACACAGAATTGTAAGGAATATAGGCCGTTGCTTAAACTTGGTAAGGAAATTTTACTACTATCAAACATCTTTAATGGCTGGGATTAATGGGCAACAAAAAAAAAAAGGCTTAAGTTTTTTTGAAAATTAAGATTAATTTTCGGCTGCTTTTTTGATCAAATGGGATCATTACAGTGAATGAACCAAGTTTTTGATTTTCTTGGTAGTAATGATTTAGGACAATGAAGAATCGGAAGTCAATAGGGACATGGTTTTATTACATTGGAAAATGGAAAACAAACTCGAAGAAAAACTGTTGAGATTGATAAACTTAATTAGCAAAAACACAGGCTTAATACAATTGGTTACAGTGATTGAGACTGTTTTGGGAAATTTATATTCAGATTTTCAAGAACTTTAACTTCCTGCAAGAACATGTTCTTGCTCCTTTCTTCTCCTTCCACCCTTTTTCTTTTGGATCAAGAAGAAGAGTCATTACGTAGGAATTACAGAATCAGAACTTCGAGCCCTCTTGATAAAAGTTAAACACTGTTGACAGGTTCTATCAGTTGTTCATTTGAGCATTAATTTTTCAATGGCAAAACATGATTCTGTGCTGTCAAAACTTGGATTCAACCTCTTATATTATTCTCCATCTTACCTCTGACAGGCTTTTGGGTTCATCATCAGTTTACCCAAAAATCTGTTCCTACGTACGTTGTCTTTCTCTAGAATTCTATGATGTGTGATATGGATGTTGAAGTGATTAGATTTAGCCCCTCTCTATCTGCGTAAGCTTTTGGAGCATGTGGCAAAGGCATGAACAAAAGCCTTTTACAGTTCTTTGTAGAGAGAAGAAAATGTTGATTTATTCAAATTCTGCATCTTCCAATGTACAGAAATCTTTTAAAAACCAGAGATGTTCTTATCCAGAAATCAAAATGTCAGTTTTTCTGCAGTGGGCAAACATTAATAATGCATTCTTTTGTACATGATGTTAGATTTAGCTTTAGGGTTCAGATTCTTTACTGTCTTTTGGCCTGAATGACCTCTCCAAATGATATACAGATTGGAGTTCTTTGGGAACAGTTCGCATTCAATCTCTCTTTGTTAGTCCTTTCTTGCTCTCTCTTCCTTTTCTTGGGTAAATACTTGATAGATCTTGGATGAAAGATATGTTTACATATATAATCCATCAAACAAGAACAATCTGAAGATTTCAAATCTAACCAATTATGATAAGAGAGGCTTCTCCACATCGCTGTACTCACTCTCAAGGGGATTGCAACTTCCTGAAAGGAATGCTTCCTTTCCTTTAGCCCACAGTACACAATAGAGACCACCAAACATGATGCACATTCCTAAAAAACTACAAGAAGAAGAAAACTATAGATCAGATTACACTATAGATTTTTGGTTTCTTGATTGAATGGCTTGATATTGACTGAGGTAAGAAGTACCTTTCCAGTGAAATGGAGTTCCCTAAGGTGATGACAGAAAGGACTATCGTGATAACAGTTCCAACAGGACTAAAAATAGAAACGAGGACTGGACCTCTTTTCTTCATAGCCCACCCATTGAAGGTAGAACATCCTCCATTCACACAACCTGCCTGTTGCATATGAAAATAGATTTCATTATACAAGTGAAGGAATTGCTAACTAGGCCTTTTTCTTGGAACATTTCCTTGAACCTGCATTTCCTTATCAAGAATGGCATCTGACATATGATATGAGACTTGGTAAGATATTAAAGGGAAAAAGTTTTACCAGTAAACAATAGCCAACGAGATTGCTGATGCTTAAAGCAGGCCATCCAGTCTCTATTTTGCCATCTTGAATTAACTGGATAATTCCAGTAAATATCACTCCTATGAAAGATGTTGTTGCATTCATCGATATCGGTGCAGCGAATTCTCTAAGTACTGCAGCCTGCAAGAGTTTGTAAGCATTTCAGAAACATCTAAAACATTTTCTCTGCTCATTTTCTCGAAATATCATATGCTTGACAACATTGTTGTACCTGCATGACTATATTAATTGATAAAACAAAGACTGCAGCCACGAGATACATAGAACCGATTATCTTTTCTCCATCTAAAATTTGTGTCGATGGAATAGATGTTTGATCTTCTTTTACTGTGTGAACGGTGATGAAGCTTTGCATCAGGCTCATTACAAAAGCACCAGCAACACACAACAAAGTTCCTGCAATTTTTGCTTGGCTGTACATGCAGCTTAATTGAACTTTTTCTAACCTGCACAAGAAGAAAACACCAGAAAAAGAAAACCATTTTTTCCATTAATTTTTACTTCAAGAATTCCAAATTTATGAAAAACTACTAGCTCCTGATCAGTGCTAATTATACCTCATAACCCAGGCAATGAAAAATGTGAATCCTGGAGCGAGGTTAGGCATTGCATTTGCCATTGCTGGTGAAGTAAGAATGATTCCCTTTAGTAACAAATTTTGGAACAACGTTGTCCTGGAATAGAAGGCAATATCAAGAATTAGAAGTAATCTAATGATTCTTTTTCTCGAAAATAAAAAAAGGTAAAAAAAAAATAAGGGAGCAGAAACCCAACAAAAAAATCATATCCCAGAAAGTACACTAGGGAATTCATTAATTCCTGTATTGGTACAAAGAATGAAGTGGACAAGAGAAAAAATGGACCAATTCTCAGGATTACATACATACCCTGCAAAGGAAATGAAAACCAGTCTCACCCACAACTTCAATTTGAATTTCCTTGGCCACTGACTTCTGCAATATTTATCAAACATTAATCATCATCATCATCACATAGCTTTAACAAATTTCTTATGTGAACAAGAAAAAGAAAAGAAGACTTGCCTTTCGAAGAAGACTGAGAGAGGTGCAAGAATCACAAAGGTTGAGAACGTCGATAAAATTATGAGAGTTGAAGGTTTAAATCCTAATGTCATAAGATAGCTAGCCAAGACAGAGTTTCCTGCATACATAAATTGCATCCCAATTAACCCTACTATTATTGCAATATCTTCCACCCATTTTTTTCTTCTAGCTTCCATGATATATATAATCTTCTGCCCTCAATGAAAATCCTAAAAAGATGGGAATTTTTCCTTTGTTTTCCCTTCTCCTGTTCATAAATATGCAAGAAAAAAGAGAAAAAAAAAAAGAAATCTTTTCCTTGCAAACAATATTTCTTCCAAACAGACGAATTTTGGCTAATTCCCTTCAAAAAAACTGAAGGTTTTATTTAATGTTTTTCCTGGCTCTGGTTCTTTGTGTGCTTTCAGCTAACATTCAAAACATGGTACAGTAGAAGCAACATATGTGATACGAATTCCCTCTACCAGTCTTCTGGGTAACCAGGAAAGTGGCCTTCAGTTTCTTTGTAAGGTGAAAAAACCAATTTCTTTTTACTTTTAATCTTCTTCACATGCAACATTTCCTTCCAGAATTTAATTATTTGACGTATTCTAGGAAACATTCTCGATGATTACTATGAAAAGCAGTGGTAAAGTTTTGTTTTCAAAATGAAAGGTTCAAGTAGTAGTTGAGGAGTTTTTGAGTTTAATTCCAATGGTAAATGATTCGTCATGTAGTTAGGCCCGGCTGTCCACACAATTAAAGGCCCTGTTTATTTCATTATAATCACATTTTGGCAAAGTGCCTAGTTTTTTTATACGTATATACTAATTTAAAAATATAATTAATATTTACTATACTTATCATTAAAAATCAAATGGTTAAGAAAAAAAATGGGATGGACTAAAAAGATATGCAAAATATTATAATGATTTGACAATTTTACCCTTAAGAATTGTCCTGCAACGGCAAGATCTTTTCATGCACATTTTAATGGAGAGCACTTTTTCAAAACAGCAAATTTTGAAGAAAAGAATGGAACTTGAGTAGAATAGAAGAAAAATAAGAGGGAGAGAAGGGGAGGAATTTTGAAAGGGTACGGTAAAACTTAAAAGGCCATGCCCAAACGGAATTTACCAATCTATGGAGTATAAAAATCTTCTTGGACTTTTTGCAATAATCTTTTATCCAATTTTTTTCAGTTCATCATCGCATTTGGAGATATCCTTCAAGGTGAAATTCCTCTGCTTAATTTGTTGAGGAGATTGTAATATAGAAAAACAGATGCATTCTTTTGAACAAAGCAATGCAAAGATATGTGTTTTCGAAATGCAAGAAACACATGTTTTTGGTAAATCAAAAGAACCTATTTTGTACATTGTCAATTGTCACCTGCACAAACACCGGAAAAGACTTCAAATCATGGAGGAGCATAATGGCGGACCTGTCCCGAGGTGGTGTTGACTCTGAAGTTGCTCTGTTGAAGGCCTCTCAGATGATCAACTCTGGTTCGAAGCCAAACGATTGTTCTTTAGCCTATTTGACACGAGCATGCACGAATAACAGTTGTTTTTCATTTGGCCAACAGCTTCACTGCAGAATTATAAAATCTGGGCAAAACTGTTACGTTTATGTTTCGGCAGTCCTGATCAATTTCTACGGGAAATTTGAGCTGATAAATGAAGCCCACAAAGTATTTGTTGAAACTCCTGAACCAAGTTTAGTTTCTTGGAATTCTTTAATTTCTGGGTATGTTCATTCTGGGATGTTCAGGAAAGCTCTGAACTTGTTTCTACAGCTGGAAAAGTCTGATCTTCTTGCAGATGCATATTCATTTACAGCTGCTTTATCTGCTTGTGGGCGGCTGAGTTTACTACAGTTCGGAAAATCAATCCATTCCAAGATTGTGAAGCTCGGCATTGCTTGCAGTGTTTTTGTTACAAACTGCCTAATTGACATGTATGGAAAATGTGGAGCAGTGGAAGAATCGACAAGGGCATTCAGTGAAATGTCTGATAGGGATACCATTTCTTGGAATTCAATTATAGCAGCTAATGCTAGAAACGATAGGCTTGAATCAGCAGTAAGCTTTCTGAAGAAAATGCCTGACCCTGATACAATATCATATAATGAGTTGATAAGCGGCATTTCACAGTTTGGTGAGATAGAAGATGCTATTCAAATCCTGATATCTATGGCCAACCCAGATTCATCTTCCTGGAATTCAATAATAACGGGATATGTTAACCGTAGTAGAACTAGTGAAGCTGTAGAATTTTTCAGCAAGATGCACTTGAATGGTGTTCATATGGACCAGTTCAGCTATTCAAGTATTTTGAGTGGCATTGCGAATTCGGCAGCCATCATTTGGGGGAGTTTGATCCATTGTTGCACTTTGAAATGTGGTTTGGATGGATCTGTAGTGGTTGGGAGTGCTCTTATTGACATGTACTCCAAATGTGGGAGAATGCAGGAAGCAGAAAGAGTGTTTCAATCACTTGAAAGAAAGAATCTGATAACTTGGAATTCTATGATATCTGGATATGCCCTGAATGGAGATTCCAGCAAGGTGATTCAGCTATTTGATCAGTTGATAACAGTGAAAGATTTGCAGCCAGACAGTGTCACTTTCCTCAATGTCCTATCGGCATGTCTGCACAATTGGGTGCCATTTGAAACTGCAGATTGGTACTTTCAGTCAATGATTAATGACTACGGGATTGATCCCACTGCCGAGCACTGTTGTTCAATGATTAGAATCATGGTTCAAGATGGAAAAGTGGATGGAGTAGAGAAGATGATCATAGAATTGGGATTTGAGTCGTCCAGAGAGGTTTGGAAAGCGTTGCTCAGTGCTTCTGTCACTTTCGGAAATACAAATTTAGCTGAAGTTGCAGCTACAAAGGTAATAGAATTGGAGGGTGAAAATGAACTTGTGTTTGTGTTAATGTCTAATCTTTATGCTCGTCAAGGTAAATGGATGGATGTTAGCATGGTTAGGGCATTGATGAAGGAAAGAAAAGTGAAGAAAGGAGTTGGTAATAGTTGGATTGAGTTATAAACTGCACTCTCCCTCTATCAGTGGAATCCCTAATGCATTAAGGCATATCCTACCATCTACCAGACCCTAGGGACGGGATGCAAGAGACCCACTGTGTTAAGAGTTTTAACCTTTAAAAGATGAAAAGGTACGAAAAAAGACAACAAAATTTTACCAGTCTTGTCACCAGTTGAAATTATACTGGAGTCAAGAACCAGGCTTGAAACATAAAGTAGTACTAGTGCCCATATGGGTTCAGATTTCTTTCCATTATTTGTAACACCTTTATAGCAGTACGAGAAGGCAACATAGCAATAGGCCTTGTCTTATTTCCCTCCTCATTCAAATAATAGTACTTAATATTTCTTAACGAATAAGAAGAGAAAATTGACATTTTAACTATAGTTCAGCAACGTAATATCTCTTGTTAAAAAGATTCACAGTCATTGTGTATAATTCAGATACTCCTTAAAAATAACTTATGAGAGTACAAGGTCTTCTGATAAGTATTCTGCACTTCTTAAACGAAGTTACAGCAGAAGGGAACATTAACCACGAGGCAGAGCAATGCTTAACTCTTTATGAAACAGATTTCAGTATTTGCTGAGTTCAACATGAATCAAATTTGAGCCTCTGTAAAGTTAAAGCTATCTCTAATAAATGGAAAAGAATTTTGCAGGAAGAGTAAAACCCTGCTGATCCATTCACAACAAGATGAAGCTCTCACCATGATTCGTCAGCAATTGACATCACCTGGGTACAGACAGGCCGAGCTCTAATTCAATAAAGAAAAAGAAAAGGATTCATATCAGATTAAACTGAATGAGCTCTATCATAACAAAAATAGAATTTCATAAAAACTGTCACTGATTACTAAGAAAATATATTGTTCAGATTCAGAACATTCCATTTGCTAGTAAAATATACATGCAGCTAAAGACACAACCACCCAACTAAACATCAATCAAATGCATCTCAAGACATGATATGAAACGTAATGGAAAAATCCTTGCAACTATATTCATTTGAGCAAGTGATGGAGCCCACCTCCAAACAGCAAAAATGTTTCACGTTCCATCATATTCATCTGGGAAAAGGAAAATTCTTGTCACCAAAACATCTCGTCAAACAAATGCACAATTATTTCATGAAAATTGCACTAGTCCCTAGAACCATCCAAACATAGAATCAATCTGGAAATCACAATTATTTCATGAAAAATGGACTAGTCCCTAGAACCATCCAAACATAGAATCAATCTGGAAACACCATTACACCAACGTACCACTGACATGGAGCTGATATGGTATGATGAAGAGATTGGGGATGAAAGTTTAGAGCACCATGACTCATGCACACAATTCAAACAATTCATAATCAAAGCAGCAACAGATAAAATTTGTTTATTCATCTCTCAAACTTGAACCTCAGTCTCTGAAGAAAATAAATAAATATTTTATAAGTCCTACATTCAGAATGTGACACATTGTCAGCCTAGTTACAGATACAGGAAGTAGTAGGTATTTCTTACTGTTCCTGACCATCAATATATATATAACCAATTTTCTTAAGACTATTAACCAAGTCTGCATACTAGTAAGTAATGGACTGAGTCATAATTGCAAGACCTTGTAAAATGGCAGTATATTTCTTTCAAGCATTTGGAAACTCATGTGCCTGCAGGAACCAAATATTTGTGGTCAGATAGTTTATCAATGCCTTCTTCCCAAAAAGAAAAAAGTCATTTTGTTCTTCGGGAGGTTTCGAAAGAGGTAAGACAGAATCTATGATAGAAGGACATAGTCCAATTGGCATGAAGTTACGGTGTCCTTTACTAATAACAAACATCTTTTGCTGAAACTTCATGTAAAGAAATTTTTATTCTGAAACAAAGTGTGCAAAGTAAACATTCATGAATTTAAGCAAACAATAAGGTTCATATGGTGAAAACTTTGTGGATTGGAAATGATAAGAGACATCATTTAACTTTATTAAGGTTAACTACTAAAAGTAAAAGTCCTTCCATGTGGAACTCTCCAGAGGCATGCATATATGTGAAATCAGAAGTCCAGGTAGAGCATAATACTCAAATACCCACTAAAATAACATAGAAATAGTTTGTGGCTGTTACTCTATAAAAACAAATCTCTAGCAGTAGAGATTGGTACTCACTAGAACAATATTTACTTGGTTACATCCAAAAAGATTATAGGAAAGACTTGAAGAACTAAAAAACTAGATATATGCACTGACAGTACGAGAATGTGCTGGTATTTAAAGGCCATGATAATAAGGCAGGGAATGCATTTAACATTATTCTTTTAATATGAAAACCGAATTAAGCTCTCCATTAAAGGTCCTCAATCCCTATCTCTTTGTTGCAGTGAAATCATAACGAATAATTAGCCCCAAATACTCAGACAAATATAGGCAAAATGCAAGCTTTGGAAAGCAGGGTAGCACGATTGGCAAAAGCACATTGACACCCGGTATCAAAGTAAAAGGGTAGAAAAAAGCCTATAATTCCAAGTTGTCTACTTCCATGGAAGAAACATTTACTTGTTAGTAAAAATTTCTAACTTCAATTTCACCACGCAAAAGATTTAAAAGGGTAATCACCAAAAAAAAAACTAGAAATTGTACAAATAGCATACAGGAATTACAACGGAAAACTCGAATAAGAAATTTAAGAAAACAAAAAACATACAATTAAGAAGACTAGAGGTCTGGAGAGGTGCAGCAGAGTGTACCCTGTGAAAGAGCTCTGCAACTCCTCGATGTTGAGCTCAGGCATGAAGTCATCCTCGCTGTCGCCACTGCACTATGCAGTGGTAACAACGACTGCACACATCCCAATTCCGATGGAGTCCTGTTGATCGTTCGTTTTTCATTAAAAAAAAATTAAACAAAATTTTAAAAAGTACAATAAAATTAAAATTGCGGCAAGGTCAGTAAACAAACTACAAATCTAAGTCTGAAAAAAAAAAAAGGGACCTGCAGAGGGAAAAACGACGAACGGGGGATGAAGTAGGTTTAGAGAATTGTGAGAAAGACGTTGGCGTCGATCTGCTTGCAGAAGGCGAAGAAAAACAAGGAGAACAAGAAGATGATGATGCTGACTTCTTGAAAGCAGATTTTAGGGATGAAACTGAAGCTCTGTTGAGAACTCTGCCACATGTGGAAGCCATTGTTAACGGATCGAGATCACAATCTAGGCTACAGAAAAGCAAAAGAAGGGATTTTCTCAATATTTTTTGGCACCGGACAGGGGATGAGTTTTCGAGGGGTTTAGGGTTTAAAATTTAATAATATTAACAAACGACCCCATAAAATAATTAAAATTGTAATACTCCCTCTATTCGATTGAAAATCTCTACCCTTCCCCAAGTAAAAAGAATCCAGGAATAAAGTTTTACTGTAATAGTCTAATTAATTTATCATATTATCTCTTAATATTCATTAATTTAGTGATGAATAATACTTATCGATAAAATTTTAAAATCTAAAAATTGTATTGAGAATTTTATAAATTATTTTTAAAAAAAAGAAGACATTTAACATAAATACAAAAAAAATATAACACATTTAATTTTGAATAAAAAAAATATTATTACGGTAGATAGACTAAGCTAAAATATTAGAGGAGCAC
>JAWZTD010000109.1:3948081-3964202 GCA_035221335.1 Echites panduratus
AAACAATCAATTTATTTTGAAATGAATGAAGAAACGTTCGACTCAAAAGAATAGAATAATAAATTTATATATATATTTTATACTGGGATATATAAGTGACAATTGATTTGAAAAAAAAATCTTTTTATGTGACAGTTATTTTAAAACAAGATATTAGACAATTTATTTTGGCTACTAAATGTATAATTCTGTGATATTAAAGGGTTGGATACAAGAACTACCGGTAAAGGAGTGATAGTCCATACTTGAAAAAAGAATAGGACTGACATAACCAGAAAAAGAAAAGGGGAAAAAAAAATGTTCTTTGCTCCATTCTTAAAGTTTTTTCTTTTTATTTTGGACATATATTTATTTTGCGGAAGAGGAAGAGATGTTAAAAAATAAGAATGACGTTCACTCAAAATCAATATTTCAGCAATTAAATATATCTGAAAATGTTATATAGTACTAAGAAATATACTTTGTAGAATGTTCCATTTAAATATGTAATAGTTAAAGTTATCAGGTAAATTACGCTTCTTCAAATTTTTTTTTTAAAATCAAATATCTTAGCATGTAATTTATCCTTTTAGATTTTAGTTAAGTTAAAAGTTTGATTTAATTGTTGATTGTTAAAGATTTAACATAAATATTATAAAAGATGTGCTTCATAAGAATATTACTGTAAATATACTTTTTAATTTTATAGTTAATAATTTATATAATATAAATATTATTAAAACCATACCTTAGCAATAATTATAAAATACTAAAAAAAACATTATTCTTAAAATGGAAATCATTATATGGGCCTAACATATTACAGCCCGGGCCATTTTCCGTCCATCTCTCTGACCTTAGATTAATAAAGGGTCCCAACCGACCAATAATATATTAAAGAGTTTTTGTCCGTTTTGACTTTTGTTCGGATTGGCTTAGCCCCCATTTATTTTATTGTTTAGTGTTTCAAGAGTCTCAATCATTTTTTCATTACTTTTCAAATAAATTTATACTGAATTTGGTTATTTAATTGTATATGTTTTTATTTATTTTTTAGTACTGTTACTATTAAAATTTGTTCTTAACATACAGCCTCTATTTATGTATGTACATAGAGTTCAAACTAGACAGTTATTGGTAAAATTCGAATTCGATTGGATATTTCACCTACTAAAATGTATACAAAGGGAATAATATTTTAAAAATTATAAAGTAACCATTGCAAAAAAATATTTATTACAATGTTAAAGAAACTTTAACTTCAAATTGTTTTATAGGTTATTAGAATTACACAATATGTTGTATTGTTATAGGCAGTAATTTAGAATTTCAATTATGAAATCTGACAATTATCTTTTATAATTTATTCATGAACTTAAAATTAGTTATAAAATTATTATTTTTATAATACTACCTCCGTCTCATAAACATAGTCTATTTGCTTTTTCTCGTATCTTAAGAAAAGTTAGTCAATGTAATTAATGTAATTAATTTTAAATGTAATTTTACTTTTATATCTTGTATTTAATTTATTGGAATTGAAAGTAGTAGATATGAAGAGATAATTAATGATGGTAATATAATCTTTTAACATATAACTATCTTTCCTCAGAAAAGAAATTGGACTATAATTTGGGATTAAAGAAAAATGAAATGTAGACTATCTTTATGGCGGAGGTAGTAGTATTTATATTTAAAAATTACAAATTAATAAATTTGTGAATATTAATTAAGGGGCAATTTTTTTAGGTGCCAAAATGGATAGATATTTTAAAATTTTGTTACAGTTTTAAGTTGTACAAATTTTAGATGGGAAAATGTTTTTTTTGGATCATTTTAACCTTGAATAATACAGGATGTACAAAACAATCCATACACAAAATCAAAGGCACAATTTTTTTTATTACGGGTTATTGGTTGGTTATGGGAATTTAAAAATTCTTCATCTCACTTTTATCAAAGCTGAACCCGTAACTTCTCACGATCACACAATCTCACAACCCATCTTAGCATTTTGCTTCCCGTAGACCAAAACTCTCATTTCAGTGCACATTTCATTGATTATAAGCTTGAAAACATATGGAACATGCATTATTGGTCAAGTTACTATCTCCCCCACACTCGAAATGAAAGATAACACATTTACTTAGATAATGTTTTTTATGAGTAAAGGTCGATTATTTATGTGCGTAATGTGTTCTCTGTATCTGTTTCAAAATTTATCTTGTAAGTACCATCTTCCTAAACATCAAATATGGTTGAATCGCTTTTGAAGACCTTAAATGAAAAAAAGGTTAGAATTCCCCTAGCATGAAAAAAAAAAAATACCAGGATAATTCATAAAACTTACAGACAACAAATACCAAAAAACCTATATATGAGGAAAAACAATTCACAAGGCTTATAGACAATTCATAAAGGTTTAAAATTGCATGACAATATCCCTAGCGTGAATAGAAACAAAGTATAAGTACAATCCATAAAGTTTATAGATAACTTATACACTCTTTCAAATAACTTGTAACAGTTACAGAAAACAACCTGTACATGAGGAAAAATAACCCATAAGGCTTATAGACAATCTATAACGGTTTAGAATTTCATGACAATGCTCTTAGCATGAACAAAAACTAAGTAACACTACAATCCATAAAGCTCATAGATAACTCATACCACCTTTTAAACAACCCGTAACAGTTAAAGGTAATAATTTTTACCACTTTTCAAAACAACCTTTTGATATAATATTGCAAGCAATACAACATAAAGTGCATAAATCATAGAAATTAATATACAACCCATGCACGTTGCCCACGAACAACTTGTACAGTCAAGTTATATGAACAAAGCATGGCAAAAAAATAAAACGAACATGAACAAGAGAAAATGAGGGATTTGGAGGATTATATAGCCAAGAAAAAAAAAATGAAACCTTTCCACACTCCAGGACCATAATATATCCTAAAACACAAAAATAAATGCACCAATTCATTTTTTAAAATGAAAATGAATTATTCTTTATGAAGATTCTATTTTTATATGTATTTAAGTAGAAAGATTTGATTTTTTTTTTAAAGAAACTTGTAAGAGAAGGAGTGTTGTGCATGTAGGTTTTAATGCGGGGGGAAAACCTGATTTGAATATTGACAGTTATAAAAAAATATTTGAGAGTTTTGATTTAATGATAATAAGGATATTGAGGTGAAATCATAATGACTATTTTGAAAAGTTGAAATGTATGATATCTTTAAAATTGGTTATCCAAAAGTTCATGTGGTCAATTCCCGCTTAGTTAAATTTGTAAAAATAGAAAAGGGTTACCCTCCCACGAACCTTTTAGACATGTTCTGCAAAATTCGTGTTTAAATTAGTATTCTGAAACAAGCCATACTTTCTAAAGCATCAACAGTTTCTAAAACAACCCAATAGAGTCACAGACCCATTTTCACAGGCCCATCAGGTGACAATGCATTTTGGTTACCCACTAGTTATTCCCACGTGGCTCATTAAAATTCTGTAAGAATACCTTGTCAGTCTAATCTGAAAAACACCCACAGGCCCACAAGTCAAGTTGAGTTTATCCACTTTCTCCAGTTCTTTCTATTACTTATTCTGTTTTTTTTTTTTTTGTAATATTCGTTAAATTTAATTGTATAAAATGTTAATTATTTTAAATTTTTATTGAATTTCTCAAAATAAATATTTTCATTAATTATTTTTTCTCAAATTATAAATGGGAGTAATAGTGTTATTGATTTTTACTTCTTTTATTGGCTTTTAATCTATTTAGTCTTTTATATTTAGGTATAATTATCGTTTTAATTCCAAATGATATATTTTTTTATTGCTATGGTCCCTTATTATGTCATGATTTGTTATTTTGATTTAAATTGTTGGAAATTTACATGGCAAAATTGGCAACATGACTAATATAAAAGGACAAAAATATAAATTATTACTTTTAAATTTAGGATTAATTTGAATTGTAAATCAAGATTTTTTCATAATTTTAATTTGAATATTTTAGGCTAATTCGATTTGTCGGTTAGTCCAAAAGTAATAAACCTCTTCATTTGTTTTGATTTCTTTTTCAATATTTTTGGTTGGATTTTAAGCAAGGATACCATACTTAATATTTTTTTCTTTTAAATATGTCAAGAATTAATCACATGGCTGTTCGATAATGTGAATTATCAGTAAATAACAGTTTGGACAAAAATGATGGTCCGCAGTATAAGGAGAGATTATATGAAAAAAATCATTTCAAATTAAGCCCCTAAAGTGAGGGAGTGGCTAAATGCACTTCTTTTGCCTGGTAGCCGTTATTATGCTGTGTTACTGTTATTCCCATTTCGCCTTGCCAAGGATGGAATAACATGAAGTGAAATCAACAATTAAATCAACAGGAGCCTTGCCACGCTCCTGTTGTACAGGAATTGCTGCAACCAGACGTCAATGAAAAAGGGTGACTTATACCCTGCAAATTCGGCCTGTCTTAGCTGGCATTTCAAGCAATTTGATTTCTGTCATATACCTTTCGCGGGTTTCTTAGTATTCAAACCTTCGAAAAATATTCGATACCCCCGTGGGAGGACATCAGAAAAAGCTTGTCATCCTTCAGTACTAAAATTCATTGCTTCTCACTTTTCTGATCCTTCAGATTTCAAAAGTTTGCAGCTTTCTGTTCACTCTAACCTCGACAAAATAAATTCTTGAATATTGATAAAATCTTAAATTGTGAGAACACCAGAATTCGTGATCTTGATTGGTTGTTGCTTATTGCTTCAGATGGGGTTTGTTAGCGTTTGCCTGAACATTTGTTCTTTTGTTTGTGCCTTTGATTGAATCTACGCATTGTTTACCATATGGGATATCTGTTCCTAAATATTCTGAGTCTCCAAATTTTATTTGACTGTGATTTGTTTATTAACTGGATGGAATTATTATTGAATAAAATATTTGAATTTTTTGCTGCTTTACTGACACTATGTAGCAGAATTGGACTTATAATGTGCTAGACGAGTGATGGGAATGAACGGTCTGGTTTCTCAAAATTATTTATAAATAATTCATTTTATGTATTATGATAAATGAGGGTTATTCCACTTTCAACTAAGAAAGTTGTGTATCAATTTTTTTGGCAATTTTTGGTTTCTCCCCAATTGCAACTGAAAAGTCTTGGTCTTGGTCTTAGTGTTTTGTATTTTTTGTGTCATTTGCTAAAAACCATTTTAAAACTATGTTGGTCAATCAATTCCAATATTCTAGATGATATACAGGAATAATTATATGTTGTTTCTTTACTGCTGTATTAGGTGGATATGCAGAAACCAAAGGAATTGCTTCGGGGAATAGTTATTGCAGCTGGTGCTGGTAGAGAAGGCAATGACAAAGCTTCATAGAATCTCGGTCTGTTAAAACTAAGAAATTCTTCATCCTCATACTGAATCTCACTGGCACTTTCATCCACTGAAACAGGACTACAAGGGATCCAAATAAAGAGATAAATTCAGGAGAATGTTGTCGTATCCACTTAAGCTTTGGGATTCTTTTAGCTTGAAGCGGAGCCAATCAACAAAAATGATTCCTGAAGGAGTTCAAAATTCTAAAGATCAAGAACTTGTTGATTCATTTCGTGAAATGCTTTTAAATGAGGGCCGGTCACTGGGGAAGCACTATGATTACCATACCCTTTTAAGGTGCACTATGAGGGCCATGTGTTCCCTTGTCCCTTCATAATTTTATAACATGAACCTGGCGATTTGACCAATCATGGTGCTCGTGCTACATTATAAATTTCTCCTGTTATACTCAGGCAATTAATCGTATTGTTAAGCATAAGGGGATAGAAAGTATGAAATACTACCTCCTTTGGTTGAAACTTTTGTTGTTTAGAGCATGTGTGATATTTTCCTGACCATTACAGGTTTCTTCGAGCAAGAGATTTTGATCTAATGAGAGCAAGAGAATTGTTTTTGAGTTTTCTTAAATGGCGAGAGGACTATGGTGTTGATGTCATTGATAAGGTAAGTTCAAGTTACTTTCCTAAAGAATTCCCTCATGTTGATGTTTATACTGAAATGATCTTTTCTTTACAACTTCTTTACCACTATGTTCAACATGATAGCATACTTTACAACTTCTTTACCACTATGTTCAACATGATAGCATAAATTTTTGAGTGGCAAATGAGGTTATGATGATCTTTGGCTAATTTTAGGTAGTTGACCTAACATACTATGTTTTTAAGTAGATATTTTTAAAGATTGAACTTAAAAACAGAAGTAGATTCAATGTTCAGGATATTTTCACGATGATTCTGCTTCCTTTTGCTGACTGATATTCTCTTATTCTTTGTGTTTCTGTAACATTTTCTTGTTCTGCCTGAATAAAATTTCACTGCCATCTTCATGTAAATTTAACCATGCTGTTGTTGATCAATGACGAGGTCCTTCTCAGCCTGATGCAACCATGTAGCATTATAAAGCAGAATGCACCTCTCATAATCTTATGCATGAAAGAGTTTTATAACAAAAAGAAAAGAACCTTTTCCTGGAGTGTTTCTATTAAATGATAACTTGGAAATATTGCCAACAGTATGGATATACATAGTGAAACTGTTGCATCTGTCATTCTCTGAGGTTTTCTTATTTTTTCTTTCATTTTGCTTTAGTAGTGGAATTATGATTTTGAAGCGATGTGCAGTTGATCTCAATTGAAAGTAGGATAGCATTTACTTGTTGACATGCCCCTGTTCATTGTATATGGTATATATAAAATTTTATCTCTTAGGAATTTAATAAATAAATCTTGCATATATTTCCTTTCAGTAACTTATCCATCTTTCTTGATGTCGCAGGTTTTCTCTTTCCTTTAACATCATTTACATGTGAAATTTGTTCTTATAATTTATTGAGAAAAGTTTTCATTTGCATCTTTGCCAGAATAGTTGGCTTTCTTGAAACTCAAATCTTTTCATGGTGATTTGTTTTGGTATTTATGAACCTAATGCATTCTGCAGGAATTGAGATTTAATGAGCATAGTGAGGTCAAAAGGTGCTATCCTCATGGATTTCACGGGGTTGATAGATATGGCAGGCCAGTTTACATTGAAAGAATTTGTATGGTGGATGTTAATGCACTCCTTCAGACTACTACTATTGAGAGATTTGTTAAGTATCACGTGTGGGAAAAGGAGAGAACTTTGAACTGGAGATACCCTGCTTGTTCACTTTTTGCAAAGAAGCACATAACTTCCACAACGAGTATCCTTGATGTAAAAGATGTGGTGAGACTTTTGCGTTTTTCTTTCTAAGACAATGTGAATCATGAGTTTTCTGTAATTAAGAAGCACATTGCATTCATCTTCTTTGCACTGCATAGTTCGGTGGTCTTTATAGGTAGGTTGATTCCGATCTATGAGTGTATTGTAAGTCTAGGTAGATGGCTGGATCGAAAATTTCTTTAAAATGTAAAATTCTTTTTAGCAAATTGGTAATTGATTTGAATCTTTTGTAGAAGCTTAAGATAAACAAGGTCTTTGTTTATCAATTCCATCACTAATTTCATTTATATGGTTATCTTGGCATGTGCCTGCAACAGCTACACTTTGCTAAAAGAGGATTATTTTGCTCATTTTCAAGCACATAAACACTGACACACACTCACACATAATATAAAGAAGAGCTTCTGATTAGGCAGTTAATGCTTTTTGTTGTCTTCAACCACATCTACATCTCAGTTGGATGTTTTAGTTCAAATGCCCTTATAAAACATATTTGATATGCGGTCATGATATCTGTCTTCTTCTTAAGTGAACAAAAAAAAAAATGTCCTGTTCTAGTTTAAGAATCAACTGCTTGACATACATCTATAAAGAGGAATTGGAGCAGTCAATTGGATCCTGTGGCCTTTGACTTGAAATGCTTTCATTGGTATTGTACTTACTACTTTGAAATGCTCAATAGAAGAACTGATTGACCAAGTCAAATTTTCCTTGGAGTCGCCCACCTCAAGATCCATTAATCATTGAAAGTGGACTGTCTTTTGTGAAAGTTGATGCATAATTATTTGTTGTCTGCATCTATGTTTCTGAAACTTTAATCTATATCTCTGCCAGGGAACTTCTAACTTCTCAAAGCCAGCAAGATACATCTTCATGGAAATTCAAAAGATTGACAGCAATTATTACCCTGAGGCATGTAGTAATTCCCTTTCTTTCCAGTGTTCATTTTAATAAAAGGGAATAAAGACTTTAGATGCTCCAAATTTTGAGCTATCTATAAAGCTCAGTACACAGATCTGAAACTTCGTGGATTTTCTGCACCTTTTGACTTAGATGCTAGAATTTTTGAGCTTCCTATAAAGCTCATTAACAAATCTGAAATTGTCAGGATTTTCTGCAGCTTTTGCCGATCTATCTCAAATGTTTCCTTATGACCCTAACAATTCAGATATCAATAGAGAATGAAGACAATGACATTTCTATACAGTTTCAGTTTCAGAATTTGTCATGATAAACTGAGATTAAATTTTCATAACAAATAACGTAAATTAAAAGGAACTCAATAATGCTTTTGATGCTCTCATTTCATTTAACTTGGCAATGCTAAATTTGAGGCTGAAGTATAGTGTTCACAGTTTTGATCTCTGGAGTTCTTGTCTGCATATTTTTCAGATACTTATATACGGGATTGATAATATTTGGAAGTTTTCTACCTTAACTTCGAATTTCTTCTTTGTCTTTCATGCTTTGAAGTGATTTTGTCATGGAAAAAGAAGAGAAGTCTTTTTTTTCTTATTTTCTGTATCATATATTTTTGTCACTAATATAAATCTTATGTCTCATATGCTTTCAAATTCAGACCCTCAATCAGCTTTTCATTATAAATGCTGGATCCGCATTTAAAGTTCTTTGGAAAGCTATTAAAGCCTTTCTTGAACCTCGGACGATTGCAAAGATAAAAGTGAGCCACATTCCTTTCAATCTCTATGTTATTTTTTTTTATCCACCAGGGAGTTTGAGAAAATGAAAAACTGAAAACCCAAGTCTTAATGCAAGCTCTCAAGGATGAAATTTTCAGGTTCTGGGAACTAACTACCTAAGTAACCTAGTTGAAGTCATTGATCCAAGGTACTGTAATTTTTGCATTTCTTTATTATGTTTTAGCAAACTAGATGAATATACATCATCCATGCCTATGGAGCTGAACTGTGCTATGGATTTCTTTTGCAGTAATCTCCCTACATTTTTTGGTGGAAGCTGCGCATGTCCTGATCCTGGTGGTTGCCTGTTTAGTGATAAAGGACCCTGGAATAATCCTGAAATCCAAGAAAGTCTTCTGGTATGTAATGTGTCTTTTGTCAGATTTTCTTTGCTCTTCTGAGATAGTGGAAAGATTCAACCCACATCCTCTTAGTAGGAAACATCATACCATTGTTTATCTAGGCATCCAAAGACTGGTTTGACAACAGAGACATGTACAGTCCGGCTTCCAAAGAAACTGATGCTTCTGATACAGTAAGTAACCCTGCTTGTTTTATAAGTATCTCTGTCACTGGTTTCAAGTGGTACACCAGAGATTTGAACAACATGGTTCTACTTCCTTTCATCTAACAACTTTCCAAGACAAAGGATTTACAGGATTAGTTGTTGTACTGCCTTTGTTTTGATATGAAATATAATCAAAAAGATAAAAATATGTCTGGTTTGATGCAGGACGTTGTTCAAGTGGGAAGTGTATATGATGTCAGCCCAACAACAGAAGATGCTCCCATATTAACGAGGAAGGAAACGAGCTCTTTCAATCAGCCTTCAATGCATAAAATGGAAGCATTTGAAGCTCTACTTAGAGATGCAAAAACAGTTAGTTGTTCTCTTCTCAATATACGTACTTCTTGTTATGCCCCTGGGAGAATCTTTACAAGTTTATTTCTCACAGAAATTTGAGGAGCTGGAATCTGCACTAGAGGATACTAAATTGGTAACTGCTGAAAATAAATATAATTCCCATTTTCTTTGACTTCTTCTTGATGATGTTTTTTGTTCCAAACAAGGTCTTACAAGGCTTGACAGACCTCATGAAGGAGCTCAAAAGGAACTAACGTTTACCAGGAAACTCTTCAAAAATTGTGCGGCAGAAAGTGACTGTGTTACATTACATGACGAAGGAATGAGTTTTTTTTTGTGGAAAAATATGTGCAAAGAAGAGACTCCCTTGAGTATGAGACAACATAGATAAAAGAATTATAGGTTATTAAATATTTTATATGTAATATATATATTTTTTAGGTAAAAAATAAAGTTATCCAGTTAACAGTAAAAATCACCAACAGACACAAAATACCTTGAACTGTCATTTTTAAACAGGTTTCTTAAACCAACCAAAAAAAACTTGGTTCATAAGTTTCAATAGTTATTGCTCTCAGTGTCCTTGATTATAGGTAATTTGAGCTTTTTTTTTTTTATCTATTTATTATTACTCCCTCTGTCGTTTTAATCTCTTATATTTGTCTTACAATATAAAGTATTTTATAATTTATAATATATATTT
The DNA here is from genome assembly GCA_035221335.1 of Echites panduratus. Taxonomy (NCBI): domain Eukaryota; kingdom Viridiplantae; phylum Streptophyta; class Magnoliopsida; order Gentianales; family Apocynaceae; genus Echites; species Echites panduratus. The sequence continues at coordinate 3,958,614 of JAWZTD010000109.1, forward strand.
ATTATATTTTCAACTTTTACCTTTCATTTTAGTATTTTCTTTCATTTATTGTGAAAAAATATAATTATAGTTACACATATGATAGATAAAGGATATTTTAGATTTATTGTTTTTTAATTTACGTGAAACGGCAGCTAATGCTTTATAACGTGAGATGATGATAGTAGCAGACATTGCTGATAGTTTAATAGATATTTTATTTAGTATTTCTAATATTACTCATGTTTTTTATAAAATATTTTTTTCTCTTTCTATCTTAATGTTTTTCTCTATAGGAACGTTCTGAAAATTTTTTTTTTTGTGTTAATGACTATAAATGACTTATTACAAGGTAGAGGAAGTATATTTTGATTCAAAATGAAACTTGTATTAATTAACATGGGCAAAAGTTATGTACAATACAATGACTATTAGAGAGTAGCAGTGTTCCATGTTTACAAAGGATTAAACTGATGAAAATGTAATTTAAATTTTTTGAAAAGTTTATGTAAATATTCATACAATCAAACATTTGAAATAAGGGTGCAAATAAGTTAAACAAGTTTTCAAGTTAGACTAGTTGAGATTAAGTTGGTTTGAATCGGACTTGAATCAAGGTGAACTCAAGCTCGAATTTGGTTATATAATATATTTTAAAATAATATCTTTTCAATGTATCTTTTAAAAAAATGTTAAAAAATTTCAAGTTGAGCTAGCTCAAACTCGAACTCCAAAATTTCAACTCGATGAGCTTGTGCTCAAGTTCGACTTTTTTATAAAATTCGGCTCGACTTAACTTGATTCGATTGGATCCTAATTTGAAAGAGTTAAAATAAAAAAAAAATAAACAAGTATATAAACTTATTAAAATCTTTTAACTCTTCTTCTAAGAACTTCATTTGTGATGGGTAAATGACTCTAGGGCTTCGAAAAGGACATGCCGCTAAAAATATATTTTCCATTCTAAGTTTTGGTTGGTTATGATAGGACCATCAATATTACTAATTAGATCACCTGTCATAAAACTTTTAAGTGTACCATAATTGACGCTTACACTGCAACCTAACATTACTTGATCATTTTTTTTCTTTTAATTTTTTAATTTAGAAAAAAAATATTTTATAAAGAGAATGATATTGAAAAAATTAAATAAAATATTTATTAACAATTAAAAATCACTCATAATTAGATATAAAAGGGTAAGATTAAATAACTTAGAGATGAAAAATGACCAATATTGGTTGATATGTAAATTGGGGGTAATAATGAATTTTTAATTTTTAAAAAATATGAATTTTAATTATAAATATTACATTACATTTATTTTTAAAAATTAATGGCTCTAAATATAATTATTGAAAGTTCAACTGACTTTAGTCTCATCGTTCTTTAAATTTTTTCGAACAAAAGGATATCTTCGAATTTTCCGTTATAATATTTAGCGTCAACAAAGTTTTTTGTATTTTTTTGAATTCAGATTACAGAAAACCAAACCCCTCTTTTCCCTCCGGCTTTGAGATTTATCCGGATCACCCTTGCCTTCCCGGAATTCTGCAAACACAAGTAGGAAAAAAAGCTTATTGAACTTTTCTTTGATCGAATCTTTTCTCCATTGATCCTTTTCTTTTTCACGAGAAAAAAGAAAAAAAGGGGAAAAAAAATGAGCTCTCAACAAGAGCTTCTAAGTATTGAACCTGTAGAGCTCAAATTCCCTTGTAAGTTTCTCTCTCATTTCTTTTTCTTTCAGTATTTGTTTTATGTTTTCTAATTTTTTCCCCTTTTGCTGTTAATTCCTGTAGTTGAGCTGAAGAAGCAGATCTCTTGTTCGTTTCAATTATCAAATAAGACGGAAAACCATGTGGCGTTTAAGGTAAAGCATGATTTTGCCCCCCTCCCCTTTTCATGTTAATGGGATTTCTTATTTTTTCTGGAACTGAAATTTGCAGAATAAATGTAGGGATTTTTTTTTTTTGGAATGATTTTATGCATTATGTAAAGTATAAATTTTTCCTTGTTTTTATTGACATTTAGGTTAAAACTACAAACCCCAAGAAGTATTGCGTCCGACCAAACACGGGCTTTGTGTTGCCCAGATCAACATGTGATGTTATAGGTAGCTATGCATCTCGTTTTATTTTATTTATTCATTTATAAAATTGTTTTTGTCTTTCTTTTTACATTCAGATTGCTACTAGGAGGAAAAAGAAATCACATTATCATTTTAGGTTACATCTGCAGGAAACAATAAGAAAAAATGATTATCTAGAGATTGGTTTATGTGTTCTGTGAAGGAGGTTCAAATTTACCTTTTCTTGTTGGAGATTTTGGAAATAATTCTGAAAATTTTATAGATAGGAAACATACAGATAAAAAAAGCTTTCTGTATAATGTGGTTCATCATATTTAATAGTTATTTTAGTTTAGAATGGATAAACATCTTCAATATCTAAGATTGCATGTGCTGTTTATGTTTCCTCTTATCTTAAATAGAAAACAAAAGTTCACAAAAATGTGGAGTGACATGATGTGCTTGATAAGAGGAAACATAGTTTCTTACATCTATCTTCCATGATCCCCTAAATTCTTACTCAACTAAGAGCTGCTGAAGATGCTGGAGGTAGGGATCAATAATCGGGATCAATAATCACATAAACTACACATGTTATGTATTTGAGCTGAATAATGCTTCTGTTCCTTCTTTCTTTCCTGACATTATGTTTCTGATGATGTTTTGGTGCTTATTGGAATAAATGTGACATCTTCAAATTTTCTTCTATAGTTACAATGCAAGCACAAAAAGAGGCTCCTCCAGATATGCAATGCAGAGACAAGTTTCTGCTTCAGAGTGTAATTGCAAGCTCTGGAACAGCAGCAAAAGAGATAACAGCAGAAATGGTAGTCATATTGTCTATTGACATTTCTTTTGTGGTTTACACTATTAGAGAAGGATGTTTTTTTGTTAGCTTCTATTCTAAACCTCAAATGCAACAACCTGAGGGATGTGGTGGTGCAAAAGGTTCAGCTTTAGGTTTCTCTTTTGTTGTATAAGTAATCTATTGGTGATTTAACAGTTCAGCAAAGAGGCAGGACAAGCTGTTGAAGAGCGCAAACTCAAGGTTATTTATGTATCCCCTCCTCAACCTCCATCACCAGTTCTAGAGGAATCTGAGGAGGGTTTGTCACCAACGGTCTTCATGATGGAAAATGGGAACTTGAATGGTTCTCAGGTTGACTATTTAACGTATTACATTCTTTTACAAGCTAACTGGCAACATGACGCTGTTTATGACTCTTTTCTTGTTGGCATCTCTAGGTCTCAAAGAAATATGTTGATAGCTATGACAGATCTTTAGAGGTTAGATTTTCTCTTGCTATTTGAGCGTCTCAAATATATGTATATATGTCTACTAGATGTTTAGTCTCTTCCCTTTCTGCAGAGAATAATACATTGTTGGTTCCTCAAAATAATTTCTGTATTTTTAGTTTTACTTAAATGATGGCATTTTAGTGATATGTTAGAGGTTATATGAAGTCTAAATGCAATATAAACCAGAACTCAGCTTGTGTGGGGGATTGTCAGTTAATAGATGATGACCAACATATGTGGAAATTCCATTTCTTTTTCATCTGGTTGATTTCTTCTCTATGGGTTGATATAATTTGCCACTACCTTCTATTATTTGCTTGGCATTAGGGTCTATTCATCTACAAGGAGCATACTATGTCTTTTCCCGTCTAGGTCATGTAACCTGGTGGTTCCTTTCTTTATTTCCCATTTTTGTGGAACAATCAAGTAATTTAAGATGTGAATTTGCCTTTCTGAGACAATGTTGTCTGCCCTTTTGTGGAATAAGTAGTACCATGATGTGTTTGTCATTTGTATAGAGAGAGCTGAATATATCTGTGCACAGAAAATATGTTTCTCACTCTTTTGCCTTGAGATTCTTTGTGTATTTTCTCTTCACCCGAGTATGTGCTTGTTTTCTCCATCAACTTCTCAATCTAGCTTACGTGATGGTATTTTTATTCTGTGCCATTCATTAGGCAAGATCTCTCATGTCGAAATTAACTGAGGAGAAAGCTAGTGCAATTCAGGAGAGTAGAAAAATTCGCCAAGAATTGGTGAGTTTTGTTCAATTTCCTTTCTGTGTCGCTCAGTTCTTAGTCCCAAACTCTTATTGATGGTCCTCACCATCTATTTTTCCTAGGTAATTTATTTTTATTCCACAAGAAGTAACTTTTTCTGTTTCTCTGCCTGGTTCATTAATTGCAAGTCACTAGCTTGTGAGTTATATGAATTTTGCCATTTTAAAATAGTTTCTTGTTGCAAAGCTTTATAGAAATCAAATTTCTTCCTCTTGTTACTTGATACCATATGCTATTTTGATGAAAATTATGATGCAGTTGGGACCTAGAAGAATGATAAGATATTCAAATGTATTATGCAAGCTATGGAGTGTTCTAATTGGTTGATTGATTGTTCAGAATAGGATTTGTCACATGATCATAAGACCAAAAAATAGACTGTCGCCCCACAAGATGAAAATTTGTAACTGATTGCTTTATTATTAGTAATAGTATTTCAAATGGATTTTTCTGTTGTTTAAGATCCTATTAAGCAATTAGATTCCGTTATTAAAATTTTTTTATAGAGTCGAGATTGGATTATTAAAATGTATGTTGATTGGACTTTTATACTATGTCCTGCAGGAACTGTTGAAGCGTGAGAAAGGTGGAGGTGTTTCGGTAGTAGTTGTCATCATCTTTGGTTTGCTGGGTGTCTTTTTGGGGTACATATTGAAAAGGACGTAAGTCTTCATCCGATCCCTTCTAGGTGCTTTTTTTTTTTTTTTGCCCCTTCTTGCTTGTAGGTTCCTTCTCCACGATTGTCAGGGTTGCTGGAAGGGAGCAAAGAGCTTCATGAGAGGAAAAACTCTTTCAGTGGGAATAGGTCTTTTTCAGATTTCTTGTCTTTTATTTAGGTTCTTTTCTTTTGTGAACCAAATGCCTATCCGCTCTTGTAACTCAATATATATGAAGCATTCATTCACAGTTTAATCTCAAGAGAGAAAGAACTTTCTTTGAACAGGTCAAAATGATCAAATAAAGTGTCCAAAATGTCTCGAAATGAATGTTCTCATTTGTACAATTGTCCCTTCCTTCTCAGGGTTCCAATAGGCTGTTCTTTTTCTGGGTTTTTGTTTTCATGTTCAGAAGACAATGCTTAGATCATAGGTTCCTTGTAATGATGCTATTTGTTTTGGAATGAGCAAAGTTAATTTTCTGCCATTTACTGGTGGCTTGGAATGTACCTCTAGAGCTGTGGTTGTAGAGTACTAACAAAGTTTATCATTTCATTTTGGCCCATATCTAATTGCTTAAACAAGAGATCTTTTGACTTTTAAAATTAAAAGGTTATTTTGAGTTGAGATATTTAAGTGAATTTTGAACTTCTTGTCTATGGTTCACGAAAATCAAAGCATTCCTAGAAATAGATGGTAAAAAAAGAAAATTACTGTATTCATTTTTTAAATAATTATTATTGTCAAAAACACTTTCTATTAGCACAAGAGAAGAAATTTTTGGGACAAATTAACCTGCTTAGTCTTA
>JAWZTD010000109.1:3972173-4023033 GCA_035221335.1 Echites panduratus
GATCAATATTGTTTCTTTGAGACGGAGAGGATACGGTATCGTTCGAAGCAGTTTGTATGAATGGTCTGCAATGGCTCATTTATGACATGCTTGCCGGTTGGGCTCTTAGATTAAATTAAATTAAATTAAATGGAGCCTCCTTGTTCAGATTAGGAGTAAGAAAATCGCCATTTAGTCCATTTTTTTTACTATTTCTCCATATAAGTTCTTTTTATTTTTTTTTAAATTATAAGTCCTTTATATTTTATATTTTAACAATGTAAATCCTTAATCTTTGATATTAGCATTTAAAATCGGTCATCTTTAATTTTTTCAAATATAGATTCCTTATTTTTTTACATATGACTTTAAAAGTTCATTTTTACTTGAAAAATCAATTTCCAGGCGAAAGGATTAACCAGATACTATTTGGACAAAACACTTGAGGGCAGTGAAGTAATTTCACTATTCAAAAACATTTGACGGCAGTGAAGTAAATGCAGAGCCAATCGACGATGCCACGGAATCACTGGTTCAAAGACGGTGTTCTTGTTTCTGCTTCACATGGACAACTACTTCCAGGGCTGGAACTCCGGCCATGGGATTAAACTGGTGGCAGAGAATGGGGAAGTCAGAAGTGCAGGAAAACTCTTTCTGGGCTAGAGGGGTAAACACTTTTAAGAAACTGCGGGAGTGGTCGGAGATCGTCGCCGGACCAAAGTGGAAGACATTCATAAGACGGTTCAACCGGAGTCACAAGAAAAATTCGAATTACAAATACGACTCTTCGAGTTACTCATTGAATTTCAACGAAGGACCTGGACAAAGAGGTGATTTCACCGAAAATGATGAGTATGGCCTGAGGAATTTCTCTGTCATTTACGCTTCTATTTCGACGTCGGCCAAGGCATCCATGGACCTCGGCAAAGATCAAACCTACTTTGATCTTATAAAAAAAAAAATCATTTTTGAATAGTGAAATTACTTCACTGCCCTTAAGTATTTTGTCCAAATAGTGTTCGATTAATCCTTTCGCCTGGAAATTGATTTTTCAGGCAAAAAGGAACTTTTAAAGTCATATGTGAAAAAATAAGGGACCTATATTTGAAAAGATTAAAGATGAAGGATTTTAAATGTCAATATCAAAGATTAGGGATTCACATTGTTAAAATATAAAATATAAAAGACTTATAATTCTAAAAAAAAACAAAGAAGACTTATATGGAGAAATGGTAAAAAAAAGGGACTAAATTGGCGATTTTCTCATTAGGAGTATTACTTACTGTATTATTAAAAATATATATAACATTAATAAATTCTTTTTTGCACTTAAGATTGCTTAATATTACCACATATTAAGCAGTTTTGTTTTTTTCTTAATTTTCATCCGGAAATTCTAATAACGAACTTCAATTTTAAGTTGCCAAAAATTAAGATGACTTGTTATTTATTATAGACCTTTTTGCTTGAAAATTATAATAATTTTCTTTTTTAATAAAATAATTTTGCAAAATCCACCTGATCAGGCCACTACAACAAAAAAGAACCATTGCCGGAGCTTCGACCTTCAAAGAAATAGAGCCAAAATATTTTTACACTCCACTATATAAATGGTTTTTAGGTTCAACTTCTCTATTTTCATAAAATGTTGAATTACATATAAAGTGCTGCATAATTTATTCATCATAATTATAATGCATGGTCCAACGATCTGCCCACACAATTGTGGTACTGAGAGGCATTTGAACAAAGAAGGAACTATAGATTGCAACAAAAACTCTCCATGGATAATTAAAAAAAAAAAAAAGAGCAATCCTAAAGGAGGTTAATGCAAGTTTCTGTCAACTACAAGTCCATAACTACACATGAATAAACTCCCCAAACACCCACCATAAACTCTTTCACATTGCACCAACATGTTTCCGAAAGGGTTAGATATTCTTCAGGCTGAAAGTAAAGACACCGTGCAGCAAAAAATTGTATCCTGAGTTTTTTTAACAGCACTGCTTCCCTGTCGTTGTTGCTAGCCTCTGAAACCTATTGCTCATGTTGTCCTCCATACCGAAATTTGCAAGGGCAAAGTACATTGTGGTATAGAATCATAAAATAGCCGCTTGAGCAAAACCATCCTCACATGTAGCTACCTTCTCTAGGTACCACTTCAAAAGATCAAGTCATTTAATTGAGCACATTCCTACCTTGGAAATCGTTTTTGACAATATACGCACTTTCTTCAACATTTGCACATGAGCAATTTATTCTGTGCCTGGACAGTTAGCAATTAATGGTTAAGCTTGGGTAATCGCAAACATAAGATATGATACAATCTTACCATTCAAAATGATCCTCACAACAGATTGAACCCCAAATAATAGAAAGTCCAGCAGCTTTCCTGCATGTGCATATATATTTCCATATGATTTATTCAGTGGCATTCTGAACTCGTAAAACAAATTAGTCCCTTTAGTTCTAAGACAGATAATAATAGAATCAGAAGAAGATGGTAAATGCAGAAGTTAATATTGATTTTGATATTTGCCATGAAAAGTCAACTTCCATGAATCTTTCCACAATTACCCAAGATGTGGTTCTTCCAAGTAACAATGCCCAAACCATCCCTCACTCCCTTCATTGACTTTTGAAGCAAGCATATAACACTTCAGATCTTTCTCCTATCATTATGCATCAACTAACAATGGGAAGAAAATGTTCTTGTATTTAATATTATTAATCATCCTAAAAAGTGTATGTCATATTATATCTTCTCCTAAATTTTACTTTCATGTTTGACCAAGACTCAAAACCATCAAATTCAGTTATATGTAAAAGAACCCTTTTACAGTGAAACATAGGATCAAATACGTTTATACTTTCGATTCAATATAAACTTGAATGTGTAAAAGATGTAGACATTCTTTTATGATTCACTTACCATGTTGCACTGTACATATCATAGAACTTGTCAACAGCTTTGTTCAAACAATAATGGCAAGCTAAAAGATCTCTGATGTCAGTCACCTTGCATGTTGATTTGCAGCATTTGACCTATTTCATGAGCATAAGAAAAAAATCAATATCTCAAATTAAAGAGAGAATCAAATTAAATGAAGCAAGAAATAGATTCAACTATTCACAACTAATAAACATGGAAAAAAGGGCACATTATTGGCACAGCACTAAGCTCAACTTCTTGCATGAAACTTATTTAGCTCATATTTCCTTGTCCAACGTTCTCAAAACAATAAACAAAAATGCAGCTTAACACTGTTACTGCCTTGATTCCTTGCGGCTTGAAGATTTACTAGAATTTTACTTGTAGAAAATGTTATCAATATTGCCACAACCCTTCCACCTGTTCCCACGGTGCTAATTTTTGGCCATTCCCTCACAATCACTGATATAAGTTCCATGAATACTTAGTATCACAAATAGGTAGCTTGACACATCCAAAAGAAGAAAGAGCACACCTATGTACAGGGGTAATCTGTGAAGCTCCATGGAGAAAAACAATAGTAGACCATAGCATGTAAAATAAACCCTTGCCAAACGCTTAAGCTTATATGAATAAAACTGTGAATGAGAGTTGTGTGCCCGAATGTGCTCCCTTAGGTGACCTGCACTGGAAATATCATGAACAGCATTTCCGAGTCAGTGGCCAATTTTGAAGATTTAACTTGATGATACCAAATGAGAAAAAAGCCAGTACATCCACAATAATGAAGTTTATTTCAATGCTGTGTACATTTCAATCTAAAAATTATCCAGCAGACAACTGCATATATATGCCATCAAATTAGAAGAAAAAAGGAAAGTATTATTCCAAACTATCTTCCCAAGTAAAAACATATGGATTTCGCTTCTTATTATTAATGTTCTATTAAGACTAGATCAAACTCGCAATTTATTATCAAGTAAGTCTTGTCACAGAATGGATTTCAAAGTGTCCCCAAAACAAATGGCAAAATCTAAAATCACCTTGTTTATACAAGGACCAAGACAAGTACCTTCTAGAATTTAATATCCAATCAAATTTTAAGCTAAGAAAGGATGCAGATATTGAAAACCGATGCAACTAACATGCATCACATGCACGTATAACAAGAACTATGATAGCTTTCCGATTGTAGTAAAACTATGCTATCCAACAGATAATGTAATAAGCCAGCCAAAAATAATTACATTGCAAATGATTCTGCATACCTGTCACAAAAGGCATTGCTGCAGGTCAGACATGTAGCTAAAGTTATTGTACAACGGCAAACACTGCACTTTGCAGTTGACAGGTCTCTGCCAACATGATAACATCTGCAAATTGCAAGATCAGGAAACTAAAATTTTACACCAGTACAAAATCGCAATTAATCAAGTAAATTTGTTCCAGATCAGTTACAGATTGCGAGTAAGCTTTACAGCTGAAAATTTTGAAAAGGGAGAATATAGGATCAAAGATGTTCAAAAATCTTATCCTGTTCTGAAGAAAAAGAATACAGAACCAAACAAATTCTAGATACAAAGATAATTCAAGTCAGTGATATACATGAATGTAAAAAGCACTAACGATCTTCTATCTTTTACGGCCCATCCTCACCCCCAAAAATCCAATAAACCAAAAAGAATGAAATGGCAAGGGGAGAGTGTCGCAGCAATACATACCAGAGAGCATAGGTCTAGGATAAAAGGTCCACACTATCAATAAATTAAGAGCAAACAATTCTGATAGATCGATGAAACCTTTTGTATAATTCAAGAAGATCTCTGGATATTGAACTTGATTTATTTTGAGCAAATGACACCTGTTCAATGAATTGCTTGTTATGAACTAAAACAGAGTATGGCTTCTAGACACAGCAACTAGATGGTCTGCAAAAAATTTGATAAAACTGAAAGACACACTTACCTTGTTACATGCCTCAACAAATGAAATTGGTTGGTGTTTAGATGTCATCACCAGACAATCTTCAGCAAGGTGCCCAGGCCTTTGACATTTCCGACTGAAAGACGAAGATAGCAGTCATGATCTCTGAAAATCGCAGTGAACAAGTACTTTCAATTTTCTTGTCCTAAAACATTAGAGATACATCTAATAGGCCCAATCTATTTCTTTCCCATGAAATCCGTAGCATTTGCGTAATATCTTGAAGCATATAAATATAAAGTCAAATGTACCACTCATAAGTGCAAAGACTAGATCTCTTCTTGGACCAGCAATTAAGGTCATAGTTCCAAGTGTCCCCACCAGATTCAGGTACTTCTAAAGAAGTGTTATCTCTAGAGAAGGAATCAATTGTGATACTACTGCTCAAAGGAGCCTGCAATAGAGGGAACTGAACATTTACACCAATGCTACTCAAGAATCTCCGTATCAGTGCTAAAAAGGAAATGCATGAAGCACCTCTTGCAGTCTAAGACTTTGCAGAAGCTCGGATTTGCAGTCCACACTACATATGTCATCATCTGTATGACAAATTTAATAAGTCAGATCACTGCAAAGGCGAAGGAAAAAAATGCATTGCATAAACAGAGTAGACAGGTAAATAAGCAGATGAATACTTACCTCGTCACATATAAACTCCCCAAATTTCCCGCATACAACACAAACAGGTTCACCAGGTACAGGATATCTCTGCTCAAATTGGCTCTTAACATTATCAACTTCATTTGTGCTAGCTGGCAATACAAGAAAAAGAAGATAAAAAAAAAAACCAAAGAAAACAACAAAAACATATCTGATATTGACAAAGGGAAGTGTGTATTAAAGCCCAACTATTGTGTTCTCAGAAAATTAAAGGCATAATTGATTCTAAATAATGAAAATAACTACAATACTTTATTAGTAATTCTACTTGGTTGTCTCCTAGAAATACAAAATCAGGGAAAATACACAGAGCAAACTACTTGGGTTAATGACTACAGAGAAATTGTGTCAAATCCGACGGTGTCAACTAGAAACTGAATCACAACAATATCAACTAAGATGATTAAAAAGATAAAAGACAATAACTACTATGTTTGTTTAAAATACCTGCAGAACAATAGCCAACCTAGTCCATTTTTCATCAAATTCCTCTACAACTATTATATATCTAGCAACATATAACATGAGCAAACAAAATATGGTTACATTTAACTTGCTCTGAAAACCTAAACTTCACCGAAAATTTCAGAGGCACAAAATTAGACAAACTGATTTGCATTCCCTCCACAAGCCCTAGATTTTGGGCAATCTGAAGTGTGAAAAAAAGGGCTGTTAACTACAAAACCCATTGAAACATAGGGGCATCCAGTAACAGACCTGATATGGGAGGACACTGGTTTTTATTGCCAGGGGTATCCAGTGACAAAACAGAACTACAAGGAGGATTAGGCAGCTCTTCAGGCTCAGGGTCACATGAATCATTGGAATCACCTGCAGTTCATGACAAAGTACCAACCAAAAATGAGGCCAAGTCCAGAGGCAACTGCAGTTTAGTGTAACTTTTTCTATTTCCTCACATGAGGAAACCTACGGGGAATAGTGATCAAGAACACAACTTCCATTCCGTTAGATACTCTCAGTTCAAGCAAAAGATAACAGGATTATTCTTTTTGCAGTCAATATCCAAATAAATAGAGAAAGCAAACGATACAGTAGGAAGAATGTATTATAATGGGTGGGTTGTTCCTCATTGTCTCGAATGATAAACATGATTAGCATAGACAAGAGTTAAACACTAAAGCTGAAAAACAAAAGCTATAAACGTTCCAAGTCAAAGGTTGGATACAGTTCAAGTATAAAAAACCATATGGTCTCTCAATGCCAAACCATATACAACAGAAGAATACTGAGGTGTCAGTGGCATACTTGCATCTAATCTTCGAAATAACAGTCACAATCAAAACCATCATTTTCCAACCCCCCGAAGAGATTTGAGAACTTACTTTCGTAGGCTACCAAATGCAAAGCAGATCCTGAAGTCCCCTGCAATGTGATCAGTCATAATAGTAGGAATTTCGCACTAATATCCAAAACTGGACTCCAATCCAAATAATTTTCTAGTTATCTACTCATAGGGCAGACTACATATTGCATACCAGCACATCAGCAGTTAATTCTTCATAAGCCTGTACAGTATCGACCTCCTTCCTGTTAATTAATTCATAAATCCTTACGAAACTTAAACATAAACTAAAACAGATGTTGAAAAAGGATAAGTTAAAAAAAATTATTTAAATTGACCTTCTCATTTCGATATAGTCCTGGTGAGACATAGGCCCATCCTTTTGTTCAACATTATCGCTTTTAACTAACGGTTGAGTGTGCTGGCGGTGGCGCTTCCGGTTATCTGTTCTACCGTTAACGGGGAATGGCTCCTCTGCCGCAGGAACGTTCCCGGTAACGACGTTGTAAGCTGAAAATTGAATTGAAAAAAAAATTGATTAATTTAAGAAATTGTTATATTAGATTACCGAAGCTCTTGATTAATTCAATACCTCTGAGATTTCGAATAACTGAATTGAGATTGAAATCTTTGTTGTACGTATAAGAAGGATTCTTGTAGAAATTGCTTCTGTTAGCCATATCTTTCTCGCTCTCGCCGTGACACGATGCACCACGCAGCAACTTATTTGATCAATTAGCTCCTTTTTGCCGCTTCTACCCTCTCCATTCTAAATTAACATTGAAATTCTAGTTATAATAAATTATTTTAAATTTATTTTGGACACAATTCACTGTCTATTTAATCTTTTCCTTCCAAAATAATAATAATAATAATAAATGATTTCTAGAATTCAACATTATTTTTTCTAAAAAAAAACACATTATTATTCCCTCCATTTCATAATATAAAGAGACAGTCGTCATTTTTCGTGAATTAAAGAGTTTTAAATCTAATTCTGTTATCAAAAATACTCTTTTTCTGTCGTTCCTTCTTAATACATTTATCTTTCTTTATAATAAATGAATGAGTATATTAATGGAGGGGAGATTGAAAAAAAAATATCTAAAGGTAGGATGGATGACTTAATTCAGAGGTTCAATATTGATTTGACCATGTACAAAGCTGTGCATTGTGCTGGTGCGGTCTTTGAATCGACGGATGATTATGTCATGGTGTTTGCAGATGAACTTGAGAGAGGGCTCAGGTTCCCCGTCAACCCCTCCATTGTAGAGTTTATGGCTATGTGCTACACCACTCTCTCATACCTTCATCCGAAAGCGATTTGGGCACTGACATTTTTTATTGTTATATGTCCTCGTAATCAACTTTGGACTTTTTCAACATTTTATTTATAGTCACTAGGGAGTGTACGCTGAGTGTCCAATCTTGCGTAGGCTCTCCTAGACTTATTGACCCTTTCAGGTCAAAAGTCCTTAATTGGCAAGAATACTATTTTCTTTTGGAGAAGAAAGGAGGCTGATCATTCAGTTCTATCAAGAGCTCCAAGGTCTTCGGTTGATGTTTTCCAAGATTGATTTGTGGAAACTGAAACCTTTGTTGGTGAGGTTCGCGATGCAAGTGAATTGGGCTCTGTTCAGGGACTCCCAGGGAGCGGGCACTAGCGATACAGATTTCATGCCAATGCTTTCTCAGATATTGACTTAGCACTTTGCGGGATTGGCTCCATGGAGAGGGGCATCCCAAGGTTCACTTAGGAGTGGGTGGTCCACTATCTAGGCTTCTTCTCATCAAACTGTCCATGTTTAACCTGAACTAGATGTGCCCTACGAAATGGGGGGAATTTTTGGCGAGGTCATCCTTTTGTCTTTTATAACTTTTTCATCTAACTATTTTTTTCTTTTTTGTATTTGTGGAGATGGTATATGTGAAGAGGATGCTCAAGTTGATTAAACCCAAGAGAAGGGAGGCCCAGGTCTAGCTGACCTCAACTAACAACATGTTTCCCGCTCGTCTTGTGATGGACGAGAAAGGTATGGAAGGACCAAAGATTCTCCTTCCCGCCCTGCCCACATTAGGGATTTGAGGCATTCTCTTAACAACTTTTAGCTGCCCTGCAAGCTTGATTTCACTCATCCGAGGGTGGCCAAACATTTTTGTCACAGCATGTTAGTGTGGGCTAGTAAAATGGAAGCCCTCTAGAGGTGTGAGGAGTTTTCTTGAGATCGAAGCTCACATATCTGAGATAGGTTTTGCCTTTGGGTTACCTCTTTTATCTAGAAATTTTTGGCTAATACCATCTTTTTCCTCTTTTCAGGTAAGCTTGCTACTCCTCCATTTAGATGAGGAGAGAAGGAGGGCGAATTAGGAGAGTCTCTCTCAGGTGGAGAAGTTGAGTGGGGTTGAGGCTGCAATGGATTCCCTTAAACGCAAGCACAAGAAAGCAAGGGGGAGTTGAAAGAGGTTATCAAAGAGCCGGATGAGTTAGCAGTTCAGGTCTCTACTTCGCAAATTATCCTTGAGTCAACAGAGATGGAGGTTCATGAAGCCGAAGACAGGATCTCGTAGCTGAGCGGCGAACTTGAGCCCTCCTCGGAAATTATCTCTACAAAAGATAAATTGATCAAAGATCTAATTGATTGAGTTTTCGAGATGGACTTTGTGGGCTCATAACAGCCAACTAGAGGAATTGAGAATCCACCTTGAATCTTTGGACTATCAGCAAGATATTGCCCAGCAGGCTCTTGTGGAATATAAAGCTTCTCCTGACTTTCAAGAGGATGTTGCCTGAGAGACATTCCGGTTTTATAGCCTAGGCATGAACTTCATGACTCAGATGCTTTGGGACAAAGTGCAGCTATACCTTATCTTCTCACTCTATCATGGGTATGCCTTAGATAAGGACAATAGAGACGGGCATGGCTTCATTCCCTTTTATGAAGATGAGTTGAAGGAGATTGCGGACTTCGATGTTCAGGAATTAAGGCTTGCTTTGGTCCTCTCTGCACCTGTGGTTCCAAATTTTTCTTAGCTTTACAATTCATGGTTGCAGGAAGGTGGGTCGGACCATCTCGAGAAGGTTTTGGATTTTGCTATTTCCGTCGATTTAGAGCTTGTGTCTGCTAGTGATCCTATTCATGTAACTCCCTCTGATGCCCCTTTCGCTAATGAAGCAGTTGAGCCTTATTCAAGGGGCTAATGTAACCTTCTTTGTAATATGTATGTTTTGAATGAAGTTAATTTTTTATTTTGGTTTCTTTTGTTTTTTGAATTCCTCTCCCCTATATAAATATATACATATTCTTAGTGAGAATATCCTTTGATTTAGGGAAAGTCCCGAAGGCGAAACCCTCCCGATTTTTTAGGGAGGCACAGTTCCACCATACTGATAAGAGGACTCGAACTCGGAACCTCAATCAGCAGATACTAGCGTGCTTGCCACTAGGACAAGTCCCAGCCAGTGGGGTGACTCGAACTCAAGACCTCCCCAAGGGGAGAGACTTAAGTGTTGGGGTGTTAGCCAGCTTGGCCACCCCCAACTTGTCGTGAGAATATCCTTATTCGATCAGAATATAGTCATATTGGCACGGGAATTAGGTAAGCAGTTCTTGGGTATTTTGGAGATGGAGAGAGGCAATTTGGGTATCTTGGAGATGGAGAGAGGCAATTAGGTAAGCAGTTCTTGGATATCTCCCGATAACACTCCGAAAGATCAAATCATTGAATCTCCAAAGAAGAGAAAATCACCAATTTAGTCCCTTTTGTTTTATCATTTCTCCATGTAAGTCCTCTTTGTTTTTTTTTAATTATAAGTCCTTTATCTTTTATATTTTAACAATGTAAATCCCTAATATTTGGTATTGACATTTAAAATCTTTCATCATTATTTTCTTAAAATATAGGTCCCTTATTTTTTTACATTTGTCTAGAAAAGTCCTTTTTTGCCTGAAAAATCAATTTCCAAGTGAAAGGATTCGCCGGACACTAATTGGGCAAAACATCTGAGGGTAGTGAAGTAATTTCACTATTCTCAAACGAAAATGAAATGAAAAGATCTCCCGCCAATAGCCCACCACGCATCTGCAATAAGTTGAACGCTGTTCTTCCCAAGAGGAACCCCCTTACGAAGAAATGCAGGGACCAAGGGCTCCACATATTTTCACATCTTTTGTGGTTACTAACTCCATAGTTGCATCAAAAAACATCTTCAGATTCCCTTCGTCATCATGGATGAACAAGTGATGCAAGCATTTTCTGAATTGGTTTGAGTCAAATAACCCCCTAACATCATGAAACCACCTGAGCTTTCTACTGGTAATCTTAGCTCTGCTGCTCCAACTTGATCCAATGAACAAGCAGAAAGATTAAGGACAACGGAAGAATCAGATAATCTTTGCGATATTTGCTTGTAGAACTCAAAGGACTTTCTGAAATGTGCAGCGCAGCCGCTACTGAGGTCTCTGTGGGTTCTGATAGCATTCCCAAGTCAATATCCACAATCATTCCAGGGCCAATAGTTGCAGGACCAGATGCAAAGACCACAATTTGAGCACCCATATTGATTGAGCATCCTTCTAATAGTCCTAAAGCAACTGATATTGCTACTCCTGTTGATCTCGGTGGGCGATGACCAGGGATGGTCTGTGTTGAAGTATGTATATCTTCAATTGCTGTTGTAATGTTGAATGAAAAAAAGAAATTTGTTTGAGAATAATGAAATTACTTCACTGCCCTATGATGTTTTGCCCAAATAGTGTCCGGCGAATCCTTTCACTTGGAAATTGATTTTTCAAGCAAAAAAGGACTTTTCTAGACAAATGTAAAAAAATAAGGGACTTATATTTTAAGAAAATAATGTGAAGGATTTTAAATGTCAATACCAAAGATTAGGGATTTACATTGTTAAAATATAAAAGATAAAGGACTTATAATTCAAAAAAAAAACAAAGTGGATTTACATGGAGAAATGATAAAATAAAAGGGACTAAATTGGCGATTTTATCTCCAAAGAAAAACAGAACAAACTTTTATAGTGCAAAAGGAGAATCAGTTACCTCTCTAGGGTGTGATGGGATTCGTATTTATACAGGAAAATAGCGGGTATTTTCGTTATTATTAAGATCTCTCCATGTGATTAGCCAGAGAGCCATGTTTTTTTAATTTTTTATTTTCATAATGACTTATGAAGGTATCTAAATTCACGATAGATAGGGTGAAGGTTGTGATTTAATCAACTCCCAAAAGATTGAGTAAGAACTTGCATTAAATGAGCACTATGTAAACATTAAATGTGGATGATGTGCAGTGTTTTTAAAGCCGGATGGGACCGGCCGGTCCGACCGATTCAACCACGAATCGGACAGGTCTCCGGTTCGGCTAAACCTGAAAAACCGCTCTGGGTCAAAAACCGGGTTGACCAAGTTTGACTGATCAAAACCGGGTAAAACTAGGTCAGACCTGCTGTTTTGGGTCAAAATTTAAAATTTGCTCTTGTTAGGTTTCAAACATGGGTCATCAAATGTATGTCTCCCACTGCACCACAAGATTTTTTATGTTTTATTTTGTTTCGATATAATAAAATATTATTTTGGAATCAAAATTTTTACTACACCTTTATACTTGAGTTTTTTATTCGTTTATAATCATATTTCCATATATCAAAATTATTATTTTCATAATAAAATTAGTACTAAATTATATAACATATGTTTTTCCTTACAAAATAAATATAAATTTTGTTTGAAAAATAAAAATTTACTTTCATATAAATTTTTTATGCTATATTATTTAATTTATAATTATAAAAATTACTAAAAATAAAAAATGATCAAATCCGGTCGAACCCGATCTGACCGGTCCGACCTTAATCCCTTTATCTATCTGGTTTAATATCCGATCCCATTTTAAAAACAATTGATGCTTTGCTTTTGCGTATTTCGCATAGATGGGATGTTGCAGGATGTACTTGCTTTCAGTAACAAGATGATCTTTTGCTCGCTATAAAACCGAAGGGGGGCCTCTTGGCATTGTTGTGGGGTTTGCTATATCTCCCATATATGATTGGAGAAGGAGAACCCATAAACTTTGGGCCTTTTAAGAGAAGGGAATCATGTTCCCTTTAATACTCCCTCACCTCTAGAAGTGTGCCATTTTCGTTATAGGATACTCGAGAATCCAGAATCACATTCTTTAAATCAAATAAAATTTTACTATAAATTCATATAATTACATATAAAAATTAAGTGAGTCAGAAACTTTCGTTAAATTATTTCAAATTGATGCACTGTAATCAATATAATAAGCGGTAGAATTTTTAAAAAAGTTGTTTCGTGATCTTCTTCATGTTCTGAACCACCGGTGCACTCTTTGTATTGCAAAGAGAATTTTATGAGAGGAGAAGGCCGCCCCAGCAAATGTTGGTCAACATGGGTAGAAGAATTTTGGATCACTCCTTCACTCAACATGAGCAGCTACTCCCATTGTAACTTGAATATCACAGACCTTTAAAAAGCACATGTCAAGAGCTAAAAGTATAAAATAATAAAATATATATTATTTGATATAAATATTTAATTTGTTCACTTCAATGATATTTTTAGAAATGTTTATCTAAAAATCTAAGTAAGGATAATATTATAATAAGTATTTATCTATAAATAAATTAAAAATTAAGGTCATGCATATAGGGGTAAAATTTACAAAAAAAAATGTATTTGTTTTCAGAATAATGGTAATTATGTACTGTTGTAATAGTAATAAGTACAGAATCAACTGAAAGAAAAGGAAATATCACTTCCGTCCCATAAAGATAGGTCACGTTTCTTTTTTCTTTTATTCTAAATTATAATCTAGTTTTTTTAGGAGGGATAGTTGTGGGTTAAAACACTAAATTACCATCATTAATTATCTCTTCATTTCTATTACTTTCACTTCTAATAAATGGAATATAAGGTATAAAAGTAAAATTACCCTTAAAATTAATTAGCTTAAATATATTAATTAATTTTTTTTAAAATACATGAAAAAATAAACTAGATTATTTTTATAGAATGCTAATTTTCCACGACCCCTACACAGTAAATCACATGGTAATCAGTTGCCGTGTTCATTATGCGTCAGAAGTAAGCATTTGTTTTATGCGGTCAAAAGACTCAAAACACAAGTGCATGCAACACCTAGAAGAAGAGAAGCCCAAAAACGACATTTGCCAGTAGGCGCAGCTTCTTTTTGCTTGGGTTTCTTTGGGCAAATATTTTTGTAGTTGCCACAACCCACAGCCTATAGGAATATTGTGCTGATCGCAAATTGTGCAGGCTTCTCTTTGCTTAAACCAGCAACAGAGTTTTCAAAGGGTTACTTCCTAAAATATACCTTAAACATTGAAGGTTGGTCCCTGCAAACTCAAAATACCTCTTCCTATTTGTCTGCACCGAACCACGTTCTATTGGCAGTATGTCTGCGGTGTATAGTTTTGAATCCTGTAAATCTTGATACATGGTAGTTTTTCTGCAAAAAAGACAAAAACAGAAAACCTCTTGCTCATATATAGTAAGTTTAGCCTAATGATACAGGCAAACCATAGTAATTTCCGAAGTCGCAGGACCAAATACATCCAGCACAAAGTGGGAATTAAATTAAAAACATACAGGCAAACCATGGTAAGACAGGTACAATTCAGCTGCATTGAACATAAAGAAGAAGAACACAAAAACATATGATCTTAAAAAGCCATTTCCACCGGGGCGTCCGAAATAAATCCAGAACAAAGTTTGAACTAAATTAAAAACATACAGGTAAACCATGGTAAGACCGGTACAATTCAGCTGCATTGAACATGAAGAAGAAGAACGCAAAAACATATGATCTTAAAAACCTATTTCTACCGGGGTGTCCGAAATACATCCAGCACAGAGTGGGAATTAAATTAAAAACTTACAGGCAAACCATGGTAAGACCGGTACAATTCAGCTGCATAGAACATGAAGAAGAAGATCACAAAAACATATGATCTTAAAAAGCCATTTCCACCGGGGTGTTCGAAGGGACTCATGCATATATAATCTTAAAGACGGGGTGTCCCCGATTTCCAGTTAGAGTGGCAGTAGCTGTCTAGGTTGACCAAAGATGTGATTCGAAATTCTTCTGTTCATGCTGTCCAAGATAACTTGTCCTACCCCCGTCACCCTCCTCACAAACAACTCTCTCATGACTTCCTGCACAATTCTGTTATACAACCAAACCAAGAGTGGTTCAGCTGCATAGAACATGAAGAAGAAGATCACAAACAGACCGGTCATGGCTGATGATGAAGAATCAGCTGCTGGGAAAAGGAATGAAGCTGAGATTGCTAACGAAACAGAACCGGATAAATTCTTACAGCAGCTAAAGTATTTTCTTGCATGCATCCGGTACCAACGATTGGATGAGAATCTGTGTTCCATTTTGTATGCCCAGCAGTAAATGAGAAAACAAGAAATTCCTAGAGAAGCTATAACGGGATGGGTATCGAACGGTGTTTCTTTTCTCCCTTGATATAGCACCTGCATGATTTCAAGAATACGGATAAATGTAAATGCAAAAGGCTCGTGGGGAAAGATATCCATAAACCCACAATGGGACAAGCAAGAAATGTAGTAGAATTCCCCGAAATGAATGCAGCACTGTGAACCCTTGATGATGGTGAGGAAATTAGATAGATATATAGGAAAGAAAAATCATAAGGGAAAGGATGACTAGCAAGTCGGCAGTTCATTTGCAAAAAAATATCATTATCATTTCCGTAAGTGTTGCTGTCACAAAATATATATATTTATATATAAGATTTGATAAGTGATTCCAAAGCACCATGCTCGGTCCGCATGATTAGTAATAAAAATATTAACAATTTCTAAGTTTAAATTATTTAAAACTTGAGTCAGGTCTTTAACGATTAAAATTAAAGGTTAATTGTCTATTTAAAAAAAATATAAATAAAAATTTATCAAGTACTTTTAGGGTTTAGTTTATCTTTTTAAGGGATTTAGTTTATAAAATATATTTCTTAAAAAATTATAGAAAAAAAGGATATAAAAGAAATTATTTTTTCTTAAACAAATGGATAGTTTACTGTTAATTTTTTTAATGTTTATCTCTTTTTTCCTTTTGGGTCTAGATTAGTTCTCAAAGTACAAATTATTACTACCATTAAAACAAAAATGTTAAAAGCATTAAAAAAAATTAAAAATCAGATAAGCTTAGTAAAAATTAATATTACTAATTTACATTGTATCAAATAATTAGTAAAAAAAATATGGATATGTGCTTGTGGAGTTTTTGACAAATTGGATAAATTGAGAATATATTGTATAACAAAAATGTTATGGAATAGTATAGAAATGTTCATGTGAAGCCTCCAACTATCAACAACAGTTAAATTAATCATCTTTCTTTAAAAAAAATGGAATAAAATTGAAATAATCACTCGTAAGGCTTACTTTATAAAACATATTTTATTTTAAAAAATAATTTTTATAAAATAATTTATTTTTTCTTATAAAAAAATTGACTTAATAGTTAATCATTAAAAATTTAACTTAGATTTATAAGATGGTTTTGTAACATTCATAACATTCATAGTTTTGCATAAGAACGTGTAGCTTTATGAGATCGATGGAAAATTTTGACAATGGTTATCTTCATATCCAGTGGCGAGACATGGGACTAGATTCAGGCAATGGACTCGTAGTAGGTGTAGTGGAAAACTAAAAGTAGTCTCCCAAATTGGGATCAGGGTTACTTGGGGTTTGTCTGGCAGCCGCATAGTCCTTGTGGGCACTAAGCACTTGACCTCCCTTACTGTAAGACTATTGAGTCATTATGATTTATCTCTTTCACTATTCTGTCGGGTTGGGGTATCAAGACCCTAAGGGCGAGGTATTTCGTATTATGAGTCTAAGGGTTACTTGGGGTTTGAAGCGCCGGGATCATCGCTCTCCTGTCCGATCAACATCGTTATTGAAGCTCAATTTTTCTTTTTCTTTTTTTTTATAGATTTTTTCTATGGACCTGATTCATGACCTTATTCATGAACTATGTGGCTACAATTTAACTACATTATGATCTTATATGTGGAGTTCTGGTATAATTAAATTGCATGATTTATGGATGAGCCTATAAATAAAGTAGATAATAATATTCACCCTTTTTTTTTTTAGTAATATTGCAGTCTTATCAATTTTCAAAGCAACAATTCAAAGATGTTAAATCATTTTATGCATATAAATATAAATTATAACTGCAAATATATTAACATATTCATATTTGCTTGGTTTTTTGGCTTGCTTTATGAATGATATTTTGTTAAAATTAAAATATAGAAACTATATGATTAATAAGTTGAATTATTTCAAAATCTTTGAAATTTGTTTTCTGACATAGCGAAACCCAAGAGTAAAACAATACACTAGAAAATTTGTTTATTGTGTCGCAGAAAATAAGACAATTTTGTGAGAGGAGGAGAACTGCCCAACAAATCTTTATGCAGCAAGGACAGCTACTCCCACTGTAATTTCAAACTCGCCTTTGCAAGATTAGCATATATAAAAGGAAATTCTTAATTGGAAGACCCGTTTTCATAAAAAGAATATTAATTGGGGTGGCTTCTTTTAATTAGGGATGAATATTTATCAGGTTAGACAGGGCCGGTGTATTAATCCTACTCAGCTGCTATTGAGTACTCAGGCTTTGACTTTTGAAGCAATGTTTTAAAAATAAGACTGAACGTAAAAAGCACACCTTAACGTTATAATTGAGTGTATTAATCTAACTTAGCTGATTATAATAAAAAGTTATGAGTTCATGCACTCCACCCGGTATTATTTATATGAGTTATTTGTATTAATTTTTTTTATCATTAAATATAAATTATTGTTATTAGTTTAGTAGATATTTTATTAATTTTTTTATCATATTATCATGTGTGTTTTTCTCTTTTCTCTAATCACTCATAGATTTGATTAGAATCATAAATATGAACATTTTAGAAAAAAAAATTATTTCTTTAATTTTGATAAAATGACATTTAATGATTTATAAAATGTGATGGAGATAGTAATAAATTTTTTCTTCAGATATAATAATTTGAGGAAGCATTCTGAGTAGTTTAAATGTTTAGAAACCCATCACGATCAAAACCGGGCAGTTTCAGTAGGAACAATTTGATTGGTGCAAAGATTATCAACATTTTATTATTATTATTATTATTATTATTATTCATTTGGAAATTTTGGAGTGCTGCTTGGACTGACGCCTCTTTATAGGTAGGAGTATATTCTTGGAATCATGAAGAGTATTAATTATATTTACCTCTAATTTCAGTAATTTCCTTTCTCTTTCTTCTATCAGCAGAAAGAATCCTTGTTGGTTGGATACATTTGAAGCCAATTAATATTATTCTCCAGGTTGGGGCCTTTATGTGTGTGTGGTCCAGCAACTGGAAATTACTTGGGGCGGGGGGTTTTTAACATACTGAGTCATTGGCCTAAACTTATTGTGAATTTCGGTTTGAGAACGTCTTGTTCTTGACTCCTTGTTTTGGTGATATGCTAAAAAAATGTATGCTAAAGATAATGCTCGTCTATCAAAAACTAAATTAAACGTCAATTTTTTGTAATTTCATATTTAAAATTAAATATACATATTCCTATTTCCTATTCATATTATGTAATTAGCAAAAAGTAAAGAAAAAAAAAGGGAAACTACACAAAAAAAACTATTTCTTTCATTCTAAAATATAACTCATTTTAGCCTCCAGTATTTACAAAAAATAAAGAAAAAAAAAACTGTACATAAAAACTGCTTCTTTCATTCCAAAATATAAGTCATTTTAGTTTCTTATATTTATCTCACAATATAAATCATTTTAGAATCTTGTGTTTGTTTCACAATATAAGTTATTTTATAATTTTCAGTACATATTCATTATTTTTTCCATTCTTACCATCATTTAATATTTATTTTTATTTATTATGAAGAGATACAACTGTATGTATAAATATAAGAGATCAAGGTTTTTAAAATCGAGATTTTACGTAAACTTGGTCAAGGACTTATAAACTCGAAACATAAACTCGAATCATAAAATCGTAAAGATTATTTACTGGTTGAATGCATATATATATATATATTAAATAATAAATATACCAACAAAATATAATAAATATGTCAATAAATATATCAAATTATTGTCAAAAGCCCAAAGTCATGTAAATGCTTTTAATGTTATTCCCAAGGAGTTAATAAAAGTTCAAGTACGAATGGGTGTTACAAATTTTGATTTCAAAATAATAATATTTTATTATTTTAAAACAAAATAAAATATAAAAAAATCTTGAGTTACAATAGGGAAATGCTTTTCGTGTTACTCCAAAGGAATTATCCGGCTTGGGCTAGTCTGGTCCTACCTGGTTTAATCGGTAATATATGACCAAGCCTGGTATTTGCCCAGAAAGGTTTTCAAGTGTAATCACCCTCTTTCTATCCAAAAAAAATTTCTACGAAGATTTTAACTTCTAAGGACAAATTCTTTTTGGCGAAATTTCGTCATCTTTATAATTTGAAGACTTTGTCTAAAGTTTTAGATTAATTTGACTATTTATAAAACTTTAGACAACACTAATAGGTGTCATCTTTTAATTGGAGAAATTTAAGATGCTTGCATAATCCTCAAAAACTTCAAAACCATTTTATTAATACTACTATTTTTATAACTAGTTTTTGTAACTGTCATTAAAAAGAGAGAGAGGGAGAAAAATGGCTATTTGTTGAAGTTAAAGTGCCTTGGCTCATCAAAATAAACAAAAACCAGATTCCTCACTACTTTAATTAGTACATGAGAAAAGGATTTATCTTGACAGGCCATTATTTATGCGGCAAAACTCCTACGTTGGAATCTCATCAACAATGGCTTAAAGAAAGAAAGTAAGTATTCTTGAGTTTCGCGCAAGAAAGATGCAGAAGCTTAAACTATATATATATACACATAATATGGCATATTAATTAATGAATCAGATACCATGTAGTCTGTGATAAAAATTGGTCAGGCCTCCACGTAGGTACCCACCAACTGTTACTTGCCTCAAGGCAAGGAATCTTGAAATTTTCCATTAAAGAATTGCCGATCTTTTCTTGCAAAAACATTAAAAATTTTTGCTCAAAGGCGCTTTCTCTTTGACCATAAAACCCAAATGAGGACGATTCCACGGCGTGTGGCTAGCACAAGACTCCTCACTACGTAAAAATATATTTTATTATTCTCCATAGTAATATATACAATAAGGCTTGTGCTAGCCACACGCCATGAAAATTTTTAGGAAGAATTTCTAATATATATACAATAAGGCTTGTGCTAGCCACACGCCATGGAAATTTTTAGGAAGAATTTCTAATATATTACTATGGAGAATAATAAAATATATTTTTACGCAGCATATATAAATATAAGTTTAGCATTGTAAGTCGTTGAATTAATAAGAGCAAACGTTAAAGCATCAAACTCAAGTAGTCCGACATGAATCCGAAAGTTAATGGTATTTTACTCTTCTTAAAGTTAAAGTTGTATATATTTTCATTAAAAAGAATCTAAATAAGATAGATGACATCGATATGAATGATGATAATATATAACTCATATAGAGAAAAAAAATATAATAATGGCGTCTTCAGTTACAAGAATTATTTCTTAATTGTCTATTTGATAATTTTTATGATTATTATGATATAACTTACTCTATTGTAAAGAAAATTCAAAAAGCTTTGCAGAGTAAGTATTATATTGAGGAGATAGGTGCAAAACAAACTAAAATGCTGCCAGTAGATTTTTTTGATTTCAAATGGTGAACAATAAATCGATAATAGATCAAGTGAATGATTTTCTCATGATAATTACTTGTGTCTTCATGAAAATCTTGAACATCTCCTGATTCAAAATCAAGATGTACTTCTTTGAGCTGCTTTAAGGCATTGTCTATCCTTGCATGGAGAAGACCTTCAGATCCCCTCCCCTGCTACGACCTAAAAATTTATTTTATTATAATAATGATTAATGATCAAGTACCATTTTTTTTTCTTCTTGTAGGATTTTATTAATAATTTGCAAAAGCATACATGTTTACTAATTATTGTTGGTGTAAAGGATGATATAGAAAATGTGAATGAAGAAGAGCCATTTACAAGTATTGTCGAAATAGATGGTTCACGGGCAGCAATTATTATTTGAAATTTTTTTTTTTCTCTTTTTAAATAATTTTCTAGTTGTTTTTAAAATAGTTTTTGACAATTAGTTAATTTAGGTTTAATAATTTCAGGGCAATTTTTTGTACGAACACTTTGATTGGTGCAAGTGGGGAATTTAATGAGAGTTTGACTAGATTAGTAAAACTTTCTAGATTAAACGAAATTTTTATATAATATATTTTATTTACATATATATATATATATATATATTTATATTTAAAAAAATTTCATTTAAAAATATAAATTATTATTCCTATATTATATATTATATAATACTTACTCATTCCAAAAATGAATTTTATTGAAAGAATTTGATTTAATTCATTTAAAATATAATAATATCAATTTTTTTATAAAATTATAACATATTTGGAAAATGTTAAGTTTAATTTTCAATGATTTAAAATAAAAATAGAAACATTCAATTTTGGACAGAGAATAAATTTTATTTATTTTGTTTTGTATCAAAATATCGCAAATTTTAAGACGATATCACATGTAATTTTGTTAGCCCGAGCTATAATATATTGCCAACACTTCATAATGCTTTAATTACCAACCCTTAAAAACATGGTTGATGACCTCCTTTTAATATAATCGAATATCTATCTATCTATCTGAATAAAGTACATTACATTATTTTATTTATCTAGTCAAATTAGAGCTGAATGTGTGTGGTTTCCGAACTTGTAAGACACTCTGTCTATCAAATAGAAAAGAATTGACGGGGGAATAGGCGAATGTCCCTTCGAGCTTCTAACTGGTACATCACCATGAAGGGAAAAGCACTGCATCCGCAGATCGGGGTGTTAAACCCTTTGTTAAATGGGTCAAATTGAAATTAAAAAATATTCTTTCCATTTAAAATTAAATTATATATCTCATTTTGAATTTTAATAAATTTTATTAAAATAATTAAACTTAATTCATTTTAACTCTACGATATTATCAACTTCTTTATAGAATTTTTATTAATTTTAAAAATAAGATTTTTAAATTGAATTATTTCTTATGCGATTCTTGTATTATGTATTCATTTCGTCTCAAAATATAAATCTTTTTTAGATTCTTGTGTTTGTCTCACAATATAAGTTATTTTACAATTTACAATTCATATTTATTATGTCTTTTTCTATTCTTACCCTTCATTTAATATTTCATTCCATTTATTATAAAGAAATATAATTATATCTATAAATATAAAAGATAAAAGTATTTTAGACATAACAAATATACATTTATTGCTTATTAATTTATGTGAAACATTAACTAACGCGTGGGACGAAGGTAGCACATTTTATCTATATATGTAGTGCTATTTGGTCAAAATTTTTTGACCAAAATTAGATATAATGTTATTAATACCCTTATAATAAATTGATTCTAAAAATTTTTTTATTCCTTTTTAATCTTTTCATATTACCCAAATATCTAAAATATCAATATTTGATCATTTTGGTAGCATACATTTTCCTTTATGTATATTATATATGATTACACGCCACTCGAAAGGATGGACCAAAATTGGAGATTATGTCTATAATCCACCAACATTGCAAAAGTTATTCCAAATTACAACATTCGATTGGAAAGATTAGTTGAGAAGGTGGACCGAATAGAATCAAGTCATTCTCTCACTTTGTTTATCGAAGTTATTATGTTAATTACCACTTAAGTAAATGGATTACGCTTTTTCCTGATGTGACACTGTACAAACTACAAGTTGGTCTTCGCACCTCGCGTAATGGCAGAAGAACACGGCAATATATTCTCCGTCGTCTCTTCTCTAAACTTTTCTGAGTTCAGTAATAATGGTGCATTCATTTTCTGCAGAATCTACAATTGTTCCTTTTTGGTGTTGGAATATTTTGCATAAACTAGTCTTAAAATGTAGGATAAAACTGTAATAGAAATGAAATCACAATTAAATAACTAAGACAAATTTAAGAATAAAAACAACAAATTAAAATACATATAATAATTATAACACATAAATTCAATTTTAGAGCAAGACTTGCTTAATTAGAAAAATCTATACGAAAAATCTTTTTCATCTTTTCTCAAAAATGATTACATCTTCAGAAAAAAAAATCCAAATGAATTTCTAATTTTTAAAAAAATTAAAGAAAATAAACCTTATATATTAACTTTAAATGAGAACAAGGGAATCCAAATACAGCTTAATGCATAAGAAATCTCCCATACAAAGAACTTGTAAACCTATTGTGTGGTGGAATTTTCAGCTTGAAGTTGATTTCAATTTCAAGTTGAACACGTAGACTTCAATCTCAAGTTCAACCTATTGTGTGAGCTCAAAGTTATCATTATCTAGATTAACCTATTTTAATAAAAACATTTAAAACAAAAATTAAATATATAAAAATAATATTTCCTCAATTCGGGATTAAATATCTAAACTTAATTCATTTTTTTAATTAAAAGAACTGATATTGTTAAAAGGAGAGCAAATTGGGAAGAACACAATTCATCTTTTAATTTTTTTTTCTTTTTAACTTTATTTTCTTTCCTTTTTCTAAATTAAATCGAAGAGTATAAATCGATACCCTACAAGATAAGATAAAATGAGTGTTTAGAGAAATTAAAGAAAATAAAGTTATTTTTTTCCTAATCGTGAATTGTTTCTTCTTACTTTGCCTTTTTTTTTGACTAACCAAAAAAGTGAATTTTTTTTTTGCTTGTTGGAGAAGTTATATATTTATAGATACATATATATATATGATCAAAAGGACCTAATCTGCAACTCAAAAAAGTATTTAGAGTTCTTATTTAATGATATAAAAAATTATGGTTCTAATTTCCTTTCACTTTGCATCACATAATGCTCTTCTAATTTCCTTTTACTCTGCATCACAGAATGCTCTTGATTCTGGATATTAATGAAATAAAAGAAATTGCATCACAAATATATTTTTTTTAATTAAGCAAGGTTATGAAAAATTATAATTACGTATAAAATTTTTTAGCCATAGAAAGGATGAAAATTTAAAATCTAAATTCAAAATCTTATTTCTAAATGGAATGCATAAATTAAACCTTAAAACATTATTAATTCTACATGAAAAAACGATTGACCTACCATCCCATCCCAGGCAGAAGGCAACCAGGTTAATTTATTATTAGTTCTACATGAAAAAAAACCAGGAATTATGGCTTCTTTAGATGTCGTTGATCATATGTAAACAAGTATATTATATTAATCAAGCTAGTTGTAAAGTTATGTACTACGTTTTTTTTTTTTTTTGAAAGATGCTGTTTGTATCAAATTACATGATATCTCTAATCTTTTTATAAATCTATAAAATAATGAAGAAATAAATAACAAAGAAGACAGACAGAACAGCTAAAGGAAACGCCATCAACATAAAAAGTTAACCCATTTGGAGTTTCTTTTCTTTTCTTTTTTTAAATTGGACCCTGACGGATGGGGCCAAAAAAACCCCAACCTTTTTTTCCCAGTTTCTAATGGCCAAGGTAGGGGTAGAAATGCCATTTTTCCTACCAAATTAAAAAAATATATGTTTTCTGCTATCTGTGTTTAGCTGCTTCTGTTTCACTAGCAAGCGCAGCAATAATCCTGTTCCCTGATTCAATTATACCGGTTTTGTTTGTCGTATTCTTCATGCTCTCTGCGGTTGAACCACTGTGTTTTTTGTGTTGCAGAATTGTGCAGAAAATAAGACAATAATTTTATGAGTAGGAGGTGACTGCCCAACAAATCTTTATTCAACGAGGACAGCTACTCGCACTGTCCAGATGAGAATATATAAAAGTAAATATTGTGACAAATAAATTTTTTAACTTGAAACTGGCCTTTGACAGATGAGAATACATAAAAGTAAATTCTTAATTGAAAGAATAATTTTCATAAAAAAAGGATTAATTGATCTCCTTTTCCCGGGGCGTCATGTCACTCTATGGATTTGGTGTAGTAACCCAATAAAATTATTTTACGTGTCATACCTTACCATGTCATTTGAACCCATTTAAAATTTTAAAAAAACCATCCCACTAACTACGTTAGAAAACAAAACACGCGGTTCCGTCTTTCTCTTTCTTTCTGAAACCCCATCTTGTAAAATACTCATACAACTCGAGGTTGGGCACTCTTTCAATGGCGAATGGAGGTAGTTATGACATAGTAAGAGTCATTAACATAAGGAAGAAGAGAATGAGGTCAAATTGAGGAAGATAATGTGAATTCTGTATGGTTGTGAAGAGACTGAATTTGATGACTTAATTAACATACTTGATAATGTTATGGGTGTTGTTTTTGGTATTATAATTGATAGGTCGAAAAATGGACCGATTAAATAGATAATCTTGGACAATCAATATTGAAGAGGAAAAACTTAGTTATCCAATTTTTAGATTTCTCCCTTGAACTTTCTCCTAAAAAAAAAAAAAAATTATATGATCAGGAATGGCTTGAAGTAGACTTGTGCATCTGCCGCCTACCTATCTTCCTCCCCCTTTTTGAAGAATCAAAACCTTGTAGTTAGTTCCAAATGGAATTCAATCCATTTCTATACCCCTCATGGAATTCCGGATATTCCATCATTATTTTCTCCAGTATCTTCTTAGTGGATTATTAATTTAATAGGCGTTTTGTCCTTTTGATGTTTATTGTGTTGTTCAACTATTAAATAGTTGCCCAATGAGTCCGAAGCACAATGTAGAAATGAGATGGAGAAATGGGCTTTCTGGTCAGCCATGGGCTAGTAATCCTGAAATCCAAACTTACTTTTAGTGGTGGTCCAACTTGCCCAATTAGGAAATATAATAAATGTTGTGACAAATAATTATCCATCGCATCTCCTCTTGAAAGAGTGTTAAATAAATTTAACACTGTGAGAGGTTATGGCTTCGGATGAGTTTCATGCAACGGTTCACTTTGAAACTTAACTGATGTCCCTTACTTCTCTTAAAAACATGTCGTTTCAAATTCATCCTTTTTGTGCCCCTTCTTGGAAAACTTTCCAGCTGCTATATTACCAAAAGGTTTTCCTGATGAAAGGGAGCTTTGGTAATACTATTCATCTTTCTTCATTCTCGCAAATTCAAACTATTCAAAAACCCTTCTGCCAACTACTGCGCTATCTTATTCTTTTTAAAAATCTTATCTGAAATGGCATCCCAACAAGTTTCTAGAGCTCTTTTCGTTGTTAATTCGAGAAATTTTAGTAATGTAGGGTACCTTGCTCCCCGAGAGGTGATTGAGAATCTATATACTGATTTTTCTGAGTTCATCAAAGAGGGTTTCTGTATCACCTTCAATAAATCTTCATTTCCTGCTACAAAGATTAAGGAGTATGTCAGTCTATACCACATCCCCATGAACTACTTGCTTTCCATTCTGCCAAGTTCTGCTTTCTTGATTCAAAACACCAAGAGACTAGAAATGTATATCTTGGAAATATGGTTAGTAGCAGGAATTAGGTTTCCACTTCATCCTCTCATTTCAGATATCTTAAATTTTGGTGGATTCCCTTGTGGCAACTGAGCCCGAATGCAGTTATAATGATAATCGGGTTCATTTTAATTTGCTGTCGAGCGGGAGTTAATTGCTACCTGGAACTATTCAGGCATTTCTTCACTATATCATTCACTAACTGAACTGAGAGTAAAGGTTTTTTTATGCTTAAGCAGAAGGTGAAGTTCTTCAAGAAGTACCCAAGCTCTAATAAAGAGTGGAAAGACAAATTCCTGAAGGTACATTTAGGTAATGGGGTTCCAGAACTCCAAATCTTATTCCCCGTTCAGACTCTAGTCCATCCTGTAAACAATAAGCCGAGTGATCAATTTATTCTCAAGAGTCATTTGCCAAAACTGAAAGCTCATTTAGGACTATTGGAGCTTTATGAGAAGCCCTGGAATGAGCAAATTTTGGTGTGGGCTGGTATAATCCCTATCTGCTAGAAGAACCCTGGTGTCCTCAAAAGTAAGCCCCTTTAAATATTTGTGATTTATGACTTATTTTCCCTTTGTTCTTGTTTGTGAGAAAATCTTTGTTCTTTGTCAATTGCAGACATTAATCTTGTAGAATTCTACAAAAAGAGTGATTTGGTCAGGATTTCAGAGAACATTACTACTGTTGAACCTCATCCTGAAAGAACAAGTAGGAGAATTAGAAGTCTGAGTCATGAAGCCAGAGCAGAGTCGGATGACTTAAATGATATTACTCCTGATGAAGTTAATCAATCTGTGGTTGCAATAAACCAGCTTCAAGCTGATGAAATTGGTGAAGGAATATTCCTTGATGAAACAGATGTGAATAAAGATAAGATTGCTAGTCTTCCAGATGAGACTTTTGTTCCTGAGCTTGCTGACAATAGCACTAAAGGACTGTTATTAGTTACGTCTCATTTTGTCAACTTCTAGGCTTCTTGGGTTCAGAATAATGAGTTGACAGATGATGCTACTATAATGGCCTTTCAACAACATTTTTCTGCTTTATGTGCTATGGTAAGTCTTTCATCTCTTGAAAGTAAAAGGAAGTTTTCTCCTTAGATAATAACGATTTATTGAATTAACTTGTTTCCTTCTGTTTTGTTTCAGGGTGTGTGTCTCTTCAATGGACTTTCTCTCCCTTTTGCAAAGTTTGAAAAGGTTAAGTTGGAATCAGAACAAAAATTAGCAGCTCTGGAGCTTCAACTGGAATCTCCTCAGGCTGGCCAAGAGTTGGAAAGGGAAAAGTCCCTAATGGAGAAAGCAGACATTCTCAAGTATGTAGATGTCCTTGAAGATGAGAAGAAGAGCCTCGAAAATCAAGCATTGATTAAGGGACAACAAATCACCAGTTTGTAATGTCAGGTTGAGATTCTCAGTGAATCTGGGGACTTTAGGGAGATTAAGTGTGAGAACTTAGAGGACTCTTTAGAGTCTTTTAGGATGCTGAAAAGCAGATTGGAGAATTCTATAAGAGACCTAGAGAAGGAGATGGAGAAACTCCAGGCTAACAAGACTGCATTAAAGGAGAAAGTTAAATCATTGCCTGTTATGGACTTGCCAATTTTGACTATAAATGAGTCTTCAGAAAGATTGGGGGTGGAGTTGAGGAACCTGGCTTCTTCTTTTGCTATAAAGGAGAATCATTACATCTCTTTCTCCAGTCAGCTAATTGAAGATGTTAAGAAAACTGATGAGAAGATTTCCAACTTGGAGAAGGAACTCAACGAAGTCCCAAGGCTCAGAGAAAAGATCAAGTCCAAGAAGACAGAGATAAAGTCTCTAAAGAAGGAGTTAAAATCTTTGAAGAGTAATATCCAGCAAACTCCTGATAAAGCTCCTTGATATCCCTAGATCATTGTAGATTTAACTTTGATTCTTGTACACTTAACCATTGTAAATATATTCAAAATTATCCAATGGATCTCTATTTCAAGATGTCACTTTTGTCTTTCTTGTATTTTCTTCAGACAGACTGTCCATCAAAAATTTACTTGACATTAACCTAAAATAATTTATCAAGGCCTTGACTTAAAACTGGAAAATCCATAAATGAATTTACAAGTGAACTTGATGAAATTTCAGAATCTAGCATAATGTTGCATCACTAAATATAGAAACTGAAATGATCTTAATCAAGAACATAAAGTTGTAAACAACTTATCTTTTAAGCATAAAATTCTTTAGGTTGATAGTGTTCCATAGCCTGAGGACTTTTTGACCATTTAAATATGAAAGAAGATAACTTCCATTTTCTCTGGCTTTTTGAATTATATATGGTCCTTCCCATCTTTGGTCTAACTTTCCCAAGTTTTTTTGTTTCGCAATATCTGCTCTTTAATGACTAGGTCTCCTTCTTGAAATCTTTTGGGTTTGATCTTTTTGTTATATCTTGAAGCTGTGATTTTCTTGTAAGATTGATCTCTCTAATAAGCTGTTTCCCCTAGTTCATCAATCAAATCCAATTCTGTTCTTCAGTTATCTTGATTAGCTTCAAATTCATATTACATTATATTGAAGGAAGGTTCTCCAATTTCAACAGGTTGAAGAACCTCGACCCCAAAGCATAAGCTGAAAGGAGTTTCTAATGTTCCAGTCCTCGAGGTGGTTTTATATGCCCATAAAACCTTCAGGATCTCTTCTACCTAATCTCTATTGAACTTTCCAAGATTCTTTTTGATACCTTGGAGCAAAATTCTGTTGCTAACTTTTGCATATCGATTTGCTTGTGGATACCCGACTGAAGTGAGTCTTTGTTCAATTCCAAGATTTTCACAAAAGTCCTTGAAGGGGCTTCCAACAAACCGTCTTTCATTGTCAGAAACTGTCACTCTTGGTATCCCTATCCTACAAATGATGCATCTGTAGACAAATGATTGAACCTTTTCACTAGTTATCGTACCAACAGGTTCTGCCTCAATCCATCATGTAAAGTATTCCACTGCCACTATAAGGAATTGTATAGTTCCCAAAGCCTTTGGGAATGGACCAGGAATATCTATTCTCCACATGTCAAATGGGATTGAAGTAGTAGTCTGGTGGTAGTTAATAGCTGGCGCTGAGTTCATACCGGATTTCTTTTGACAATTCTCACATTTTCTTACATGTTCCTGAGTATCAGCTACCATTCTTGGCCAATAATAGCCCTGACAAAGTATTCTTTTGGCTAGAACTTTGGCAGAAGTATAGCCTCCACAAATTCCTTCATGAATTTCAATTAGAACATAATCAGTTTACTGAAATCTTAAACATTCAACAGTTTCCAAGTATAAGATTTTTTATATAAGTATTCATTTTCCAATGTATATTTGGGGGTATATCGTTTGATTTTCCTGGCAAGAACTTTATCTTCAAGAAGTGTTCCATCAGTCAGAAAGGAAATTATTGGAATTCTCCAATCATTTCCAGCTTCTTTCATTTAGCATTCTTGCTGATCAATTGATCTAATTGGTATACTTTCTAGAGCATAATGAAATCATGAAGTATGATTTCCCATCTTAGATAACTCATCAGCATATGCATTTTTTGCTTCTCGAAATATGTTCGATCAGGAAATGACCAAAAGCGGGAATTATCTGTTTTACCTTCTCCAGGTATTTCTTCATGTGTTCATCTTTAGCTTCTATTTGTCCAGATACATGCCACATACAACTTGGGAATCCACCTTCACTAACAACTTTTTAATTTCCAATTGGGTGGCTAAACGAAGTCCTGCCACCCAATTGGAATTCAAACTTGACAGCAAATGGAAGCTTCTCCCCTCTTTGGTTAATCAAAAGAACTCCTGCTTCTACCTTATCTTTTTTGGTGGATCCATTAGTATGCATGATCCAAATATCTTCACTTGGAGTTCATGTTTTAATAACAGAATCTTTTGAAGGTTCTGTTCTGGTGCATTCTTCAACAAAACCATCTAAAGCTTTAGGTTCGATTGCTTTCCTAGGTTCAAAGTTGATATCACGACCTGATAGTTCCAAGGCCCACTTCATTGTTGGTCTTGAAATCTCAGGTTTGTGAATAACTTGCTTGAGAGGTGCATTTGTTTGAACTTTTATTTTATAACTCCGGAAGTATGGTCGAAGTTTTTGAGCTGATAACATTAGAGCATAAATCAACTTCTCCATTTCTGGATATTTTATTTCATCTCCGTGTAACAGTTTACTCACATAGAAAATAGGGAGTTGTTTCCCTCCTCTTTCACAAAGTAATACACTACTTGCAGCCTTTTCGCTTTGAGCTAAATAAATAAGGAGTGGTTCTCCTTTTTGAGGAGTTACAAGAAGTGGTGGTTTAGCTAAATAGGCATTTTCAGAAGTTAGTTGACATTCATCTGTCCATTCAAATTTGTTTGGTTTCTTCAGGAGATTATAAAATTTTTCTTCTTTTTCAGCTAGCTTTGAATTGAATCTCCCAACGGTGGCCATTCTTCATGCTAAAAACTTTGTACCTTTTTGATATTTCTTAGGGGGTTCATATTCATCAAAGCTTGAATATTCTCTGGATTTGCTTCTATTCAACTTTCGGATATCATATAACAGAGGAATTTTCCTAATTTGACAGCAAAAGTGCATTTTTCAAGATTGAGGTGCATTCCAGACAGCTTCAAGGTGTGAAACACTTCTTTGAAGTCAAGCATCAAAGTCGAAGCTGTTTTTGATTTGATGATCATGTCATCAACATATACCTCCATGTTAATCAAAATATGTTTGAAGACTTTGTCAAATATATTTTGAAATTCAACACCATCATTTTTTAACCCGAAAGGCATTCTTTTGTAGCAGAATGTACCTTCTTTCGTAATTAAAGAGGTTTTTGTTTTGTCTTCTAAAGCCATCGGGATTTGGTGATAGCCTTTGTAGGCATCGAGGAAACATAAGTACTGGAATCCTGATGTTGAGTCCACCAGGTGGTCGATTCAATGGAGTGGATACTAATCCTTCAAGCAAAATCTATTCAGAGTTGTGAAGTCGATGCTCATCTTCCATTGGCCGTTCTGCTTTTTAACAACTACAGGATTTGCTATCTAATTAGGATATGGGATTTCTTCAATTATTCCAGCATTTAAGAAGGCATTGACTTCTTTTTTTATCAATTCAACTCTGTCAAGGGCATATGCCCTCTTCTTTTGTTTGATTGGCTTGGTGTCTGGGATTAAGCCAACTCTATGTTCAGCAAGAGTTGGGTGTACTCAATTTAAATCAGTTGGCAAAAGGCCAAAAGCGTCTAGACTTTCATTCAGGAATATCTTTAACTGCTTTTTCAGATTTTCAGGGACAGATTTCTAGATCTTAACTCCTTTATCTACACAATCAGGATTAGGATAATATATTTCAAGATTACCCGATGTTTGAATTTTTGTCTTTTCCTCAAGTCCGGGGTTCAAAACTTTTTCATCCACTTTCCTAGTTAACTGTTCTGGAATAACTGCTTTGCCAGAGTGTAACTTTGTCAAGTAACACTCTTTCACATATTGTTGATCACCTTTTATGGTGAAGGTTGAAGTTGTTCCCCTGATGATAAGTGAATAGTTTGGAATATCTACCAATGTATTTAACGCATAGGGGCCTGGTCTTCCCAAGATTGCATTATATGAAACTCTGCATATCGACCACCGCATATTCCAAAGCAACCCTGAAAACATGATAGTTTGCTCTGGCAACTGTCCTCAAATTTTTCATGTATCTTTATTGAATCCCCCAGTGAACCCAATTAAATCTACTCTTGATGCCCTGAGAGATTGTTTTGGGATTTTCATCTTTCAAAAAAAGATTTATAAATAACATTCAGCTTACTTCCCGAATCAACCAGTACTTTCCTGACTGTAAAATCCCCTATTTTAATTGATATGATCAGAGGTTCATCCACTTTCTTTCTCTTTCTGTCTTATTCGAGAATGTCAGCATGCTCAATTGCATTTAGTTCAGCAACTGAAGGCTTATCTTCTTGGATTTTTTATTTTTGTCTTTCGTCGGCTTTCTCAACTATGAATTCCTTGAAGTAAACTTGCTGGATTGCTTTTTCAATTTGTCTTATCAAATCAAAACATCTCTCTGTGTTATGGAAAACATCCCGATGAAAGTGGCAATATTTGCTTGAATCTCTTTTCTGCTTTTGTGTCCTCATTACCTT
Organism: Echites panduratus; assembly: GCA_035221335.1. Taxonomy (NCBI): domain Eukaryota; kingdom Viridiplantae; phylum Streptophyta; class Magnoliopsida; order Gentianales; family Apocynaceae; genus Echites; species Echites panduratus. The sequence goes on from JAWZTD010000109.1 coordinate 4,004,897, forward strand.
CGGGAAAGTTAATATTACTGTCTTCTCAACTTTCATTAGAAGCTCGGCTCTCGAGACTTTGGGAATGGTTGTTTTAAAGTCAACATCTTTCGACCTTTTATTTTCAGTCTAGAATGGTGTTCGGGAAACAGTTTCCCGAAGTCTTTTTCTTTCTTGAAATCCTGACTAATATCCTAATTTTTTATCATCTTTCGTTCTAACAAAGGATGTGGAAGGGAAATAATTCGCTTTGTTATCCTATTCTCTCCAATGAGATCTTCAAGTATAGCTTGCATTGAAGCAATTGTTTGAGGATTTTGTTCTGCTAATCTGGGAGGTAATATACCCTATTTTCTCTTTGATTTCAACAGCCTCTTTGTTGAAACGATCAAAGTATTATTTAGTTGACTCTTCTGGTCTTTGTCTTATTTCAAAGAGCCTTTGTAGATCTTTCTTACATTAACCCACTTGCTTGAAAGTTTTTTAAGAACAATTCTTGTAGTTGCTTCCATGAGGCTATGGAACCTTCGGATAAAGATCGAAACCAAGACATAGCCTTCTTGGTGAGAGTTAAAGGAATTACTCTACAATAGACATGGTCTTCATATGTGTAGACTTCCATGTAAGTAATGAAATCCATCATATGATGCTTCGGTTCAGTTGTTCCATCATATTTTGTAAGACTTGTTTGTAACCTAAAATCTATCTGGTGGTCTCTGCCTGATGTCAATCGACAAAGGTGAACTCACTGAAGGAGTAGCTAGTGGTGGTGGTTGAACTTCTATCGAGGATAAAAGTTTTGTTTGCTCTCAACGGATCTTTAGGGTCTCGGGAATTTGTTGTTTTAGCACTATTGATGCCATAAGCTTCTTTGTTTGCTCCTAAGCCTTGTTTGTTCTCTACGACGAGAGAGGTGATCTCACAAGTCATCTCGTAAGGGACTACAAAATATCTTCTTTGATTGTGACTAAGGTCTTGAGCAAATTTGGGGCCTTGTGTAGTCTTAGTTTGGCTATGATTAGTCCTGGAACTTATGCTTCGAGGACCAGGATTTCGTGATAATGAAGCAACTAATTGCTGCAAAGTTCGATTCATTAGATGCAATAATTCCTGGTCTGTTTGAACTTGTTGTGTTGTTGCAATTGTAATGTTGATTTGATTATCAATAACTTCAACATTTGCATTCTCCTGTAAACACCTTGATAGCCTCGGTGGTGGTGATGCTGCTCTACTTTTTGAAGGTCTTGCTTCATTATTATGATTTGTAGACATTGTTGAGACATTCTTTTGTAATCACAATAGGATTTTAGCCCAAATATTTTCTAAAAACGCTGAGGCTGAGATATTCGGCTCCATAGTGGGCGCTAAAAGTGATAGGTAGAAAAATGGACCTAGTAATAGACAATCTTGGACAATCAATATTGGAGAGGAAAAACTGAGGTATCTAATTTCTAGATTTCTCCCTTGAACTTTCTCCTGAAAGAAAAATGTATCATTAGGAATGGTTTGAAGCAGACTTGTGCATCTGCCGCCTAAGTATCTTACTCCCTCTTTTGAAGAATCGAAGCCTCGTAGTTCGTTCCAAGTGAAATTCAAATCGTTTCTATCCCCCTCCAAGAATTTCGAATTCCAGCATTATTTTCTCCACTATCTTCTTAGTAGATTATTAATTTAATAGTTGTTTGTCCTTTTGTTGTTTATGGTGTTGTTCAACTAAAAAAAAATTAATATTAAAAAAGAAACTATTAAATAGTTGCGTAGAGAATCTAAAGCACAATGTAGAAATAAGATGGAGAAATAAGCTTTCTAGTCAACCATGAGCTGATAATCCTGAAATCCAAACTTACTTAAAATGGTCAGATGGGTTGGGCTTAATAAATAACATCAACCATGGGCTGGTAAGTGAAACTGGAAATTATTTGTTTATTTACTTATTAACATCAACCACTTGAAAAGCCCAACCCATGGTTGGTGGTCTCCTACACCAAATTAGGGCGAGAGTGACATGATACATCAGCTGCACTAAAAATTTTTTTTCTTTTGAGGTTATTCGGTAGATGTAATCGTGAGTTCGCAGATCATAAATTTCAAGTTTGAATTCCATTAATACCTTCTTGAATTGGACCTTATGTGCAATCACCGATAGCGACTATATTTTAAAAATCAAACTGGACATCGAACATGAGAGGCACATCTGAAAGTTATGAATTTAATGTATTAATCCAACTTCGTTGACTATAATAAAAAGTTATGAGTCCATACATTCCTCCAGTACTATTTATATAAGTTATTTGGACTAAATATTCTTATCACTAAGTTACTTAGTCATTATTGTTACTTTATTAAATATTTTATTGATTTTTTTATCATATTGAAGAAAATAACAATTTATATAGGTAGGGGTATAATCTTGGAATCATGGAGAGTATTAATTATATTTACCTCTAATTTCAGTAATTTCCTTTCCCTTTCTTCTATCAGCAAAAGAATCCTATTTAAGCAAATTATTATTCTCCGGGTTGGATCAATTTAATTCCCTCTCCGGTCTTTATGTGTTTGGTCCAGCTACTCCTGAAATTACTTGGGGGGGCTGTAATGAATCATTGGGCTAAACTTTCTGTACATTTATGATTGATGTTTTGAATTTTATAAAGGGTCATTTGTTGTTGTTTTAGAAGAAATATATACATATTTATAAAAAAATGTACTTCTTCTTTTTAAAAATGAATGTACTATCTTAAAAATTAAGAGATAAATTTAATTTTCAAATGGTTACTCTTTATTATTATTATAATTAGTAGTGTGACTTTTAGGATAAATAAAACTTAAATTTTTAGTTAATGAAATTAAATCAACAATATGGATTCAAAAAATATATTTATGTAAAAATAGTAGGGGATGCAGACTATATTGAAAAAAATGTATATATATAATATTATTTATTTCAAGAAATAAGACATTTCATTTTAAATAATTCAAAATAGAATTAAGTGAATTAAATATCAAAATTTTAAGAATATTTAAAAAAAAAAAAAAGTGTGCAGCGCTCATGTCGTCGCGGCTCCCATTTTGATATTAGAAACTACGAGGAAGTTCCACCTTTCAAGTCTCCTGTAATTCATCCGCGTCGATCAGGAACTCCCTGCGTCAAGCTGTCGTCACCAAACTGACGAGGACTAACTCCTTGTAACTATATTGAAGTAATATTAGAGTAAAATCTCTAATTTAATTTTCCCATAAATATATATATATATATATACATACTTTTTTTTAAACAAATTTAAAAAATAAACAATTTTTTTATCTATGTTTCTCTTCAAAGGGTGTTTAATTACTACAATTAAAATAAAAGTATTAAAAGCATTAAAAAATTGAAAATCAGATAAAAATTTTCTAGAGTATAAAATTAGTAAAAAATTTAAATTATCTTTTCCTTGTAAAAAAATTAATAACACTAATAACTGTTTTGAAAAAATCTTTTGATTTGATTTGATTGTTCTTTTCTTTTTTTCAAGATAGAGTGAAAAAAAATATTTTGGGATTAAACTGATAAACTTTTTTATAATTGAAAAATAAAAATATTAGCTGTTTATTAGCCCTTTTCTTCTGCTTAATTGATTCCCAGATTATTTTCTTTTTCAAGATTTTATGCAATTATCTTGTTTAGACTAAAACAAGTGATAAAGAAAAGAAAGGCTTTTCAAGATTATGAAATGAATATAATTAAGGATTAATAATTTGGAACCTCTCTTAATTAATAATGATGAATTTAATGGATTGACTATTTGGCTAAACTTATTTTGAATTCCGGTTGTTTCTCTTCTATGATTAGGGTAGGGATATATACTAAAGAAACTATTTGTAGAAAATCAACTGGTAAAAGTTTACTTATAATTATGATGTTGCATGTCTAAGTTAAGATGAAAGCCACAAATTAATATCACAAAAACAAAACTTTATTTTAGGTTGGTCCCTGAAAACTGAAAATACTTCTTCCTATTTATTCTATTGGCAGTACATCTGCTTTGTATAGTTTTGAATCCTGTAAATATTCTGCAAAAAAAAAAAAAAAAAATCCAAACCTCATATAGTGGAACCACAGGGCAAATGAAGTGGGAATCTTTCCTGCCTTGGGCAGAATTGCGGTATAATACCATCTATCATGCAGCAGTCTATCTTCACACTTTTGCTCTCTACATGCTATATATTCTTTTGTAACGGTAATTCATAATAAGTTTAGCATAATTATACAAGCAAACCATAGTAATTTCCGGAGCCGATGGACCAAATACATCCAGCACAAAATATGAATTAAATTGATCCAGACAGGAGAATAATATGCTTAAATAAGGATTGGTTCCAAAATATGTCTAACCAACCAGTATTGTTGGGTTACAGTGAAAGTACGCAGTACTAACTGTCCAGGACCAGCAAGGATTCTGATGCAAGAAAGGGGACGGAATTTATTTATCAAGATGCTGTAATCTAAGTCTATCTCTTCCATATGATCTTAAAGAGCCATTTCCAGTTAGAGTGGCAGTAGCTGTCTAGGTTGAGGGAAGATGTGATTCAAAATTCTTCTATTCATGTTGACAAAGATAACTTGTCGGACCCTCCTCACAAAAAACTCTCTGCTGACTTCCTGCACAATTCTGTAATACAACCAAAGTAAGAGTGGTTCAGCTGCATAGAACATGAAGAAGAAGAATAACATAAACAGAACTGGCATGATTGATGATGAAGAATCAGCCGCCAGGAAAAGGAATGAAGCTGCGATTGCTAACGAAACAGAACCAGCCAAATCCTTAGAGCAGCTAAAGTATTTTCTTGCACATATCCGGTACCAACGGTCAGATGAGAATCTGTGTTCCATTTTGTATGCCCAGCAGTAAATGAAAAAAGAAGCAATTCCCAGAGAAGCTATAACGGGATGGGTATCGAACGGGGTTTCTTTTCTCCCTTGATATATCACCTGCATGATTTCAAGAATCCTGGTGAATGTAAATGCAAAAAGCTCGTGGGGAAAGATATCCATAAACCAACAATGGAAGAGGCAAGAAATGTAGTAGAAATCTCAGAAATGAATGCAGCAATTCAGATGATGGTGAGGGAAATTAGAGAGATATATAGGAAAGCAAAATCATAAGGGAAAGGCTGAATAGAGTCAAGAACGTTTCGGCGCCGAAGTTTTTCTTTCAGTGATAGTGACGTTCCTGGCTCTAGTCAGCCAGTCCCTTATGATTTTTCTTCATCTTTTTATTTTTATTTTTATATGAATTTCTTAAAATACTTTTTTTTATCTGTAAAAAAAACCCACAAATATGTTTTCAGGTGATGAAAAAAACAAAAAAAAAAAGGTGGATAACCGAAAAAAGTAAAATAAAAAAATATGAAAAAAAGTCAAAAAAAAAAATTGGAACAAACTTATAAAAAAATAAAAATAGTGGAACACCAAAAGTACAAATCTTCCTTGTTTTAAATGTATGCTAAAGATAATATTCATCTATGAAAAACAAAATTAAATATCAATTTTTGAATACATATTAATATTTTGAAATATGTGAAATTTAAGTGGCTTGTTTTTTTAACATAGTTAAAATTTTATTATGTTAAATACTTACCATTGAAAATTAAAATTTTATTATGTTAAATACTTCCCATTGAAAACTAAATATTTAATTTTAACTCAAACAAATTTTTATTAAAAAAAAACTTTCAACTAAATTCATTTTTAACATAATAATATTAAGTTCTTAATATTTAAGCAATGAAATATCAACTTTTTGACGAAAGAGTCCTCATATATGGAAGAGTTGAATACAACTAGCAGCTATGTTGCTTCAGTATTGAAACCTAAGTCTAAGTGTGAGCTGAATTTTATAATGGGGTCATTTGTTGATGTTTTAGAAGAAATATATATATATATATATATATATATATTATAAAAATATACATTTAATTTAAATGAATGTCTTATTTAATTTGATTAAAAATTAATTAAGAAATGTGCTTGCCTTTCATATGGTTACCTCTTTTTATTTTTGTCATTATTATAGTGAGTAGTGTGACATTTAGCGTAGTAGATATAAACTCTTAAAACAAAGAGATAGTCAATGAAATTAAATTATATTTATTTTAGAAAATAATATTTAATTTCAAACAATTCAAATGGATCCTTGCAATGTTGTGTAGATTAATTTTTTTTCTTTCTAATTTTATATACATATTCATAATATTTATTTGTTTTTTTTTTGTCTGAAAAAAACACATCTATTTATTTGTGTTTGGTTGAAAACAATTAATCAGAAGAAAATTCTAGACGAAAACTTTATAAGGAAAAATTTACAAACCACAGTTATTTGTAATCTTTTCGGAGATATTTTTTTATTTGAAATTGATTTTTTTTTATTTTAAAATATTTAAAATTAATTAAAAAAAATTTTCTGACAAAACTCTCTTATAGCCAGTAATTTAGGTTAAAGACTTCCAAGAGTTCAGAATTGGAGTAAAACTTAGTATAGAACTTGTAACCTATCAGACTAAGGCAATTAAACCGAATCGTCAGCTTGCAACGCTCTATAATTTCCAGCCAATGTGAAACTAAAAGATCCCAATCTCTGTTGTACAGGAAACAGATACATGTTCTATTTTCTACATGCCAAAATGTGTGAGAAAAAGACACACTCATCTTCTCCAATAAAATAGTTGCTATAAAACTAATTCACAGACTACATAACCATGTGAACAAAGGATTCACATGTCGGCCATTCTTCTAAATCTAATGAGCTTAAAGGTCTATCTCGGATAAGCCTTTGAATCCGGTTAACATTAATATGTCATAACCTCAAGTGACATAAGTATGAATCATTATTAGATGAAGTTTTTCTTTTCGTTTGTTCCAGTTGTTCAACATTATTTACTAGACAAATAATTGGATTTAAATGAAAAGGATAGTTTCCAAGTAAAAGTGCAAACTATCCTTTGTTCAAAGTAAATTATCCTTTCATAAGTTATGTCAATTCTAGTAAGGGTCATACATACTCGAATACGTATAATTCGGTGTGAAGGGATCATCCTAACATAAGTTATGGAGCAAAACCACCAACCTTTCAATATTTCCAACCTAGACCACCTCCTCTACAGCAATGAAATGTTATTAAGAGTCACTGAACCAAAGGGAAAAAATAAATTTGGGTCTGGAGTAGTGGAGTACAATATAAATTTTTGAAAAAATAAATTTAATGCTCATTAATTATGTATATTATAAAATTATTACTCCATCTTATTTTAAATGTTAGTAATACTTAAAAAAATAATTGTACAAAAATAATATATCGGCAAAATGATTAATAATTAAGTTAATCATTTTTTTAGAAAATAATGAAATAAATTTATTACGCTCTATACCTTTACGGAAATTTAAAAACAAAATGTGGTCTCCCAAATTTGGGTATGGGTTACGTGGGGTTTGAAGTCTCGGGATCATTGCTCTCCTGTCCGATCAACATCGTTGAGATCGAAATCCAATTTTTCTTTCCTTTTTTTTTGTTAGTATATTTGCAGTTGTACCAATTTTCAAAGCGACAATTCAAAGATGTTAAATTATTATATGCATATAAATATAAATTATGACAGTAAATATATTACACATATTCATATTTGCTTGGTTTTTTTGTCTTTGCTTTCTGAATATTATTTTGTTAATAGAAAATTAAAATAGAAAAACTATTTGATTAATAAGTTGAATTATTTCAAAATCTTTGAAATTTGTTTTCTAACATAGCAAAACCCAAGAGTAAAACAATATATTGTCATTTTATAAAGATTGAGATTTTTATTTTCTAAAATATCCTTTATGCTGGATTTGAAATAAGAAGAGATTTTTGGGACGATGAAGAGCTCAGACTAGGATAATAAGATAAAAATACAGTCAAGTGCATAATACACTAACAACAAAAACTTATGATTAATAACAATAAGAATTAATTCAAATAACTTATAAATAGTGGGTACTAAAAATAAAACATATCCAACCACGAGATGTTATGTCTTTCTCTTACCCTTCTTCCTAGGTTCACTATTTAGATAGTCATAGAATTTAGTTTTAAAATTTACCTTAAATCTATATAAAAGTAAATTCTTAATTGAATATATAAGAAGTACCCACACTGTAACTTGAAACTGGCCTTTCCAAGATTAGAGTATATAAAAGCAAATTCTTTATTGAATGACTAGTTTTCATAAAAAGAGGATTAATTGATGTCCTTTCAAGGTGAAATGACAAGCAAATAAATCATATATCTCGAGTTTAAATCTTATCAATATCCTTTTTAATTAGCCCCTATACACATTTAAAGATAATTTTTACAGATAAAAGAAAGACTTCTACAAAAAAGGGGTTGGGGGGATGAATATTGATCGGTTAAACCAGCCCCGAATATTAATCCTGCTTTGCTTCTGTTGAGTATTGAGGCTTTGACTTTTGAATTAATGTTTTAAAAATCGGATCCGATATGAATATGAAAGGCACGCTTAAAGTTACAAATTCATTGTATTAACCCACGCAACTTAGCTGACTATAATAAAAAGTTATGAGTTCATACACTACCTCCGACACTATTTATATAAATCATCTGGATCAAAACTTTTTTATCACCAAATAATATTTTATTGTTTTTTTACTATTTATCCAGGTGTGTTTCTTTTCTTTTTCTAATCACTTATAAATTTGATTAAAATTATAAATAAAGACTTTTAAAAAAAAATTATTGTTTTAATTTTGACAAAATAACTTATAAATTATGACCGATATAATAATTTTCTCTTCAGATGTAATAATTTGAGGAAGCAGTATGAGTAGTTTAAACGTTTAGAAAACCATAATCATCAAACACATGGGCAGTTTCAGTTCGAAAATTTGATTGGTTGATCAGTTTTTGTACGAACAATTTGATTGGTGAAAAGATTATCAACATTTTACATTATTATTATTATTATTATTATTATTATTATTATTATTATTATTATTATTATTATTATTATTATTAATTCATTTAGAAATTTTGGAGTGTTGCTTGGACTGACTGACCCGTCTGTACTAATTATCCTTTTCATTGCCGGATATCTATCTATTTAAATAATAAGAATTTTGTCAAGTGGTCATCCATATTTTAGAAATATTTAATTCTTAAGGTTTTTTAGCATAATCATATATTGAATCTATTAAGAAAAAACTGCGAATTTAAGAGTTAATTATTATGTATCCCAATTTTCTTCTCTTTCTCCGTAACATCTCAACTAAAGGAAAAATCTACCCAAGATATGATCGAGTGATTCCTATGTGAAGTCTATATAATACAAGTCAGATCATGAATTTGACTTAGTTTTGATATAAATTCTAATATTTATGAGTTTGTAATTATTAATGGTATAGTTGAGGTGATGCTTTAGTATAGTCTGGACAATCTTTATATATATAAAAAATTATTTATAACCTTGGAATCATGAAGAGTATTAATTATATTTACCTTTAATTTGAGTAAGTTCCTCTCACTTTCTTGTATCAGAAAGAATCCTTGGTTGGTTGGAGTATTTTGAAGCCAATTGCTATTTAAGCATATTAATATTCTCCAGGTTGGATCAATATAATTACCTCCCTGGGCTTTATGTGTTTGGTCCAGCGACTCTGAAAATTACTTGAGGAGGCCTGTTTCATTAGGCTAAACTTATTGTCAATTTGGGCTTGAGAACATCTTGTTCTGGACCCCTTGTTTTGATGAATGTATGCCAAATATAATATTCGTCTATCAAAAACTAAATTAAATGTCAATTTTTGTTATTTCATATTTAAAATTAAATATACATATTCCTCTTTCCAAATATGCACAATTAAAGTGTTCTATTTTTCATATATACATACTCCTTTCGAAAATGAATATCCCATCTTAATTTGATTAAAAATTAATGCCTTTAACGTTCTCATCATTATGATTAGTAGTGTGACCTCCGGGATATACAGAATGTAAATTTTTAAATTAGAGAGATAGTTAATAAGATAAAATCAAGAGTACGAGCTCAAAATAAATAAATATATATATATAAATAGAGTAATAAGATTAAATTCTATTTCTTTTAAAAAATAAAACATTTTATTTCAGATAATTCAAAATAGGATTAAGTAACTTAAATGTCAAAATTCTAAGAATATTAAAAAAAAAAAAGACAAAAAATTCATTTGTAGAAGAATATAACACTAGAAACCCCAAAACCTTAAAAGCCCCTGACCAACTAAAGATATACTACATATGAGTAAATTATCATTTTAGTCCCTCTTCTTTTATACTTTTGCCATGTAAGTCTCGTTTTATTATTTTTTTTAGATTTTTAAATCCCTTATCCTTTTTATTTAAACCAACTAAAACCCTAACATTTTATTGTAACATTTAAGATCCTTAATCAATTTTCCTCCAGAAAGATAGGTCGTCGATCTTTTTACGGGTGTCTAACAAAGCCCTTCTTGTTTGAAAAAATAAATTTTTAAGCATAATGATTCACCAAACATTCATTTTGTCAAATGTACTAGAGGCAGAGATGTCATTCACTATTCCTTAACTCTTTTTTAAGGATAAAAATAAAAATAAAGGAGAGATAAAGAAAAATCTCTAAAAGTACAAAAGTCCCAAATCAACATAATATCATATTCGAATTAGGGTTTTGATTCAATTTTTTATCCCCCTCTTGATCACTTAGAAAATCATATTCTTATTGAATTCGAAAACCCTTTTGACAAAATGGGTAGAAAAACAATACCAGGAACTCGAATTCTCAAGAGGAGAACTACAAATGTAAATAACAACAAAAAACAAATCTCCTGTCCGAATTCAAAATTCGTTCATGATGTCTGAATCACTGTTGCTTGCCTACAGTAGCAAGTTGTGTTTTGGTATTCACATATCCTCTTGCTTCGGCATCTCTACACTCAATATATTTAACAAAAGAAATGTCCGGTGAATCATCTTGCTTGAAATTTTTTTTTCAAGTGAGAAGGACTTTGTTAAACATCTGTAAAAATATCAGAGACTTATTTTTTTAAAGAAAAAATGATTAAATACTTTAAAAGTTATAATAACATGTTAGAGATTTAGTTGGTTTAAATAAAAAAGATAAAATGACTTAAAAATCTAAAAAAATTGATAAAGAACTTACATGATTCATTTGTAGAAGGTGTTAAGGCATGAAAACCGCATAACCTTAAAACCCCTTGACCAACTAAAGATATACTAAATAGTATAATATTTGTAGACAATCAATTATGATGCTGTATGTCTACGTTACGATGAAAGCCACAAAGATCACATAAATAAAACTTTATTTTCTAACAGATTAGTTATTCCAAACTAGTTTAGGTACTGATTAAAAAAACAATTTCAATGAAAAATTCAATTAAATGTCAAATTTTGTGACTTCATGTTTAAAATTAATTATACATACTTCTATTTTAAAATATGAAAAATATGATGATTTATTTATTAAATTAGTTAAATTTCCATTTCGATAAATATTATGTAATTTAAATTATTTTATATCAAATAAAAAATGAAATAATTTATTTTGGATGAGAAGAATATAACACTATATAAGTTGTCTTTTGAAAGCTAGGTGTAAATAAAGAATTTTCTACATGAATTCTATTATGGACCTAATACATATTTACATACATGGACCATGTAGTCAAAATTCAATCGTACACATTTCCTCACATGTAGGGCCCTGGTGTGATTGAATTGTTGTCCATATATGGATCAGGTCTATAATAAAGAAAATCATTTTTAAAGGTGTCATCTGTGATGTTTTAATAGAGATAATATATATAATTTTACCAAGAAAATAAAAATAATTGTACTCTATTCTTTTCATCAATTTTTTTCCTTCCACTCATTTTCTAGTTTTCTCTCTACTCTTATAGAGAATCAACAGTAACACCCTACCTATCAATATTAATGCTGCATTGATTCCTGCAGTATTCTACAACATTTCTTGTTCCTTCGATTCTCGGTTTAAGGCTGCTATCTTTCCCCATGCCCCTTTAGCGTATGTTTTCACCTGTATTCTTGAATTCTTGCAGCTGAAATATCAAGGGAAAGACAGAACGCCATTCGACACACATCCCATTATAACTCATCTGGGAATTGCTAGTTTGCTCATATATTACTTGGGATACAACATTGAACTCAAATTCTCATCCAATATTGGCTACAAAATGGGTGTTAAAAAATACGTCTGCTGCTGTGTGTTTCTAGCTGGTTCTGTTTCACTAGCAAGCACGGCATCAATCCTGTTCCCCTATTCAATCAGCTGGCAGGTTTTGTTTGTGATCTTTTTCATGTTCTCTGCAGGTGAACCATTCATGCACTTGTTGTATTGTAAAGTTGTGCAGAAAATAAGGGAATTTTATGAGAGGAGAAGGCCTGCAGAACAAATGTTCGTGAACATGGGTAGAAATATTTTGTATCCCTTATTCACTCGACAAGGACAGCTACAGCCACTATAACTTGAAATTGGCCTTGCATAATCAGAATATACAAGTAACATCTTGATGTAAAGAGTTCTAAAGAGGATTGGTTGTGGTGGCTTCTTTTAGGGCTTGATCATATCATATGTTTGACCGGTGTATTAACCAGCTCAGCTCCTATTGAGGTTTTAATTTGACTTTTGAAGCATCTCCCAATTGCTGGTTACATGGCCTTGTGAAAAACAATCCATAAAATAAAATCTTGTTCACGTATCATGCATGTAAGTTTTTATATATATACTTCCTCCATCTCAATGTTTCATTTTTTATTTTGAACAGTTTGAAAATAAATGTTCTATTTCCTTAATCAGATAAAATTTTACTAAGAAAATTAGCATTGTAGTTTAAAAATAAATTAAGTGAATTTTTTTTTAAATATGTGTAATTGAAAATAAGACATTCAATTTCAAACGGAAAGAATATAACATATAAGAAAATGTTATGGATTGCACTATTACATTACATCCATGTATATTTACATGGTTAATAAAAAGTCAACTCTTGTTAATGCATATAGATGCACTACAAATGTATTCACATGACTAACATTCAATAAGTCAACCATGTGAATATTCGTACATATGCACTTTATATAAAATGCATTACATTCTACGTCATTTCAGTACATATACATCAAAGGGTATGGTCGAATACTTCGAATGTGAAGCATACATAGATCAGGTCATGAGTTCAACTAGATCATTATAATAAATGGATGAGTATATCAATAGAAGATAAGAATGGAAAAGTATTATAATGATGCATTGATAATTATAAAACGACTTTTATTGTGGGATAAAAGAAACATCCTAAAACAACATATAAAAATAATAATAATGCAAAAAAAAAATGTTGTTAAAATAAAGAAAGAATATAAAAACTTATTATGCCTAAGTAATTATGTTTTGACTGAATTTTAACTTAAGCATAGATATAAAATATATAGATTTGTCGAAATTTATTTTTACTTCTTTTTTTTTTTCAAAAGATGGAGTTGAACTTGCATTATGTAGCTCCATCTCCAAACGATTTAGTCACACCCTTAGATGCAAAATATATTTTTACTTATTAATTTTAATTAGTATTGGAATGAAAAAGGAATATTTATGGCAAAAATTAGTCTAGTAGTAGAACAATCTCAATTGTATGGCTATAGATATTCTATTATACATTTATATGTCATTCGCTATTACGTTAATAAAATATTAATAATATGTAGCCTTTAATTATTGTTTTTTAATATATTTTATAGATTAAATTTTTTTTGAAAAAGCTAAACCTTAGAATTACTTCATCTTTTAAAGAATACTTTTTAAATTTTTACTTTCGTAACAGAGAATAATATACAAATAGGTAAAAGATTGAGAGCCTACTTGTATCCAAAGATTATGGATTTAAGTCAAAAAATCAACAAAATTTTATCAATATAAGATTTATCCTCAAATAATATCACTAGATTAGTAGGATCTACACAGACAGACACCATTATTTTTGTTTTGTTTTTTAAAAAAGATCCTCTTATATGTTGTTGGCAACTATTTCTATATGATGCTTATTATTCATTTTATGTATGTTGTAAATTTATATATTGGAAATATTGCTACTAATGATGGAATTGCAGCTTTCAATATATGACAAAATTTTTAATAAAATAATAAAAAATCAAAGACTAATCATAAAAAACTTACTGTAATTCGAACCCTAAATAAAACAATAAATATTTTGTCCATATTGATTTTCTTCATGTTAATTAATTAAGTTGTTCTCAAAGCCTTATTGCTATTGCTCTAAACGAAATAAATATTGTTTGTTCCAATATTGATCTATGAATATAAATCTGAAGAAGTCTTCACACAGCAGACAGACTTCTTTCTAGTTTTAAGAATTTTCCTAATCCTCTCCACAAATGGTATTAAATTCAAGAACAAGCCAATTTCTTCACCGTTGTCTCGTCTCTAATTTCCATCAGCATCAGCAGCAACAGTTCATTGCTGCATTAATTTCTGCAGAAGTTTACAACCTTTCTTGTTCCTTCAATTCTCGGTTTAAGGCAAACTTTCCCCACTCCCCTTATGCATTTGTATTCACCTCTGTTCTTGAATTCTTGCAGCTGAAATATCAAGGGAAAGATAAAACCCCATTCTATAAACATCCCATTAGAGCTCATCTGGGAATTACTAGTTTGCTCTTATACTACTTGGGATACATCATGGAATTCATCCAATCTTTGAAACAGAGACTTATAAATAGTGACAAAAGGAGTATTATTCTCCGGTTTGAAGTATTTATCATTTGTGGTGTAAAAATATTAAAAGCATTTAAAAAAAGTTACAAATCAGATAAACTTTGTAAAATTAATAATACTAATTTACATTGTACCAAATTAGAAAAAAAATTAAATTATTAAATACTAAATATTTAGAAAATTTATTTTAAATGTAAAACCTTTTTATTTGATCTGATTTTGCTTTTATCTTTTTTAAGATTGATTGAGAATTTTTTTTAAAAAAAATCTATCGGAATTAAACTGATAAACTGTTTTTATAACTCAAAAATAAAAATAGTAGTTCTAGTTTAGAATAAACCTTTTTTCTTCAGCTTAATTGATTCCCAGAATATTTATTTTTTCAGTTTTTATGCAATTATATATCTTATATGGACAGAAACAAGTTATAAAGACATAACAAAAATTAAGTTTTTTAAGAATATGAAATGTATATAATTGAGAATTAGTACGTTCCTTCGGGATATTCACTGAATGAATCAAAAAGCTTACTTATAATAGATTTTGAATTGGAATACTATCCAAATTTTTATTTTCATCCATGCTATAGGTAATACTTATGAAAAGTCTCCCTTGAGTCTTGATTAGTAATGATGATGCCGGGATTGATTCAGGAATAATTTAACATTAATGCTTACATCACTCCTAGGGAAGAATTTGATAAGCAATTCCACAGCACACCACACTCCGTCGGCATGATTAGTAATTATATATATATAAAAAAAATTGAAATGATTTGCATATGATTATATATCAAAAGCAAGACTTTCACTTTTCTCTCGTAGGATGTGATCATACACAGAATTTCTTTTATGATTGTTTCAAGAATTCCCAATATCATTCTCTTTATCAATGGACGACATGAGAACACCACAACAAGAACATCAATCCTCAAAGCGAAGGACCAAAAATGGGAGAATGATGTGATTAAAAAATGGATCATTATTATTTTTTATGGCTATTTGAAAATGTAATATTATCTTTTATCATTTTGTGATGTCAGGGACTAACCGCTCTCTAAACAACTAATATCAGTATCGTTCCTAATTATTCTGGATAATTAAAACCCGTTAGATCTATCTTAATTTTGATTCTTTCAAAAAAAAAAATCATAATAAAAAGTGAAAATTATTTGATAAATTTATTTTAAAATCCTTTGTTTTTAGCTATCTCTTCTATTAACTTTTGATTTTTTACTCATTTCTTTATTATTTGAAAATCTCTTTTATATTTTCAATAACTTTTCATGTGTTTTTTTACTTATCTTTTACTTAAAATAAATAAAAAATAGATTTTAAATTAAGTTAAATAGATATTTTATTATTCTAGAAAAATAAACTTTACTTTAATATTAATAAAATAATTAAAAGTAACTTATAAATTACAGAAAAATATTATACTCATTATATTTTGTTACTATAATTGACTCTAGCGTGGAATTTTATGTGAGAATGCGAAACCAAACTCATCGATGGTAACGTTTGGTCACACACTGTCATAATTCTGGGCAGGTCTTAGGATACTGATGGGTTGGGCTGGGATATTGAATAAATACTTAGTTGAGCCTGCACACATGTCATTGTATGCGTTCTAAATCAAATTTATCGGAATTTTGGAATGTGGTGTGGTCCACTGAAATTTTTCTGGATTTTTTGCCTTTTATATACTCCATCCATTGAGGTTGCTGCTCTTCTCCTATTAGACAGAGTGCTTGGCTCTGATCTGATAGGCTCCTTCCAAGTATGGCTTGGTCCAACAATGTGCTTTCTCCATCTTCAATGTCCGAGGAATCAGTCTTATTTCACATCAAAAAGTTTACTCCAACTTAGCATGACGAGTGAAGGTGGTCAAGTTGATACATATTCTACACTTAAGTCTCTTTAAGGGGAGATCTTGAATTTGAGTAATCTCACTGGCTGAGAGTTATCTTAGTGACAAGCACGTTGGTATCTGTTGATTGAGGTTCTGAATTCGAGTTTTCCTATCAATATGGTGAAACTGTGTCTTTCTAAAAAATCCTTTAGGATTTCAGGAGTATGGGACAGCTCTACAATGAGAGCTGTCACTTAAAAAAGTTTATCTTATCTTAATTTGATAATTAATGGTGGCCAAATTGACACATATCTCACATTTAAATATCTTCTTATGAAGAGATTTTAAGTTCGAATCACCATAAAAATGAAAAAAAAGATATTTTATTTGATACTTTTTTAACCTCGAGAGACAGACTAGATGGTGAAAGCAGGTAAGTCATGTGAAATCCAAACTGGATGGTGTGACAATCAATGAGTGCTCTTCACATTCACCGCCCTTTTGTGGATACTTTGCTATATATATATATTTTTTAATCTTAGAGGTCTATTATCTTAGAATTTGCCCACCCATATCCTCCAGCAACTGTCCCCACACATCTCAGCTATCAAATTCATCACCGAGCATTTGGGGATTGCAGTGGCAAACCCAAAGTCCTTTAACTCTGCTCTTTCTCTCTCTTCAATCATCTTATCCATTCATTCAAAAATCCAAATCTCTCATAATCACTCCTTGCCTCTCTACTATTTTTTTTCCCTGCCTGCAATTCTTTATCTTGAGGACCCATATCACTTGTACTCTTTTTTTCGCTTTCTGCCTTTTATTCCTTAACAATGAAAACCCAATTTGTCAAACCTTTGATTTAGGGAAAGTAACAAGGCGAAATCCTCTTATATGTGTCAAAGCCTCTTGATCAGGCGGGTTGTAAATTAAGGGATATGTACGAGTGGCAATAATGTAAGGGAGAGGACCAACGGGACACGAACTCAGCAACAGCTCCCGCAATATTTCAACGAAAAGCTATCACTACACAGATTCGAACCAGTGACGTCAGGGTGTTTCCACCCCTATCAGCTTACCACTTACCAATTTGTCAAACCTACCAGGAAAGGAAGATATATCCTTATCACCACCTTGATTTATATCCTTAGGTGTTTTAGGGTGGGTGTTTTGGGGTTCAAGATAAAAAGTTTAGAACTTTAGTTATAAAAAAAAAAGAATAAGAAATTAGAAAAATCCACTTTCGACTGTTATTTCTCTCTTTTAATCTGGATAAATTTTATTTTGAACCTGATTTATAGATGATGATACAATTCAATCACATTAGGGATCCATTTATGGAAAAGTGTGCATTCACATATGAGTCCCTAATGTGATTAAATTGTGATTACGTGATCATATGTACCAAATCCACAATAAAAAAATCTTTAATTAAAACCAGATTGTTATCTTCTGTTGCCTTTCTATTCTGTTTTGTGTATAATTGATGGT
>JAWZTD010000109.1:4149426-4165458 GCA_035221335.1 Echites panduratus
AGTCAAGAATTTGAATTTAGCTTAGAAATATTTCAATTAATATTTATTTCTGATAATTTGAATTGTGTATTATCGAATTTTCTCTTATTAATTTGATCAGATTTTTTATTTTTAAAAATAAGATTAGAAGTACTAAATTATCAAATTATAATTTATTTAAGTATTTCAATATAACAAAAAAAAAACAAAATGTTAGGTAATTAAAACATCAAATTTCTCATTAATTTAAATATGCCAGAAGAAACCCACTAACTACGAGCTATAAATAATTATAAAATTAGTAGGCACCTTTTCATGACATTTCGCTGTCTTAGCCTCTTAGCCTCTTAGGTCGTTGCCACGCTGAGGCCGAAGTTTCTTTTGTCTGCATTAGCACTAGGACGCCTCACGCCAGTTACGAGCCGTTCGTGTGAACAGCCAATTGCCTGCCACGTCATGTAACCGTGGATGTGGATCCCGCATCCGACATGTTGACATGTAATGTATTGTACTCCTGAAGGAGATATGTATTTTTGGTATTTTCTTCACTAATAAACAAATTATTTAACTTTTGTTTTTGTGCTTATAAATTTTTTGATATGATGTGTAATATGATTTTCTTATTAATTTTTTAAAATTACTAATAAAGTTATAGTTAAAATATTTAATTATTATAATAATTGTTGATTTAATGAATTTTTAATTTAAATAAAAGTAATTGACTTCTTATTTTATCAAAATATATTATTACTAAAATAATTTTGGAAGATGTAATAGAAATTAAATCATTTATCTCATCATGTAAGCGTTTCCTACATATTAAAATTTTTTAAACCATATATTATGATAGGAATATTCATTATATCTCTTATTTATAATTATAATTTTGTTTTTTTATTATAAATGTAATAAAATTTTAAATAAAAGGTGAGAGTAGATACTAATTATTACAAAATAATTTATATTATAACTCAAAATAAATAACGATTAACAAGCTTATATTACAAGATAAAAAGAATATTCATTTTTCATTTGATAATATAAACTTTAAATAAATAAAAAATGCAGAAGAAAAGGAAAGGGAAGGAAGTTCTAATATTAAAATAATGAAATTTATTTCAAAATTTTTTTTCAACTTTTCATTTTGCCATAAATTTACATTGATAAAAACCAGTGCTTTGCGCTAGTAGTTTACCTAGTTTTCAACAATAATTCAATAATGTACATTCAATATATCATTTGAATTCAATTGAAAGTAGAATATAGATATCTTAGGGGTGCAACGGAGTCAAACTCGAATCAAGCTAGAGTATATTAGTATAATAGTATATTATGTAAATATTAAGTTAGAGTTCGGCATATAATAATATATTATGTAAATATTAAATTTAGCTCGCAAGCTCGAGTTTCATTGTAAATAGTTTGAACTCAACTCGAGCTTAATTGTAACTTGAATTGAGCCAACACAAGTTTGACTTGAAAATCGGCCTTACTATTTTGCACACCTTAAGCTACCTTGCTCAACTCCTTTAATAGGAATGAACTGTTTTTATCAAGTTATAATTAAGTGCTTTTTCTCATTAATCTTTGAATGTGTTATTGTTTTATCTCTATCTCTAAAAGTTAACTAATGGCATAAAATAAATTATAAATAAATACTTATTAAACTCCATAATATGGATTAGATTAAAGTTAAACTTTGGATAAAATAAACTTGTTTAATAATTAATAGCGAAACAAAAATTATTTAGATAATGATTACAGTTTATTGATTAGATTATTGATTTGGAGTGGGTGAATATTATTTATCCAAAAAATATTTTAAATGAAAACTAGAAATATTAAAAAAAAGTACATCAAATATCTAGACGTTTGAGTTTTTTGAAAATTGTAAAATAATAATAATAATAATAATAATAATAATAATAATAATAATAATAATAATAATAATCATATAAAAAAGGTAACAAAATTATTGTCCAGATGCGATCTTACCCGAAAAAACAGAGATTATTTAACATAAAACCACCAAATTAAATTATAGATAGAGATAGTGCTATAACTATATATATATATATATAAAGGAAAAATTCATTTATAGATTCTTATGTATATATATTAATATATATATATATATATATATTTATATTAATATATATATATACATAAGAATCTATAAATGAATTTTTCCTTTTTTTGGATGTACATACTATGGAAATTCAAAATGCACTTGAAATTAGAAATCAAGTTATCTCTGATGTTGTGGTAAGGTTAAAAATGAATTAAATTAAATTCCTTTATTAATTTTGTATAAATCAAAATAAGTCATTTAATCCTAAATCATGGGAATAGTGTATTGTTTAACCTAATTTTGTTGTTCCTTGGGGACCAGCGAGTGGAGTGCCTGAGCTTGCAAACCCATAGGTCTCTAGTTATATTTTCTTAGAGAAGTTAAATTGCAAATTTTAAAACAATTATAGTAGAAATTATTATTTTTTACTAAATAAATTTATTGAATTTTAAACTATTAAAGATGTAAAACTTAAAATACTTAATTCATCATATTTTGTAATAAATAATATGAGTTATACTTTTTTTGTGGAGTTTATTCACTGCGTATAAATTAAAGATATATATATATATATATATATATTTCTGCTACTATGAGTTGTATCTACACTTGTTTTGAATTTCTAAAATATTAATTGAGATGGATAACAACACTTAATTCATCATATTTTTAAATAAATAATTAAATAATGTGAGTTATTACACATGAATATATAGTTATATTCTATGTATCAATTGAATTCATATTCAATGTATTATTTGATTTCTATGTATTTAAATACATCGAATACAATTTTGTGGGGTCTATTCACTGCATATTAATTAAAGATATATGAATTGTATCCCTGGGAGGATCTACAATTGGGGCAGGGGATTAATGGAATTCCCTAAATTTTTGAAAAAGAAAAAAACACATATTATTTATTTTTGCTGATAAAATTGACCCCATAATTTTGAATTTTTTATTAGTATATATATTATTTTGTCATAAAATCAAAAGATTTATTAAATCCCTCTAAATTTGTTTTAAAAATTTATTAAAAATTATTCAATTAAATTTTAAAGAATAACTATGACTTAATAAATGTATTTTTCTTATAATTGCAATGCTCCTTTCTTCAATTCCTAAATGCACCACTGATTGTATCATGTTTTGGATTTCTAAAATATTAGTTGACACTGATAACAACGAGAATGATGAAGAGATAGTAATGTAAAAGAAAATATTATTAATTACGTCTATTTAAAAATAATATTTTAAATACATAACTATTTATAGTTATTATTATTTTTTGTTGATTAAAAAAAATTTAGAGATATTTTACTTTGAAATATAAACCCTTTAATCAAATTTTTTACGGGAATAAAAATATTTAGTATAATTATATTATATCATAAATAAATTAAATTAATACTTTGAGATGAATCGAAGATTAAAAAATTTGAAGTGAGAAAAAATATTTAACAAAAACGATAACATATAGATATCACGTGCGACAGAAGAGATTGGCTGAAACTCAAATTAATCATATTTATTTATATTTCTTATCTTTTACCATTAGATATGCATATACTACTATTTGATTTGACAAGTCAAGTACTTAAAATAAAAATTTAAAGAAAAAAGAAATTCATATATCCCAAAAAGAAATGATCAGACGTAGACAAACATGGCACTATGAAAATCTAATTCACAGGTTCAGTAGTTGCACTCCCTTAAATGATTTGGGGGGCGAGGGAGTTATGTTCTTCTGTTTCCCCATTCAACAACCGAAGCCGGGTGGAGCTTTTGCCTTGTTTGGCACGTCTTTTATTTGTTTATTTATTTTTTCTTTTCTTTTGGGGGCCATCAAACGCTATAAATACCCGACCTTTTCGACTGCAATCCCTTCTTTCTTCTCCCTCATTTTCTCTCTCCCTCCCATTTTCTTCGCCCTCTCTCCTCCTCCCTTTATATTTTTTCTGTTACGAATGGTGTGCTTTTCTTTTACAAAATTATTAGTATTTTTTTAGGGGTTTCAATCTTTTGAAATCTGCCGTTGTACCGAAGGTAGATTCATTTCCCTCCTCTAAATTTCTTTTTTTGGACATGGTTGGACTTTTTTT
The DNA here is from genome assembly GCA_035221335.1 of Echites panduratus. Lineage (NCBI taxonomy): Eukaryota > Viridiplantae > Streptophyta > Magnoliopsida > Gentianales > Apocynaceae > Echites > Echites panduratus. Next base: position 4,153,582 of record JAWZTD010000109.1, read on the forward strand.
TTTCCAAGTCGTTTCATTGATTGAAAATTTTCTGTTCGTTGATGACCCTTTTAGGGTTTGAAATCCAAGATTCTTCTACATTTGGAGTTGCTCGGGGATTTCCATGATAGATTTTCAACGTTATTGAATCCAGTGTAAAGAGGTATTTATTTCATCGTGTCTTTTGGGCTTCTTTTTTCAGCATTTTCATTTAATTTTTTTCCCTAGAGACTCAGGAGGAGTTTCTTACTCGTAATGGTGTTGGAATTTAGCAGGAAAAATTGCTTCTTTCTTTATATTTCTCTTTTTGAACACCCTTTTCGATAATTTTTTTTTTCAAATTTTTTCCCCTCCTCTTGATGATGGATATTTCATCAGTAAGCCCTCTGGTTTCTTTTCTGTGATTGTTCATGCACTCGGACATGCAAAGTTCTGACCTTTCCATAGTTTTTGTACTAAATTTCCATAGAAAGGTCCTCAACTCTCTCCGGGACGGTTTTTTTGGTCATTGCCTGTATACCAATGTATGCGTATACATATTATAAAATACGATGTGAATTCATATACCGACGTGTGTATAACAGTATATATATTTTTGGTTTTGTTTAATGTGATTATGTTGATGTGACAGCACAATTGTTTATTTGATACCTGTTGTTTGTGTCGTTAATAGTATCATATTTTGTCGGTTGCTGTGAGATGTTGAAATATTGATTATGGGTCCTAATCACTTTTCGTGGTTTGTCCATAAAATAGAAATAACTTTAGTCAGCAGATTCCTTATACGGTTATCAACGGCCTTTATTGAGCGGCCTTCATATGTTTTCCAGTTCTAGCATTCTCCTATGCTGCAAAGTCAAAGTGGCGGTTGGAAGTCCATCCGGGCAATTTACATTTGTTTAATTTAGAAAATATTTTCCAAAGTATCGTTGGATTCATTTATTTATTCTTAATTAATGAATTTCTTCATATTTTATATGACTTTTTCATTATCTGAATTTGGACACAATTCTTTATTTTTGAGAAAGAACGAAAAATCCTGTTTTTTTTTGCTTCCAGATTTTTGATTTGCCTATTTTCATATATAATAAAAAAATACACACACAAGGATCTATGTTATTTATTAGTTGGTTTATTCCCAGATATGATTGGACCTAACTCCATGTGGCTTCAGAAAGTTCAAGCCTATTAATTATGATTGATTGATGGATCCATCGATCGATCATAACTCTCTCTCTCTCTTTCTCGCGGGGGTGATGAGGTTTCGAGTTAGTTTTATATCTGTTTTGATGGTTGAAGAGTCACATCATTTGGATTACATGTGTGAACTATTTGAATCCAACAGTAACTTTAACCTTACTATCTGGATTACATAACTTTTAACTATTTGAATCCAACTGTAAAATAGTAAAGATGTAGACTGCGCTTTTGCTGTGGAAGATTTTCAGTTAATATCAAAAGAGAAGTAGCCTTTGGAGGATAATTTCAATGATTGATGCTTGCTGAAAGTAAAAAGTAGAATGAAATGAAATAAACAAGGGAAAATGGCTAACTGCACGAGATGCTGTAATTTTTATGATGCTTGTAAAAAGTGAAAAAAAAATGAAATTTCTGATGTTATATCTGAAAGTAATAATATAAAATGACTTTTGAGTGTGGAAATTTATTCATTTTGGCATGAACAGGAAATTTCCCATTAAATTTATTGATCATTGGCCAAATCTTGATGTAAGGAAAGTCATCTTGAATATTTTGTTATATCTGCTCTTGTTTTGATATCCAGAGAAGTGATGCTATTGCTTCCTACTTACTGTTTAGTATTTTAATATGTACCTTCTCTGTTTTAGCATTCATTTTATCCATCCACAGATTGCTATTTACTGAATATCAGGTCTTCATAATTCACTTTGGAATCCATAAATTTGTTCTGATATCTCCAATTCTGTTGCTGATCATAGTGAGGTTGGTTAAGATGCTGATTTTTACTTTATAGAGTTGTCCCTCAGCAGTTTTCAGCATTTCATATTAGATGATCATAAATGGAGATAAAGACAGAAATCATTTAAAGATATCCTGAGTATCAAACATTTATGTAGAAGGCTCATGGTTTCAATAGAATGATAAATTAGATAATTTGATGCCTATGTCATGGTCTTTATTTACAATTAACGTGTCCTTCCCCCATCCCACAAAAAAAAAAAAAAAAAGATTTTTTGAGTATTTTTTGTATTGCAGGTGGATAGAAGCCCTTGGAGTCTTAAAAGTACTAGTTCATTTTTACTGGGTACTGGTCAATAACAATGTCAGATTTCCATATAAATGCCTAGAGGCTCTGGAAATGAGGTATGGTGTTCTTTTGGCATTAGAATGAGTTGATGATACTTGTTTTATTCCGAAATCATCTTATTTATATTGTGATTGTTTGATGTCACTCCCAGATTTCTGAAAGTATATGCTTGATGGACAGCTCGAACAGCAGCACAGACAAGAAAACATTGAAGCGCTGGTTTTTCATTGATAAAAGGGTTGGATAGACAATTTTTTGAGGCTCTGGATATATTTTCTCTTAGGATTTTGGCTGTGTATTATACGCTGCTTAGTTTATAGCTTCAATTTAGCGAAGGCGATTAGAATCAATGGATTTGAAATCTTCAAAAGCTTCTCCTGTTCTTGCTGACCCTGCTCCAATGGACAATCCTAGATTGGGGATTCGTTCAGGTCGCTTGTACTCACAATCAGGACAATCATTCTCCACTAGTGTTTTATCAATTCCAAGAAAGAAGCCAGCAAAGATTGATGATGTTCGTTCTGATGGTTGGCTTGATGCAATGAAGTCTTCTTCACCGCCTCACAAGAAGATCTCAAAGGATGTGAATGCTGATTTTGCTGCAGATGATGCTGATTCTTCTTACCGTTCTTGGATGGTATTACAACAAGAAATGCAATAAGAACACCATTGATTTCTAGTCTACTTTTTTAATTAAAGACTCTTGATTATCTTTTATCTGCTGTTCAACAGGCTAAGTATCCTTCAGCACTTAGCTCCTTTGCTCAAATCATGACTCATGCAAGGAGCAGGAAGATAGTAGTCTTTTTGGATTATGATGGAACACTTGCTCCTATAGTAGATGATCCGGACCGTGCTTTTATGTCTGCTGATGTAAGTAGTAGCTGTTTTTCTGATCTTTTGTAGTGTGAAAATTTCTTTCATGCTTTTCGCTGTATATTGACAAAACTAAGAATGTATTTATTCAGATGCGTTCAGCTGTTAAATGTGTTGGAAAATATTTCCCAACTGCAATTATAAGTGGGAGGAGCCGTGATAAGGTTGGTATAACAATTTCTAGACAATTAAATGCTTCAAAATTTATAGTACTTGTGTGAAGCGTCTAGTTCCACATGTGTGTTTTAGAATCTTTGGGCAAGTTTTTCATTTGCTGGATACCAAGTTAATTAATGTCTTCTTTTCTCTCTTGATTTCCAGGTTTATGAGTTGGTAGGACTAACAGAACTGTATTATGCCGGTAGTCATGGCATGGACATCATGTTCCCCGTAAAAGATACACTGTCTGCTAACCATTTGCATTGTACAAAGTCTATTGACCGGCTGGTATGACTCACAGTTTCATAAACTTCTTGGTTGTTCTCCCTTTTGTCATAAGTTTTTCTGACGGAATTATGCTGAGATGTGTCAGGGGAAGGAGGTTAATCTTTTCCAGCCTGCAAGTGAATTTTTACCAATGATTGATGAGGTGAATTAGCATTTTAGATAACTGATAATTATACTGCTACCAACAGTGTCATTTGGGAAGTCTTATATATTTGTTTTTTGTTGATTTAATTGCACAGGTTTTTAGAACCCTTGTCGAGAACACCAAAGATATTAATGGTGCAAAAGTTGAGAATCACAAATTTTGTGCCTCTGTACATTACCGCAATGTAGAGGAGAAGGTGAGATATATGTGCTTCTACATATTCTATTTATGCGCTTCTTTTCTTCAGCTTACATCAGCTTATTTATCCTTGTTTTTGCATTTTTGACCCCAGAGTTGGCCTTTAGTAGCTGAACGGGTACATGATATCCTAATTGATTATCCTAGGTTACGTCTGACTCATGGACGGAAGGTAGAGTAATTGCCTCTTGTTCCACTTGTCTGCGGTGGTGTAGTAAATGATTATCTCAAATTTTCCTTTTTTTTTTTTTTTCTCTTTTCTGTGAAGGTTTTAGAAGTCCGTCCTGCAATTGACTGGGATAAAGGGAAAGCAGTTGAATTTCTACTCGAATCACTGGGTTAGTGTGAACGCTTTCCATGTAGTTTGAAGATCTTTTCATTGATACAGTCTTGCTCATTTTGTTCTTGATCTGAAACTCTTTCTCCAGGGCTAAGCAGTAGTCATGATGTGCTTCCCATCTATTTGGGAGATGATAGAACTGATGAAGATGCTTTCAAGGTTAATTAAACCTGCTCAAATCCTCTGCCTGTTAGTAATTTTTGCCTCATGATATATATGCTTCCTTGAACTGACTTCCATCTATTGATCCATATTTTAGGTACTTCGTGAGGGAAGTCGTGGCTATGGAATTCTAGTGTCCTCCATTCCAAAGGAAAGCAATGCTTTCTTCTCTCTCAGGGATACCTCAGAGGTTTGAAATTTGAATCTATATCGTTTTCTGCCAATCTGCCATCTTCATCAAACTGGCATTTAAGAAATTTCTATATCCAAAATGTACAGGTGAAAGAATTCCTTGAGGCTCTCGTGGGAGTTAAGGAACAAGATTCACAGCGCAAGAGAAGCATCGCATGATCTGCTAAGAAAATAGATAACATTGTAAGGAAGGAGCTTTTTAATAGGATTTTTAGAGGTCATCTTTTCATTAATTATGTTCTAAGAAATTGATTTAGTTGTTTGTTTCTGTATTTCCCTACAATGGTGTGGTGGCTGAAGGTCTAATGATGCCCCATAATAGTTATTAATTCTCAGGGTTGAGGTGATCAATCTTTAGAGGTTGATGAAGTTTATGGATATTTTTGTAAATTTCGTTTTAAATCTCAGTGTCGTCTTAATAAAAAAATATATCTATATTTTATATATAATTTATTTATTCAATGTTAATCAATATAGTAATGCTTAAATCAACTACCCTTTAATTTAATTCTCATAATATATTATTAAACGGTTGAGATTAATTTACGGTCTCAAATAGCTGTTGCAGCCTGCCTGTAATTTTTCTGTTTTATTTTATTGTATGTCCTCATCCAGGGAATGGTTAAATTTTAATGTTGTGGTTATATCTAAAAAATGGAAAATGAAAGACAAATTGTTAGCTTTAATTATAATAAAAATAAATCTATTTAATGAGATGTAAGGATATTCTAAGAATGGATTTGAACATATGTTGTTTTATTATTATTATTTTCAATGGTTAATCCTTCCAAATAAAAGGGATAAAATCCACATTTACAACTGTGTCCAATCTATGGATCATATGAGGCATGGATATTCTTTAAAAATAAAATAAATTACAAAATTTTTGTTCTTTAAATTATCTGTTAATTTTTCTTTCTTTTTACCATTCAATTAATATTATTAAAATTGATCTAAATATTTAATTACTATTTAAAAAAAGAAGAAGAAGAAATTATAAAAGGAAAAGTGCAAATTAGACAAAATTGGCTTCGGCAAAGCCTATGAAACGAAAAAGACGTGAACCGCAAAAATCTTTATCCACGTGGACATCCAAATCTTGTACATTTTCTGGCATCTTTTCACTTCCTCCCTCCTCATAAGCCACGGTGCATACTGGCACGGATGCCATAAATATTCAGACAGATCCATTCTGGATTTAGTGAGCTGGTTTTCACTATCTCTCGCAGGAAAAAAAGGAAATCCAAAATGTCTTCTACTTCATTGGTATCTCCGCTAACTTCCTCTCTCTCCTCCTCTTCGGTTCTTCAGGTAAAGGATTTCCTTTCTATTTTATCTGTGGCTACAATGTTAATGTCTAGTGTATATTAGCCATTAAATTCTGTATGATCCAACAGGAAAGCAAGTTGAGGTTTGCACTGCCGTCATCGAAGCCTGCTTTGATCTTCAAGCCTAACCAATCTTTTCCTCTTATCCGAGCTTCTTCTGGCTTCTCCTCTTCTCTTGACACAGGCATAATAATTTTTTTCTCCCTATGCATACTGTTTTTTGTCCCTTTTTTCCCGTTTATATGAGTTTATTTGCGAAAGTTGTGTTTTTTATTTTATTTGTTAGAGGTTTATTGGATTGTTTGATGCTTGAATTTAGTATGGAGTCTATTGGTTGAAAATTGGAACTAATGCGATTAGGTCTGAGCACCGAGTTGGATGCTGTCACGAGTTTCAGCGAGATTGTTCCCGATACTGTTATTTTCGATGATTTTGAGAGGTCTGGTTATAAATCTTCCTTTTCTTTTTTCTAATGTTGATATTCGATTAGTATAAAGTTTTCAGCTGCTTGTTGAATTTCAAAGCCTTTGATTAAGAAATTATTCCACAGGTTTCCCCCAACTGCTGCTACTGTTAGTTCTTCTCTGCTCTTAGGTGTCTGCAGCCTTCCTGACACCCAATTCAGGGTAATGATTCTAGATTTTATCAAAATTGAATTTGCTAGCATTCATTTCTAGCCCTGATTATCAATAAATGTTTCATTCCCAGGTATGTGTTTCTGCCCTCTCTACAGATGCATTTTCTTGTTAAAAGTTGCATGAGCTAAGCAACGGTACATGGTGCATGCCCATAGACATCCATTCGTATTTGCCTTTGATGGTTTGTTTATAGACTGGAACTAGCAACAAAATGGTCATTTAAGAAAACTTTACAAGAACATGTAGCCAAGGAGAAGAATTTACTGAGTCCTTTGTTGGTTAATATATACTATTCTCCTTTGTAAGAAAAAAAAGAAAAAGAGTTGATTGATTTCTTTACTTCAATTCTTTCTGCTCCTCTGTTGGTGCAGAGTGCTGTGGATACGGCATTGGCTGATTCAGAGTGTTATGGGTTAGAAAATTCAGATGCTCGCATGTCTTGTTTCTTTAACAAGGTTTGTTTTTTGTCTTAAGGAATGAGGACTGTTCCTTTCATGTGTTGACTGCAGTTTTCAGAAATAATTGATATTCCAAAGTACAGGCTTTGGTAAATGTTGGTGGGGATCTAGCAAAGTTAGTGCCAGGTCGAGTTTCTACAGAAGTAGATGCTCGCCTTGCCTATGACACACATGGCATTGTTCAAAAGGTAGACTTCTTTGTTTGTTAAAATGTTTATTCAAATAAAAGATAATATTCTTGACAAGTTGTTTGTAATTATGAAAAGTCATCTGGCTGTTTCGTATGGTATGTCAAAATCTATCTTCACCTACTGGTTGCTTGATTTAGCTACTAGAAAATGTGGCCTCCCATTATTTGATTTAAAAAAGAATGATGTGTAGTCATCCCTGTGGGAGTGATTATCTCCCTCTCCTTTTCCTTATGAACTTGTTATCCAATCTATAACTCAATGTACTTAAGGCCTTGTGCTTGAAATGGCATCTGATACATGGGTACTATGGGATCAACTCATATTGTTACTGTAAAGAATTATGGAGATACTTGAATCTGAGAATTTGCACAATTCTTTGGATAATGCCTGAGTTAATTCATTTCATAGTTTTGACTGAAAATGATTAAAAATTTTCTTTTGGCATTTGAAATAGCTCTTTCCAAATCTCGATTTTGATAAAATTGTCTTATCTTAACAAACAAATTGAGATTGAATTAAATGGTTGTTTACCCTGCTGTTAAGTACTTTATATGTTGACCAACTTTATCTCATAGTTGCTGCATTTAAATGCTGTATGCGTTCTAAAACCTTTCATCAATTGCCATGATATTCATTTGCTGCTTCCGAAGCAAGTTAATCTTATTTTCCTAAGATGAGAAGAAACTCTTTTCATAAATCTGAGCTACCTTGCTTTCTTTATTTCTAAATTCTTTCTCATTTAATGCGAAATCCTGACACTTCATGTGACGTGATGTATAGGTGCATGACCTTTTGAAGATGTATGATAATATTCAAGTCCCTCCAAAGCGCTTGTTATTTAAAATTCCTTCAACTTGGCAGGTGATTGACAAAACGAAATACAGCAATTAGTGAGCAATGGCTGAAGAATATAATAATTTCAATCTGTTGATGATCCTTTTTTCTTTTAATTTTTTTGGCTTGATGCTTCTTTGGATTTTATGTATTCTAGGGGATTGAGGCTTCAAGAGTACTGGAATCCGAGGGCATACAGACACACATGACTTTTGTTTACAGGTAAAAGTATACCAGCTTCAAACTGTACCAGGACAACTTATAAGTTAGTTGGAAAGTGAAATAAACTTAATTGTTGAGCTCCAGCCTCATGTAGATGGGACAAGGTGCTCAGATTGTTACTGCATTCCTGATTTTGTGCTTTAGCATCACTTAATCATTTACATGTTAGGAAGATTGATTTTCCGATCACAAATTTCTTAGGTAAACGATTGGATTGTAATTTGTTAGTTTATATTAGTTTAAGAGAATGCAGTTAAGATTTACAATCTATGTCATATACTGTTTTCAGTTTCAACCATTTGCAGAAGCAGTTGTTTCTCTGATTTGTTGCTCTTGTTCAGTAACGACTTTCCTTTCACTTTTCAGCTTTTCCCAAGCAGCAGCTGCAGCTCAAGCTGGTGCATCTGTTATTCAGATTTTTGTAGGGCGGCTCAGGGTAAGGGCCATATCTTTTTTAGGAAGCATCTCTGAGCTAAAACTTTGTCTCATGGCAGTAACTAAAACATTGTTTTTTCATCAGGATTGGTCAAGAAACCACCATGGGGATCCAGAAGTAGAATCTGCTCTTAGAAGAGGGGAAGATCCTGGATTGGCTTTGGTTAGTTTTGTTACTTATTTCTCTCTGAAATGACATAATCACTGCATTTAGTTTGCATCTTAATGTTCTATTCATATATGTAGCTTGTTCTATTTGATGGTAACGCATTTCAATATTCCTGAACTTGCCAATGGAGGGAAAGGCAGAATTGGACAGTGCATAACATTGATATTTCCTGGGACCCGGATCCTTTCTCCACTAGGAGGAGGGAAAAATAACAAAAGAGAACAATTAAATAGGAACGAAAGGAGAAAACAAAGTTAAAACCCTGTAGGAACATTATAGCTTTTATTCAAGTTGAACACCTTGAATGATAGGATAATTGGAAGTGTTCTTTGATGGATCTCTGACATTTTTAGATTCAATCGATACGGTTGACAAGCCATGACTTCTGAAATAAAAGTAGTAGAAGAATAACAACGACAAGGTATGGAGAAAATTATCCACCCCTGAGATGGACAATCATGTATTCACTTCCTACAAATGGGTACACAGGCTCACATTTTTCCATGTTATTTCTGGCTTATATTTCAGAAGTTGCAGCCTCGTTACCAAAAAATTCTGACAGCTACACAGAATTTAAGGAGTAATTATGAGTAGACTTTCCTTTTTAGTCATTTTGAAGCAAATAAGCTTTATTGGCTTCTTTATTAAAGTTCTAGTCATATGAAAAACTGAACTATTGGATGCTATTCTTCTCTGACCTCAAGTTCACCTGCCTTTATAGGTCACAAAAGCTTACAACTACATCCACAAATATGGCCATAAGTCAAAGTTGATGGCAGCTGCAATTCGAAACAAACAGGATGTCTTTAATCTTCTAGGGTAGCCATGAATCTCTGCTAAATTGGAATCTGTAGTTGTTGACAATTTTGAATATTGCTTGATTGTTGCTTTTCCTCAATTTTCAGGATTGATTATATCATCACTCCATTGAAGATATTGCAGTCTCTTAAGGATTCCGTAACTCCTCCTGATGAGAAATACTCTCTCGTGAGAAAGCTATCCCCGCAATCTGCAGTTGCCTACAAATTTAGCCAGGAAGAGGTTTGATCCTGACGTTCCCTGCACTTGATTGAATAAATTATTTACGCTTTTGGTGCCTACTTTATTAAGTACAAGAAAATGCTTTTAGGAGAGACTTGGGACAGATTTCAGATGGATAATAGGTTTTATTCTCATTAATTAAGTTGCCCCCTATCACTTTCTCGAGTCTTCCAACATTTGAAAGACTTCACAGAAACTTATCTAACATTTGAGAAGTAAATTTATGATGCCATTTTCTTGAATGATACATTAACCTGTTATTGTTTTCAGCTTCTGAAATGGGACCAATATAGCTTGTCCTCTGCGATGGGGCCTGCGGCAGTGGAGCTTCTCTCTGCTGGAATGGATGGCTATGCTAACCAAGCAAGGCGGGTTGAAGAATTGTTTGAAAAGATCTGGCCACCTCCGAATGTGTAAGATGGGTGTTCAATCTGAAGCCTTTGCTTTATAAATAAGAACAGACAGACCAATGTTTATTGTAACTGAGTAAGTAACCATTCCCTTTCATTGTGTTTTTTTTTCTACATTTTTATGCTATAGGGGACGTTTAACTAGGAATACTTGCTCTTTTTTAATGCTCCTCATCCATGCGTGGTGTGGCAATTTAGTTAACTAAATTAAATGGAAATAGATAAAAATAATAAGATCCCAATCCGTTTATACCCAATTACAAATAGATTGGATACAAGTCGATTGTGGTTATCTATGGATATCCATCTATCTATTTTTTATTTTATTCATCAGCTTTTTGATTTTTATTATCAATTTTTTCTATTTTTCTCTTTCGATCGTTTCTTTCTTTATTTACAAATTCAGAAGTACTCTTTATTCTAACAGTTGGTGTTTTCTCTAAATACTTATATTTATTTTAGTTAAGCATTTCTCCTTAATCTCAACTTTTATTTATTTTTCTTTCCCTCTTAATATATCAACCTTTTTTTTTTTCTAATTTCAATTCAAATTTTATTTTCTAAATTTCAATTTTTTATTTGATTGAAGTGGAATATATTATATATTAAAAATAAATTTTATTTACTTCAAACACGCATCTTATTAGTTTATTATAATTTTTTTTAATATAAAATCTAGTGACACTGTGAGATGATGATTCTTGACTTTGAGATGCTATTGATTTTAGGGAGATATGGGGATGGGTGAACGTACACTCAAAAAATATACTCGCATAAATCCATTCAAATGAACCACGTAAGTAATACGTATGAAAATTGGATCATTTAAAAACGTTATCAGCTATCGTACTTGCTCTAGCTGTTAATATAATAAAAAAATTCATATTAATCCATCCAAACAATGTTTTAATTTCTAAAACTCAAAAGATCTTAACACTTCTTAAAATTTTAAAAAATAGACAGTTTGTTCATGTGATACCGCGCAGCGAAAATAGATTATGGGTGTAAATATCCAATATCAACTTAGATATCGATTTTTTTCTAAACGAAAATAAATATAAAGCAGTTGACTTTAGTGCTCCAAGGCCAATGGGGTTATGAGCCCAATGTTTTAACTCTGTTTTTTTTTTTTTAATTTTTTGCATTTTCTTATTATTCTAACAGTCGGTGTTTTGAGCCCAATTTGTCACACCTCGGGTTCGAGTATAACACGCATGCTGTGCATTAGGGTATTCCAACACGTAAAGCTACATAAAATACATATTTACAAGTCAAAATATAATAATAAAAGAAAATTCTCTATTTAAAATTATAATCCTCAAAATAAGAAATAAAAAATTCATAATCTCCTAAAATATCAAACTCAACCCAAATATAAAACAAAGCATTCTACGATCCCTAACATATTCCCAAAGTTCTAACAAATAAGATTATTTAAAAACAAAAATACCAAAACAAGAAATTTGCCCCAATAGTCTAAACGAGGAACCTACAAAACGACATAAATAATGTGACCTTCGAAAGC
>JAWZTD010000109.1:4197780-4208861 GCA_035221335.1 Echites panduratus
AAGAAAGAAAGAAAGAAAGAAAGAAAGAAAGAACGGCCTTGTGTAGTGTATTAAATAGCTTCTCTATTTCTTTCCCTACAACAGAAACAGGTCTGTCTCTGTGCCTAGAGCACAAGGCTCGAGTCCAGAGTCTTCAATATATGTACTTAGTCTTGGAAAAGTTTTCAAAAGAAAAAGGGCCCTTAATTTCTGAATCCCATTTCTTTCTGCCTTCTAAAAAGAGTCACGAGCAAGCAATAAGTGAATTGCTAGTGTGCTTTCATTTCACCAGAAGTTAATTTTATTTTAGTTATGCAGTACCCACTCCAACTAATAGCCCGAATCTTGCCGTTAAAATCTAACCTCATATAAATAGACTAAAAAAAGATTGAAAAGGAGAATTAAAATCACAACCTAAATGATACACATATATTGCTTTAGTTTCTTGATATCATTATTAGAAGACAAATTATGATTCCAAACAAAGCCTGCAAGAACCCCTTGTTTTGTAATATATATATGACATTAATGTCTATTCTCAATCCCTTCCGTTGGCTTGTCATGGAGTCTTGAAGCCCTGGTGCATTTGAGTGAGTATCTCCACAGAAATCTCTCTTTTTCCCAATCTTGATTAATACTGCCCCATGTACTGAATATGGGAACTCGGATCAATTGTTCAGGTACACAAGATATATCTGTACTTATAAAATCAGTATTGTTTATTGAATAATCTATTTTGACTTTGGAAGACTAAATTTATTTAAAAATGAGACCTTCAATCATATATATATATATATATATATTTCGAAATAAAAACTAGTAGAAAGAGTATAATATACAAATATTTATAAAATTACGAGGAATTTCAGAAAAAGAAAAGGAAAGAAAAAGAACAAATGCGCAGGAGGGTCAAAAAGGCCGAAAGACAATGTTACCGGTTACATTGGTATTAATGGTCCATTTGACTTCCATGGTACTCTCGGTCAAAGCAGTGTTTTTTTTTTTGTGTGTAAGGAATAGGATAGACCTGCCATGGGCCTAGAGTATTAACAGGCTCCCTACAAAGTAAGGCTAGTTTTAAAGGATGGGTTTCATAACAGAAAAAAGAAAAGATTCGAAGTTGTGAGGGAAGAATTGTGGTCCAAAATAGGCCCAAATTTAAGATATATTCTGGGCCTAAAGTTGGAACCAGAAAAGGTCCATCAAAAGTCTAACAGGTTTAGAAAATATTTACCCTCAAAAAAAAAAAAAAAACCAAAATTATAATCAAAATTCAAAAGCAATTCTCCAAAATTCCAAATGGTTTAAAAAAAAAAGAGAAAGAAAGTGATGATTATTCTAATTCTTAGAATTTTTTCTTATCATCAATTTTTTTTAATTGGTGTCTAAACAAGGCTCACTTATACATATCGGATATACCGTTAATAGATACAAATCCATCAAAGATTGAATTTGTAGAAAGATCTTGGTTATAAAAATGGATAATTGGCATTATATTGCATAAATTTTACTTTCCGTTAAACGCACTAAATAAATGTCTCTAACAGCCTTAAAAAATAGCTATTTATTCATTTTACTTTCAGATACTAAAAATTAAATTTAAATGTTGTTAAAAAGTAAAATGTTAATTATTTTAAGAAATTAGGTATTCCAAAGTTTAAATATTAATGTTAATCAAATTTAAAGCATACACGTTTTAAGTTCTAAGTTCCAACCAATCCGATCTCTATCTTGACGTCTCTAAGATTTTGAATTGGGTATTTGGTTTATTTTATGCACAAACTTACAGATATTTTTTCCATCTGCTTCTGCAGAACCAAACCCAATAAGCCAATAATATCATGGCCAAATGTCAACCAGTAATTTCCTAAATTCTGTGGTTGCCATGGAGACACCCAAGCAAAAAAGAAAAAAAGAAAAAAAGAAAAAAAGGGTGTTTTAGTATTTTACCTTATAGTCCTTAAATCAGAATGGTAGAACCTGGTAGGATACAACCTCCACTGACAGAAGAGTTTCCTGAAAATGGCAGTCACTTCTTCAACCTCCTTACTTACATTGAAATCAATTAAAATTTCTTCATCATCTTCTTGCACTTACAGAGCTGCAGCTGTTCAACAATCTCCTTCAAAGCCCTTCTCAGTCTTTTGTAAACTGGACTCCCAAGAAATTCATGCCAGAGGTTAGTGGGATTTTATGTAACTTTTGAATCCCATTTCTAGATAAATTTTCCAGCACAAGAACTTTGGCCTAAGTTTTAAGAGCATAATAATTGATGGTGCAGAACCAAAGAAATGGAGAGCTATTGTTTCAACTGCATTGGCAGCTGCTGTTATCACATTTAGTTCAAACATGTCTGCCATGGCTGACCTAAACAAGTATGAGGCAGACACCCGTGGTGAATTTGGGATTGGTTCAGCTGCTCAATTTGGTTCGGCAGACCTCAAGTAAGTTTTCCATCAAGAAATTTGTTTTTTAACTCACTTTTCTTAGATATGATAATTGAATTTTGGGTTGATTCTTGTTTCAGAAAAGCAGTTCATACGAATGAGAATTTCAGGTAATTCCCTTGATTCAAGGAAAAAATAATTGAATATAAGTTAATGAGTTTCATATTCCTTAGTAAGTTCCAACTGCTATCCAAGTTCAGTAATATATTTTTCAAGAATGCAATCGTGCTTAATAATTAACTGAATTTACCTGATTGTTTCACCATTGAAATGTTCAACCCTTGAAACAAACTGAACATCCAACTTCAATAATCACAATGATTCCTCAAGGCAAAATCTTTACAACAGATATTTATAATATACCTTAAATGGTTGAGCAGAAGAGCCAATTTCACTGCTGCAGACATGAGGGAATCAGATTTCAGTGGTTCAACATTTAACGGTGCATACCTTGAGAAAGCAGTAGCATACAAGGCCAATTTCACAGGTACAATCTTGAATTCACTGGAGACATCTGAAATATTTACCGAACATTTGTTGATCAATATATCAGTTGGCTGTTGGAATAATGCTCAGTTATTTTGTAGTTCTACTCTAATTTAGATTTTAATATTTTATCCATCCACGAATAAGGTTCCCTCCTTTCTTTCCTGAATGCTTCAGTTCTCCTTCTTGGAACCTGAGGATTTCTTTGAGCTCCAAGGAGGACAACTTGGAGAGGCCATCAATACCTGAACAATTTTTCTATGCTTCCAACTCCTTAGAACATCGGGATTTCTTTGAGGCCATCAGTGCCTGCACAATTTTTATATGCTCTTACTCCTTTGAGCCAAGATGCTGTCCAGGAAAGCTCTTAACCTTTTCTTGCTCATGTGATACATCACTAGTGACTAGTTTGGTCACTGGAAAATCATGAACTCCAGAAACCTCATCATGCATTTTCATAGTAGTCATCTTGTGATCAAGTTGCAGACGAGCTCTACTTTGCATACTGTCCTGTTTGACTTTTCTTGATAATTCTAATTCACTGTAAAGATCTTCACCCGCTCTGTCATTTTCATGTTTGGGCTGCCCTAAAGCATCATTTTGAATTGCTAACGGAATAATGTGCTCTGGCTGTGCTCAGATGCATGTAATCTTTCTAATGGAGTAATTGATGCTACTCCTTCCTTAGAATGTACTAAATCTGCTTTCAACTCTAGAACTTTCTCCTTACCAGGAGCATTCATCAGTTCCTGTCCACTGAGATTCAAAAGATTAGCCCCTGTCTCTGCTGTATTTCTCATAGGCACAAAATCAGCACTAGGAAGTTCTAGGTCATCATCAACACTTGAAGCACCATTCAGATCATCGAAGTCAATCTGAACTGCATCAAAAGACATGATTGCTTTCCCTAGTGAACCAAATTTTCGATTGCATCGTTTAAAAGGAGCAGGAAAATCACGATGTGCATACACTTTCTTTTGTGAACCAATTTTTCCATTGCATTGCCTAAAGGCATCATCAAAATCAAGACTTGGAGATGCTTTCTTCCGTGGACCATTTTGTCCATTGCATCTTCGAAATGCGACAGGAAAATCACGAACTGCAAACACCTTTCTTGTAGGGAAAATCCAAGAGTGCATTATTGATCCACTAAGCTTATTCCCCAATTTAGGATATCCTCCATCATCAACCTTGAGGTAGGTCCTTATTCACTGTCATCCGATTCGTGATCCTCATTGAGTCAATAGTGGTTGCATTCTCTATTTCTGAAGAGTGAGGCGGAGCAACAGATGCGTTTACTGGTCCGTGACCGATAACTTCCACATTCCCAGCAGTAAAATCACAAGTCAAACACATATCAGTGCCAGAGGCAACGGTACAAGAACCAGAATCTCTCTCACAAGCATGACCATCGTTAGCTTTTTGCTCAATATTTCTACAAAAGCCACTCAAAGAATCTGGAAATCACGGGTTGCATACACTTCCCGAGACCTAAACTTGGGGCAGTAGGAAGAATATGAAAGATCACATCTTTGTGATGGAAACCTCTTCAGTCTATACCCATGAGGACTATCAGAAACAGAAGAAGCTAATCTTAAATCATTCATATTCAATGTTCTTAAAACATCAATCTAACTTATTTCCTACAACAAAATAGAATGCAATAAATATACAAAGATTTTCACTTTCCAATTCAAGGGAAGGGAACGTGGTGACACAGAACAGAAACAACCTTGAAAGCATAATAAATATATATATATTTATATATATGAAGCACAGAGGAAAACAAAAATTAACGGAAATAGAAGTGGAATCTAACCTGTGCTTATTAGGGATTGATGACATGAAAAATTCAATAGGAAAAAAAGTTGTTTTTCTATGATCTTCAGTCTCTTGTAGGCAGAAGGGAACGTAAGGTTTGTTTTGGAATGCAAGTGACGAGTTTATGCGGACACTTCTGGTGTTTGGGCCTAGCGGATCCTCTCAAATATTAACCAGGAATCAGGTCAAGGATTGGATGCTTTTGCATTAAAAAAATCTTTAAAATATTAGGGTTTTAAATCAATTTATTATAAGTGCATTGGTAATGCATAATTAATTCCACTAACAATACAAAACTTATATTCTGAATTTTTCTAATTATATATTTATCTGAAATTATAAATAAGTCATAAATTAAGAGTTAATCCCCAATTTTCACCTACTTACTATTAGAAAATCATAAATCTTCAATCCTCTCGTCCTCCTTCTCCTTCTCCTTTGTACTCAATCCAAATATAAAAACATTGTTTACCGTCAACCTTATTGGCAATCCTTAGTTGCATTTGTGAAAAGAAGATGGATATATTGGATAAGCTGAACACTAATTGATGAGGCATAAATCTGTTTTATTGACCTCGATTTTCGAAACCTCATCTCACGATCTTCCCGTTTTACGAGGTTTTTGCCCTCCCCAGGTTACCAGGGTTACCTTTAAGTACCTCAGATACTCAGAGGTCACGAGTTCGAACCCTGAGGAGGCCAAAAACCCTGTAAAATGGGAAGATCGTGAGATGATGTCTCGAAAATCGAGGGTTCAGTAAAATGCCTCATCACTAATTCAGAATTTATGGAGTTGAATTATGCAATTAAAAGGTAAAAGAGCTGCCCTTTCTTGCTCTATTGGTGTGAGCTTCTAGAAAGGTTCCTTCACTGCTAATGAAATTTCTGAATGATTTTTATTTGATAATGACAACCACAATTTTTTTCAGAATTTATGGAGTTGAATTATGCAATTAAAAGGTAAAAGAGCTGCCCTTTCTTGCTCTATTGGTGTGAGCTTCTAGAAAGGTTCCTTCACTGCTAATGAAATTTCTGAATGATTTTTATTTGATAATGACAACCACAATTTTCTGATTTGTCGTGTTGATTCAACAGGGGCAGATTTGAGTGATACATTGATGGATCGTATGGTAAACCCCGTCCTTTTTTTTTTCTTTCATAACTCTTAAGTTCTGTCGTTTTAAGGGATTTTCCCAAGTTTTGTTGAGGCTCTGACTCCAGAACTAGAGAAAACATATAGCTGATTTGGATTGGAATTGTAAAGCTGATCTTTGGGTTTTAGTATTTTCATGATTCTTGAATGTTTGATATTGCAAAGGTAAGATTTTGGAGGGATACTCTCGGTTTGAAAGATCTACAAATGTGTGTTCTTTTCATCCTGCAGGTGCTTAATGAATCTAATCTAACAAATGCCATACTAGTTAGATCAGTTCTCACTCGCAGTGATCTTGGGGGTGCTGTTATTGAAGGTGCTGACTTCAGTGATGCAGTGATAGACTTACCACAGAAACAGGTAATTCTTGTGCTTCGAAATTGTCATTTGTCACTTAACATTCTTATAATTTTCTATTGATAAGTGTAGATAGTACTGAATCTGCTTCTGCTCCAACAAAACTATTTCCACAACAAAACTGTGATCTTCCTTTTAACTTACTATAATTTCTTTGTATTCTGATTTGAAGGCTCTTTGTAAGTATGCAAGTGGCACAAATCCAATAACAGGGGTCAGCACCAGAAAAAGTCTGGGGTGTGGAAATAGTAGAAGAAATGCGTATGGTTCGCCTTCTTCCCCTCTGCTTAGTGCACCGCCCCAGAAACTTCTTGATCGAGATGGATTCTGTGATTCAGCCACTGGCCTTTGCGATGCAAACTAGCTAGTTGGTCAAATTTAAACCATGCATATGGTTCACTGGGTAAAAGAAAAAGAATGCTGAAGTAGATATGAACTCTTACATTGTTTCATGGTTTCTACACACCCCAACAATTAATCCTATACATCCAATTTTAACAGGTTATCGTCAAATGATTCTTGTTTTAAATAGTTGAATGACATGTTTACTGTGAAGTAAGAAACCAGGAAGTGTTAACAGGTAAAGGATCAAAATTTCATGTGCTACATAATTTGTGCATATTCATGCAATGGAACACATTAATTTGTGATCATATGCTTCTTGTTTTAGCATTAACAGCCTTCCTACAATGATGATTGCAAATGGAATTCCAGCTGCCTGAGATGCTTGGATTCTTTTCTGGCTGGATTGAAAGAATCAAATGGTCAATCAATCCTTATCTCCATTGATAATTTACCTCCAGAGTCAATAATATGTTCCTTACCTATTTCTATCGTAGTTTTAGCTGGTCCCAAAGCCATTATGTATCAGAGTATGATTATATCAATGTTTTTGCTCAAATGTCTTTAGATTAAGCCTATACAATTGGGCTAACTACTCACTTATGCAAGTTTTGCAAGTTCTTGGATGAATAACATTTGGATCAAGAGGGCTTGAGCCACAATACTGATCAGGAGAGGAACAAAGGCGAAATCAGCAACATCTCTAAATCTAAAATGAGACCACATTTTCAGTTCCGTGGCCTAGTTGGTCTAGGCTCTTTTACTTCTGTATAACCCCTCTGATCACCCATGAATTTGGATTTGCTAAGGAAGTACTTATGATCAGCTACAAAGAAATTAAATGACTTAAAAGATAGGAGTGGGACTATTTTCTGCAGCAATTTATCCACATACTTATCTGATTTATTAGGCCAAGATGTGTATTAGCTTGGTTGAGTGAAAGCAGTTGTGTTTGAAAGAGATAAGCACAAGTCATTTTTTTTCTTTATGCCTGTCTGTTCCATTGAATATTCCCTTTTCTACAGCAAAATCATTAAAATGCTTTAACTTCTGGTTTTTGCAAACATAGTTGCTCTGCCACTTTAGTAAGAATTCTTCAATGATGCGGAAGTTTGACCATAAACTGACATGAAATATAATGTTTTTTGGATTAGTTTCCTCGTTAAGTTGTATCCTCATAAAACTTACATTCAAAATGCTGAAGATCCAAGCCTTAGGGTTTGATTACTTGAATTTGTTTGATATTTATCATGTCTATTTTCTGCAATTTTTATTGCTCATTTATCCTCTGTAAAGGCGTGCAAATTAATTATATGAGCATATATATATAAATATATATATATATATATTTAAATGTGGTCCCAATCATTTGGAGCCATTGAATCTGTGAACGCCAAATTAAGGTGGCGTGGGGAACATCTTAGGAAGCCAATCATTATGCCTGCACTTATTCCTTCTACTCCCAATCCTGAGTTATTCCCTCACAACATGGACGTTGTTTATTCTGTGAATGACAATTAGGCCTCTGAGCAACAAATGTTGAGCAAGTTGCAGCTCGATTATTCAAGTACCCAAACTCCATAAGTTGACTCATCAAAATCAGTGTCTGCTCAACATTAGTGAGGAGGGAAGTCGAACCACAACCTACCTACCTTGCACAGCCTTACCTCCCAATTCACACCCTTGCATGCATGCATATGTTTGAGTTGAGTAATTAGAATTTTCTGTGTTGAAAATGTCTCCTTGTACCGTCTATAAATTGTACGTACAGATTGTTCTAAGAATAAATTCAACAATGAGAATGTGAAACAGTGTTCTGTGTAATTTTCCAGATAATCTAAATTATTCATATGCACTCAAACAAACTGCATAAAGGTGTAAAAGAAGGGTATCTCACAAGTAAAGTTTTCTTTTCTGCCCAATGATTAGACAAATTTCTTTGTCTTTACTTATTGGCTTTGTCCAGTGGAAAACATGGCATTTCGAAAGATCGTGCAACAGGCAACGACCCAACAAGGAAAATGTTGTCCCTTTTGTGGGCAAACCTCAAGAATTTCCCAAATGTAATGTGTCCTCCTTTTCTTTCCTTATCATTTTTTTAACAACTGAATCATTTCTTCTATCCAATACTCAAAGAAAGAAACTTAACTAATTAATTAAAAAGTACAAAGTTGACACCAAGTATATTTCTACGAACCACTGTAAAGCAAAGGGTATTTGCCACTGATCATTGGGTTGACCTACATATATTATATGTATAAGAGAAAAAAGAGAAAAGAGACAGTACCATGACTATGGCCTATTTGCAAGTTCAACTGCTTGACAATGTTCATCGATCTCTTAATACGGTATATGGATATTTAGCCTAATCTTTATTTATTTGATAGTGTTAGATTTGTACATATAGTTAGCAGAAAAAAGATATTTTTTCATGATAAAAGTTATTTTGTATTTTTCAAGTTCATTTTTAGTCAATTTCTATTTTCCAAGTAGCATTTAATAAAAAACTTCTAAACTTATAGTTTTCATCATATATATTAAATTAATATTAGAGTTGAATTAATATGATTCTCTTCGTCTTATAAATAAAGATAGTCCACTTAATTTCTTTTTTTTTTTGTAAAAAAAAAAAGCTTGTTAATTTTGTTGCTTGAATCACAAAAAGTAATTTTATTCATATAATCTCCATTCATATATTGTCAATCAAACTCTATCTTTTAATTAAGTGTTTTGGAGCATTAAAAAAATAGCATCACATATTAATTGTAATGAAAAAAAGGTGAAAGATTAATTGAAATATCGACTTGGGCTTTGTGTGGGTTGCCAGAGGAAGAGGGGGAGAATTGGAGGGGTATTTTCCATGATAAGAGTATGCATATTTTCTATAAACTTCTACTCTTTTATTAATTGGATTTAAACCTGCATGATTCACCACTAATTTCATAAGATATAGTTTATTCTTAATCAAAGTTAATCTCAATTTTAAAACAAAACATTCAATTTAATTAATTTTAAATATGTCATGTGTACCTTAATTGAACTATAGATGGAGGATTGATGGCTAGAAATTGATCAGCCGGGATCTGGGGAGTGAAAAAGCATCTATACAAATGATGCAGTCTCACATGGGAGTCTCCCTATTAGTATATCAGGTTAATTGCATTTCGGTCCATTGCTTTGCTTGCAGACCATATGTTTAATATCCCTAATAATAATAATAATAATTTTCTTTCACATTTTCACATGCAAAAGCATCAATTAATGCGCATGGCCTGCTTCAGGCTGAATTTTGCAGATTTCCCTGAGACTGATCCATTTCTCTCAATCTTCCAATGGGAAACTCAGAAATGTAAATTAAAAAGAAAAAGAAAGAGTTATTAATCTTGAAAGCTTGCAAAATATAATAACAAACCCTAGCTAGATATAATGCTGAATCAATTTATTAGATCTTCTATTTATAATTTGTTCATCATATATATATACTTCACACAAATCAAAGGTTTAAATTCAGTCATTAATGTTTTAATTTCATGTAATTTGGGTGAATAATAATATAATTATTAATAAGGCCGCCAGCATTTCTCCCTTTGTGAAGGAGAATAATGAGGCCATGAGAGAGCACGCTCAATTATTGTGTCTGTTGTGTGAAATTGGCATTGCTTGAAAGAGACTGTCAGGCTTTGAATTCAACCCAAGTAAAGTTGTACATTAGTAGAAAAAATAATTCTTGTTTCTCATTTTCATTGTATATATAATTACTCAAACTGTGAATCTCCCTCTTTTGTTTCTGGGTATATATTAAAGCTCGGCCGAAATTTGAAATGTACATTTTTATATATGTACTACCTCTTCTTTGAATATTCTTGACCTTCATATATAAAAGACTGACTTCTTTCACCTTGAACCTAGCCAAGACCTTGATTTTTACAGCCATGGAAGGATAAAAATTGTTTTTCACAGCTTTTAATTAGCAGCTGTTTCTTTCTACTCTTGTTTCTTTCTGCAGGTAATTATTAACAATATATTTTTCAATTTTCATCTTCTAGCTGTCTAATCTTTTGCCCCCATGCATGAACACCATGTCGTCCAGCTTCTGAGTAGATTCTTGGCTTCTCCAGCAACCACCAGCCAAGGCAGTAGAACTGTGTTCTTAATATGGTTATCTTTACCCTTAGAAAATATACTCATCATTTTCTTCTGTACTCATTTCTTTCCTTGATACAAGTATCCGCCTTTATATGCTGAAAAGAGAAGAATATCTTCTGGGCAGGAATATTTAGTATGTAAGGGTTGCTCTTCTGAGATCAGGATCCATGTCTTGCTCTTCTGAGATCAGGATCCATGTCATGCATGAAAATTGAGGTAGCTTCCTATAAAATGTCATGGATTACTTGGTATAATCCATGACATTATGTTACATGGGACATCAATAATGAACTTAAGAAGTACCTTGTTATTTATTTTATTTTATTTATTTATATATATGTTTTTTTGGA
>JAWZTD010000109.1:4267823-4279333 GCA_035221335.1 Echites panduratus
TTAAAACTAAAAGGAAAAAAAAGGAAAAGTTTCCTTTCGAAAGGCCAACAATTTGCTAAATACCTTTTATTACTTCCATGCCATACCATGCAATGAAAGGAAGGGACAGCACAACTTTCAATAAACCAATAAGATTCCAAACCAATTTTTTTTTCCCTCTGTTTTCGACATATTCGTACACCTCTAACTGACATAGCTCTTGTATAGTCTTTATTAGTAGTATTATTTGTCTTCTAATGCAGCAGCAGCTGTAGAGGGGCATGTGCTCTCTCTGCCTCTGCTCCTCGAATTTTGATCAAAATGGCCAAGAAAGATTATGCAAGTGCCTAGCTAGCAAGTTGTTGCGGTAGGATTTGCGTATTTTTCTGGATTTAGTCGGTAAAATACACAAGAAGATAAATTATCCTGGTAAGTTCAGGCTGACGGATTTAACTTAAAAAGGCATTTGTAGAGTTTTCAGCGACTTTTTGTCAGTAGACTCATCACTCCACTCATGGCTGTCTTTAAAGGACATTTCGTTTATTTTTCCTTTTTTTTTATAATTCAAATTACAAACTTACGTTTTGATTTATGAGGTCTTTATATTCCTAGGCATAAGGATCATCAAAAAAAATATCTTTCTTATTGTCTTCATGTTGATTCGAACTCAAGACCTTTTCATATTGAGAGACTTAAGTATGGGTGTGTGTCAACTTGATTAGCCCACTCATCTTTAAATTAAGTAGGGTAAACTTTTTTAGGTGATTGGCCCCATCACGGAGAGGCCCCATACCACAAAAATCTTGAATTATTTTTTATAGAGATACAATTTCATCATACTGATAAGAGAATTAAAATCCAGAATCTCAGCTAGTAGATACCAGCATACTTACTATTATGACAAGTCCCAGTCAATGGGTTGATTCGAACTCAAGACCTCCCCTTAGAGAGAGACTTAAGTGTAGAGTGTATATCAACTTGAAAGGTGAGGCATGTAATAAAAAGGTTGTGGATGCATTCTCCCTTTTGAATGGTTTGCGTTTTTTTTTTTTTTAAGACTTTAGACCTGTTTAAAATTTTTATTAAAGTATATTAAAAAGTTTCCTATACTAAAAGATGAAGAACATATAACAAATATATAATAGAAAATTAAGTGTATAATGCATATCCTTTATTTTTGCGATAATGAAGAGGTAGGTGACTTTAACATTTTTTTTATATTGCTAATACATTTAGCTTAGGGTCTTCTCCGGGTGAAAGAAGTCCAAAGTGTATCTCAAAAATGACTTATAACTCAACAACTTGTCTTTACAAGACTCCCGAACATGTATAGTGACCAATACAAAAATCATATATATTCACATATAACTATTGAGAATTAAAAAAAAATGCAACAACTTGCTTTAAAAAAAAAAAAGGAAAAAAAATCACAACGGTTTGTTCATGTTTTCTCCAGCAATTCCCGCAGTAAGAGGCGAAATTGACGACTCAATTCCCCATGTTTTTAATTTTTTTTAAAAATTTCACTAAGATAAATAATTAGATATATAAAAATATATCAAATTCTCCTTATGCTATTATTGGAATGGTATTATTTGACAGTAAATTTAAAAATAAAAAACTGTACACACATTTAAGATTTTTTAACACATTTTTCTTGTTGTTGAAACAGAAGGAAGAAAGGTTCCACACGATCAAGCCTCTTTTATTAACCATTTAAAGATTAATAACTTGCAAGACTCGGTCAAATGTCAGATGATAAAATAATAGATATAACTGAGTCAAAGTTTATCCAATAACGATTTCACTGGCTCTACACATCTCTTATTATCAAAATAAAAATTTAATATATATTCTTAAAAAATAAGAAGTTTAAGCAAATCTTTTTAAAATTTAATTTATAAAATATACTAAAAATAATAATTAAACATCAAGTAAAAAGTTTTTATTAATATTTTATTAATATAATATGGAGTGACACGTAAATGTATAAGAAGATATTCTTTCACTTGATTAATTAAATCAAATTAACCTAGATAATGGTAAAGAAAAAAAAGGTGATACACATGCATCTCTATTTTGATTCAGATTTTCTTATTATTAATCAGTATGTCATTCCTAATTTATTAATAAAAATCTTACAAATAACATTTAATTATTATTTTTTAAAAATATTTTATATATTAAATTTTAGATAAAGGTTAACTGATCTTTTAGAGAGATATGTTAAATTTTTACTGATATAACAAGGAGTGATAGATAAATATGTTATAGAAGATCTAAAACCCTTTGTTAAATCATGTTTGCCACTTAAAAGTTATTTTACTCGGATTAAGATAATAATATGACAAAATCCTCTTTTTCATCATATAACATTTTTCATTTAATCATACAAATCCATAACTTTTATTTTACTTTTTGAATTTTATAACATTTTTTTATGTGACTACATAGGTCTTTTGACCTATTTTTTTAAGCCAAGTAAAGCATCTTTTTTTTCTTTTTCAACCTTACTGGTATTTTAGTTTGTTAATTATAGCAATCCCTTCTAATCAATTTGAATTAAGAAAATCCATCCTTATCTTCATTTTATACTCTAATTGTGATCAACACCTTTTTATCACAATTAAGGGGTGTAAATGAAAATGGAGTTAGATTTTTTTAAATTTAATTCGATTCGGATAAGTTAATATAATGAATAGACTAATGCAAAAAAAGGTTTTACTTCCTCTGAGAAAACAAAAAACCTATAAAACGGACTTATCTGGTCACACAAAAAATATTGTAGACGTAAAAAAGTAAAAAAAAAATTATGGACCTATACGGATAAATAAAAAATATTATACGATGAAAAAAAGGATTTTGCCTAATAATATTATTAGACCCTTTATTTGAAATTGAATATCTCATTTCGATCCACACAAAAATTATTAAGTATATTTGATTTTGATACAATTAATTTTAAAACATTATATAAGTGGATATAAATCTTAAAATTAAAAAGGTTCTTAATCATATCAAAATTATATATTTAATCAAATCAAATTATGTATCAAAAATTTATCTATTTAAATAAATGAAATATTCAATTATAAACAATATAAAATAATAATAGAGACATTCAAATTCAACAAAATAAGTATTTTTTTTAGCCAATTTTAACCTTTATTATTGTCCTTGAATTTTACAACGTGCCATGTCTCTTCTCTTCTCTTCTCTCATTTCTTTTCTCTCTCATCTAAATAGAAAACAATTCTTATTGTTAATATAATTGATGAGTTTTAAAGTACCGAGAAATTAGGTAAAATGGTATTATTGGGAAAAATTAAAAGAAAAAAAAAATTGACTAGCAAGAGTCACTCACATTTTTTTGCCTTAAAATAAATACAAGAGTGACGGGTATTTTAGAACAAATACTCATTTCCTTTTTCGAGTAACAAACATTGTGAACAAAGGGACAAAGGGAGTATCCCGGTTGAGGGAGAGTCGTAGATGATTGGCACAAAATGACGCTCTTAAACCACCATTTATTAAAATGGATGAGGTCTTAAGCGGGGTCTGATCTTTTGATGTTGTTCTTCTGGAAGGAAACAAAACTACTCAGCCATTTCTCCAGAAGATTTGCCTTACTCTGGAATGCAGAGAAACTTCCTAATATTCAAGAAAGATTCACATTTACAAACCAAATTACAAAGCAGGAGGAATTAGTGATAACTCTAATTATTTATTAAGGTGAACTGGTTCCAGGATGGAGTATCTCAGCGAATCGATTAACCAAGGCAAGACCATTGCTAGTGACCTGCGACACATGTACGACTCTGCTTCTAATCGCAGCCTTCAGTTTTCCATTCATGGCAGGTCCAGAAAACCCATCCAGGCAAGTATTGTCATCCGTGAGAGCAGCACTGACCCATGTCTGCACATTGCTCATGTGCCACAAGAAATCTTGACCAGCGACCCGGTTCGTCTTCCCGAGCTCCTTGAGGGATTGGCTGAGCTGATCGACGCTGTCTCCCATGTTATCTATGCAGTCCTTTAAGGCTTGGTATTCTCTCGGTTTTATGTCTCTGAGGCCGTACAATTTGGAAACGAAAGCCGCGGCTAATCGTGCTCTGGCTAAGCTCACTTCCAATGCGGCACGGGCGAGTTGCCTCTCGCTTTGCTGGATGGTGCGGGCATAGCTGGAGAGGCAATTAACGCATAAAGAGGGATACAGAGTTTCTTTGCAGGCTGCCTTGATGAAGGTGGTGGCAGTACTGGGATTTGAGTCTTTAGTTGCAGCTGCAAGGCCGGTGGGATATTGGATAGATAAGAAGAAGTAGAGGAGGAGGGAGTGAAGGGCAAGATTCCCCATGTTCTGCGGAAGGGTTTTTCAATGGAGGAAAAGGTGTTTGTCTGAAAATTTTGGAGGTTGAAGGAGGGTTTATATAGAGCTAAGATAACTCTAAAATGTGTAATGTTCTTGAGATTAAATTAAGGGTCTGTCACATGTGTTCTCTCACATTACATTAGATGGGCTTATCTTTCTAACTTAATGTAATTTCTAAGCTTTTTCGTGCTTATCTCTCTTAAATTTAAGCTCTGCTCTCCTTGGCCCAACTTGCAATGCGATAAAGATTCTTTATGACGTTCTGCTTTGCAATTTGATAGAGATGTCTACTTCCTTGTAAAATTTTATGCTTAGCTTTTCCCTCTTCAGGTCAACACATCGAATATGTGTCTGATATTTTGTAACCAAGAGAACATGGGATATTAGTAGAACTTCAAATTAAAAATATATATATTTTAAGAAAATGAACATTTAATTTCGGCCATGAAAATAGGACTACTATCTAAGCAGTGTTCAGGCAATGGAAGTCAATTTAGCAGATAAATTTATGTTTCCATGAAGTCAAGGAAATTCATGATGAAGGAAAGACGTGGGGTAGATGGATAATGGCATCACTTGCTTGATTGTTCTGGAATGGAGATATTTTTAGTGTTGTTCTACTAGTCTGAAGCTGCCTCAAGATATGATAATGAACTAGTCAGGCTTGGGATTCCTGGCACTGACTGATGCAGAGCTTGTCATGACCAAAACCATGTACCAGAATTAACAAATTTCAAAAGCTTTAGATTATAAGTTTGCCAATTAAATTAAACAATACAAAATGAACAACATGCTTCTCACGAATCTTAACCACGATATTTGCTTTCTGTAACACAGATCTGCAGCTCTGACAAGTGTACAAAATATTTCACCAGCTGCAACTCTGACGGCATTTCTAATTGGCAAAAACTTCTTTCCTCCAACGAGTTTAGGTCTAAATATACCTTGATCAAGAAAGAAAAAGAAAGATTTCAAGAGGTTGACTGACAACATTCTGAACTTTGGCAACTAGTTACTTAATCGGTATGGTTCATAGATTGCAATCTTGGTTCGATTTTGTTACGGAGAGTTGTCAATTGTAATAATAGGTTACATTTTGATGTTTAGTAGTTTTAGTATAATTGAAATCTGACAGCAAATGAATGTGCCGAAAGATTGAAAGAGTGACTGGTATATTTACCATGCTCAGTTGCATGCACATTAAACTGTGATATACTTCAGAACTGCCCCGCGAATCTTCTCCATGTATTCTGCTACTTGCTTCTGCACATAGAAAAAATTTAGGTCAACATGAGCATTTGTTGGATTAGTTCTTCTCGTATTCTTAGAGGAACCCTGCCTGGTCTTGCATCAACATAAGCATTTTGGAGCATTTGTCACATACAGATATTTCATCTTTCATATGGTGATTTTGATGCATCTTCTTTTCTTTTTTTTAAGTCTTCCTAAGAAGTCTTTTTCATTCATCTCTACCATATCCCACAATTATTTTGGATGTTTCATTAGGTTTAAGGTTTTGTATTCGTTCCCTTCAACAAGCTGAAGGCAATTAGAAGTCTTTCTAGCTTTCCCAAGAATATTGATAATGCAAATCAAACAGAGGGATAAGGGAAGTTACACAAAACAAGCAATTTTATTCTTAAAAGGATGAAGCAATTTTAACACTTTGTAGTACTGGACAGGTTGTATACGATATTTGGGGATAAATATGCAATATTAACGAACTTGCTCTAAGAATATCATTTCCTTTCTGTTTCTTCCCTCTGAGTTCTCTCTGTTAACGTGGCATCCTTCTAGATGTTGTATGTTACAAGACAAACCACGAAGAAGTTCTCTCCCAGTTAGATAAAAAGGCTTATCTCACCTGATTAGCCAGGTGTGCATTTGCAATATTTTCATCCAAGAGTGTCAGTAAGGATCTGTTTAACTCATTCGTTTCAACCATATCCAATAGCTGCATCACAAGTCATAAGAAAATATACAAGAAGTAAAACAATTTAAGAGATATATACACTTAAAGAGCAAAATATACCGTTTTCTTTACATCCTCTGAGGCAAAAATTTTGGCTAAGCTCTTCTTCGCTGTCACAAGGTCACCTTGCAGATTATCATAGGCTTCTGCAAACGGAGCCAAAATCAGGAGGCATTTAGATATAACCAGGAACAATACTTCTAAGAAACACTGATTGCTGTTCTGAAAAGACCTTTTCCTTCTTGCAAGGCCTTTTGTAGTGCTTCCAGTTCAATTTGTCTATCTTCCATAGCCTACAAATAGTCATCTCCAATGCATATCACCTTTCTTTCCCTTTATCTACTGTTATTTTCTTTTATGTACGGTAAAACAAACCTGTGTTTTTGATACTGCAAATCTCAACTTTCCCAATTCAAATTGAATGTGTGAAAAGAGTTCGTCATTCAATCTGTAAATCAATGTCACATGAACACAAAAAGCAAAAATGAACTTAGGGAACAAAATAAATTTCCTAGTTGATATCTTCTTGACTAGCAGCTTTTGCAGAAGAACCAATTTTATTTAAAACATATGCCAAAAATAATCCAAGACAAAACAAAAAATAATTGAAAGAAAAATAAGCTGATTTTTCAGCAACTTGCTAAAACATCAGCCAGTTTATGATCCAAAACCTCAAAATGACATAGGATCTATCTTGAAGTTGACTTTTCCACTAATGGTTATTATGAGTGAAAAGATATATTCAATCAAAGCACTTTATGGTTCTTCCAAGGACAGGTTTATATGGAGATGATGACGTATAGGGATTGGAGGAGAGACACTACAAATCATACCACAACTAACCATCAATTGAATGCAAAAGAAAGACCAGTCTTAAACAAAATAACCATCTATAAGATGCACCAAAACGGGCAAACTTGAATGAAGCAGCCATTTATTTAATGAACAAAAAAGAGGCAGTCTTGAATGAAGCAGTCGAGGACTCATCACCTTTGATGGTAGTTATACTATCCATTCTATCTTGATTGCCAATGAATACCATCCAACAAAATACATTGCATCATGCATGTAGACAAATTCAAACAGACGTGTCTTTATACTCCATCATGGAATGATAGACAGACAGGTAGCTAGAAAGATAATCATTCTGAAATCATGTAATTAGATCCCTTTATGCTCTGATTGATTGATTAAGATTGTAAGTACTTCCCCTGAAGTATCTCCAATTTGTAGCAACAGGTCATCTAAAAGGAAATTTCAACTTTGTATGAACTTAAATGCAATTCCAAAATTTTTCAAATGCGTAAGTAAATTTTGTGATGAATATTTACAATATCAAATTGCTTCTCCAAAATTCAGTATGAACATCCCCAATAAGTATATATAACATATAATTCTGTGGCATCAAATTCTCCCTTCATCCAAATGAACTTCTTTTGTTTAGTACCGAAAATGAGTAAATAAATTGCCCATTATCCTTCAGTTAAGGAAGTTATTAATTCAATCTGTTTACATTCAAAAAGAAAACGTTGACGCAATGAGTAACAAAAATGACTACTTTTTCAGGCAGTTTCTTTTCTATTATCAGTAAGTTCCAAAAAAGAACAGAACAAGAATTCACCGCGGTCTCAATCTTGCAATTTCAAATTCAAGTTCTTGAGCTTCAGTATCAAGAAAATACTCTACCAACCCAGCTGCAGTATCCGGAACAACCCGGGACTGAAATGAAAATCAAAATTTAAACGATGATGAAGTCACTATACATATCAGAAATACCAGTTCATCAAAGTACAATTGCATTAAATTAGTAGAGCCAAATACTACCTCACGAAGAGCTCGACGACGCTCTTTTTCTTCACGCACTTGACGTTCAAAAGCTTCTCTAGCCTCGGAATCCTTTTCAAAGCGTTTCTTGAACTCAAACCTAGCAATATGACCTCCTTGCGGCGGTCCAAATATGCCTTCTGGGTCCTTCCTTTACGAATCAAGCACTCAAATCAAACAGAATTATCCACAATTTCAAAGGCGAAAATCCAGAGACAGAAGCATAAGTATACCCAGACGCAGCGAATCTTGTTTGAAGGTTTTCTTGCTTTTGGGAAGTTAGTATTGCGGAGGTGAGAAGCAGAAGCGGCCGTGGCGCCAAGGTGGAGAGCCAGAGAGGAAGCCATGACTGGTAGTGGTTGTGGCCGTTGCTTCACTGCCAACTTTATCCATTTCAAGTTTGCAAAGGATGGTTGTGCTAAATGCTAATGATCAGATTAAGGGTTAATTAATAGCAAAGTAACCAAGTAAGAATAATTCTTTTTCTAGGAAAAAAAAAAGGATAAAATTTGAAACAGCGCGGTCAAATAAGGTCTAAGCTTAAATTGAATCAAATATATAAATTTTAAATTATTAAAAACATTTACTCTACTCCCACAAAGTATCGGCTTTTTGCAAAATAATTTTATTTATATTAAATGAAAAATAAAAATATACATAGTTCGGTTTACAAATTTGAATGAGAAAAATATACATATTAGGTTGATTGGTGTTTTAGCCATCACTCTATTGTCTTAAAAAAAATTATACTCGAGAAGAAAGGAATTTGTTGAAGAACATGTACAAACTCTTAGAAATTGTCTTTAATGAAAGAAAAGATCAAAAAAAGAACTTAAGGGGTAACTTAATAAAAGTAGCAATATATATTTAGTAAAAATAACTATTATTTACATAGCTTACAGAAGCTATTTTTTCTGTCTCTTTGTATATAAATATTACACTTGTGTAAATTTATATATAATAAGAAAATCGTTTTCCTCTTCTTTAAACTTTCTCTTTCTTCCTTTTCCATCTAGGATTTCTAAAATTGAATAGAACACTTGGTTCTCTGAATTGCTTTTCATCAGAATTGTTAGATAAATGTTGAAATGAGTATTATATTGTCAAAAAGAAAGCTAAACATGAGTTATTTTAAAAACATCTATAGTGG
The DNA here is from genome assembly GCA_035221335.1 of Echites panduratus. Lineage (NCBI taxonomy): Eukaryota > Viridiplantae > Streptophyta > Magnoliopsida > Gentianales > Apocynaceae > Echites > Echites panduratus. The sequence goes on from JAWZTD010000109.1 coordinate 4,277,118, forward strand.
AGAAAGAAAAAGAATAGAATAAAAGATGGAATGAAATTGGAAAGTTAAGAAACAAATAAATTCTATTTTATCAAATAACTTAGAAACTTATTTTAAACAATAATAAATAGGTTTTCGAACCTTCTATCACATAATTGTGTGTAACTTCCATGTTATATTAATAAAAATCTTATCTGTAACTTTTAGTTATTAATTTTTTTACCTTATATTTGATATATTAAACCAGATGAATATTTATCTTTTAGAAAAACTTATTTTATTTTTATTAATGTACATGCAATTTTAAAATCCTAGGAACTAATAATTAGTACTCCCTTTCGATATGTCATTTAAACTATTTTCATACATATCAAGGTATAAAAAATAATGCACGTATTCAATTAAAATAAATAAATAAAAATCCTAATCAAATTAGCTAGGAAATTGTGATATGAAAGAACTATAAGTTCAAAAATAGAAAAAAGAACCATAAATGCACATGAAATTTTGTAAAACAAATTTACAAATTTAAAACATCCTATATTAATATTGAAAAGCTGATGGATTATACAGTATTGAATTTATCCCTCAATTAACCGTTAAAAGTGATTTGTCGTCAATTTAAGATTTTAATTGGGCTTCAAAACTCAGGCCCAAATTTCCCAGTTACTACTCGGATTTTTTCGGAAACTCAGCCTAGCTCTATGGACTATGGCCTTAGGCCCAAAAGAAATAAATTAAAAATTGAAAATTATGAAGTTTAAGCAAGTAGCCCTAGTTAAAAATGAGTTTTTTTTTTTTCAAAGAAGAAGGATTATACGGTATATATAAATAAATATATATATATATATATATATATTACAATCTGTCCGCATAAACCACCATGATGTGGATTCTCGACATTTAATTTTAAAAGGTTAACATCTTATTGCTAATGTTTTGAATAGAAATATAAACATTGTGACTTAAAGGGATATATATAAAATATTCAGCGATTGTTGGTATAAAGTATAATGCAGAAATCCAATCAAAACTTAACAGAGGTTAAGGAAGACTATGTCGCAGGAAGATTCAAACTACACTTAGTCAAGTTTTCTTACCAAAAAAAACATAAACAAAGGATGGAAAGAAGGCAGGTCTCCATTAAACAAAAATATCAATGATTTCCAGCAGCTGGAAACTCTGAAATGGAGAACAAAAAAGTAAATGGAAAGCCACAGAAGAAAGATCCGATGAGCAGGAGCCGATTGTTTTAGATCACGCGTTTTCTCACCTTTGGAGAGGAGACGACCAAGTCTTCTGTTTCGTCTTTCCATCCAGGTCTTCTACGCAACCTCGTAAAATTCCAAGGCCACATCAATATGGCACTTTTTGGACAAGTGTGAAAAAAAAATGATCGAAAGAAATCAACGTATGAACTATGAACAGGAGCCATTCGAATTTCCAAAATGTCTCATTCTCATCTTCCTTCGGATACCATCTGTCTTTTTCTTTTGATACTTCTGTCCAAACCGTTATTTTTTTAATCGGTCAATGTAAAAAAAATTTTAAATTTTTTAAAAAATATTCTATGTATATTATATATATATAAATATATTTATATATTTATTAAGTGGGATCCTTTGACCTCACACCAGCTTAAGCCGTGACCCGACTATTGATTGCAAATATATTTTAATAAAATCATACTACTCCCAATACCCCATCACAAAATAAATTTCATAAATTTCAATATTTTTAAGGTAAAAATTGAGCGAATTGAACTAAATTGTTCCTTTTATATAAATATAAATATATATATATATATATATATGAATAAACAGGTTAATATTTTAGGAAAAAAATTGCTTTTTCTTTGTCCTAATCGACTTTATCAGATTCACAATATTGAAAGGATGAGAATTCTTTTTTAAGAAAATATAGATAAACTTTCATTAGCATGCTCACATGCTTTGGACTGGAATTAAGGTAAAAAATAATAATAATGCAAATTGTTTCCTCATTTTATCTAGTGATGAGGAACCATTTATTGAGGTTGCCAACCAACTCCAAGCGCTACGTACAATGAGTCTGCGAATAAATAGCGAACACGGACATTGACTATTGAGGTTGCCAAATCCGTTAAGATATGAGGGTCAGGACCGCTTAAAGAATATATAGATATATATATATATATATATATATATGAATATCTCATTTTAATTTACATGTATTTTGATAAATAAAATTTGACTTAA
>JAWZTD010000109.1:4363756-4375137 GCA_035221335.1 Echites panduratus
AGATTGTCATCAATCCATGCTAGTACCTGCGTTCATAAAAAATTCTCTACTAAAAGTTTCAACCAAATTTCCTTGCAATTTTTATGTTTAATACAGTCTGATTCCTTTCTCCAAAAAAAACATAAAATTGTGGATATGAACACAATTATTATTATTATTATTATTATTTAAATTATCGCTAGGTGTGTTATAATTGAGAATGCAAATTTTATTTAGCAGTAGTAGAGACAGAGACAAATTTTGTGGACCCTTTTAGGTTTAGTTTAAGTTTAAAATAAGACAACCAATGTTCAGTCAAAAGTCCCTCTCTCTCTCTCACTTCTATTAATTACTTGCTCATCTTTCTTTACCAAACCAATCCCATCCTCCCCACCCCTCACATGATAGATGTTTTGGTTTACTAATGAGAAGGCTACCGAGTTGGATTTTTACTGTCAAACAAACCTAATATGTATATGTTTTGGGTGGGGGTTGGGGGGATTGAGTATTTTATTTATCTTTATATATATTTTTTAACTTTGACATGTTAATTAATTTCTTACTTTAGGTGAAAGAGTTTTAATGGATAATGTTATGAAGTTTATAATAGTCAAGTATTATATTGATTTTTTTTAAAAAAAATCTTCTATATAAAAAATTAGTTTTTAGATATATTTTATAAATTATAAACATAATTTTTTAATCAAACTTTTTTTAAAAAAAAATTGACTTAATATTTCATTGTTAGAGTCTTAGAGACGATACTTAATAAGAATACATTCATGCAGAATGGTTCGGTAACATTTGAAAGAAGAAATGATTTTGTGGTTAGATGTATGGGATTGAGGCATTAAATTAGATGAAGCCAGCACAAGTATTAAAAAATACTAGATATTATTCATAATTTATATTTAAATTGTTGTAAATTCAATAAATATTATTTAAATCTTTGTGTATTTATTCTCATCTAATATTCTGTGAATTGAATTTCTGTCATTGATTACACATGATGATTATTAAGTAACATATTTAAAATGACTTATGTATTACCAATCTTCATTAATATGAAAGACCCGCAAAAATATGCAAGATTTGAACCAATCTCTTTTCTCCATTTCCGACTTTGTGTAAATCTTTGGACTCTATTTTTATTTTTAATTTTTTTTGTTCCTTTTGATTATTAGATTGTGGCAGGAGACGTGAATCGTATTAGGAGGTGTTTAACTGAAAGTATCACGTTTCAACCACCGTCTCTTCAAAGGTCACTGTCCCTTGTGTTATGTTAAAGACTTACCAAGATTTGGAAGAACTTAATTCAATTCTACCAACCCTTTATCTGTATCTCTCTGTAAATCTTTGGATTTCTTTTTTCATATTATTATGAGGGTGTGGTGGCAGGGAGAGGTGTTGGTGGTGGGAATAAATGCATCTTTGCTGTGCTGAAACAGACCCTTCAATGGTCAATAGTTAAAGAGAGACTTCAATAAACCAGACAGAATGGTTTCTTCTTTTGTTGTTGTTGCTTTTAACTTATCATCCCATATAATTCATCTCCTTTCCTTTCTATTCTCTTCTTCTGGTAAAGCTTAGCATTTAGCATATTAGTGTGTTGTTGTCTGTGAAAGGGATAGAGAGAGAGAGAGAGAGGGGAATGGGTTGTGGAGGAAAGGGGTAGGGGAAGGAGAAGAAGAAGTGGAAAGAGGACCACGCGGTGGCAAAACAGTCTGATTAATAAGGATTTTTTTTTTCTTGCTTGCATAAGTATTAACATAGTTGATAGTACTATATTATATTGGGAGGTAGTACCAGTTTCTTCTCTTCTTTCCAGCGAGCAAGGCAATTTCCATTTCATGACTGCTCTATGTTTCTTTCTTTCATTCGCATGCCATTGCCAGCCAGCCCAGAAAATACTCTTTTTTCTTTTCCTTTCTCTTGGATACTTCAATTGTCTTTGAAACTCTAGCAGCATAGAATTTAGGGCTGTTGACGCAAACCCACATACACAAATTGCCCAAAGCCTAAGCTTCATTATCTCAGAACCGAGATTCCAATAAATATAAATCAAAGTCCTAATCTTTTGTGTTATAACCAGAAAATGTACTTCAATTTCTTTGTTTTCTGTCAAAGGTATGAGCTTTCAGACTTCAAGATTATTCTTTTCAGACAAAGCTTCGATCTTCGTCTTCATATAATTGGAGTCCTTTCTCATCAATGACCTCCAAGTCTGTGTGCAGAGCAGCAGGTTTTAGAGTTGGATCCAGCGATTATAATGCTGGGGTTTTGCAGGGAGCATGAAAAGATTAGGTACATTTTTTCATTGCCTCGCTCTTTTTAGCTCCTTTTGTTTGCTTGAGATCGTGATCGTCTCTTCATTGACTGAAAAAGATATCTTGCTTCAATTCAAGGGTAACATTTCGAGTGACCCATATAATAGTTTGAGCTCTTGGGACCCATCTAGAAGCCCTTGTGAGGAGTACAGTGGTGTTTTCTGCAATTCTGATGGAAATGTGGCTAAGATAGTGCTGTGGAACACTAGTCTTGGTGGAGTTCTATCTCCTGCCTTGGCAGGATTGAAATCTTTGAGGAGTCTTACCTTGTTTGGAAATGAATTTACTGGCAACATTCCTTCAGAATATGGTGATATTAGTACGTTGTGGAAGATTAATCTTAGCTCCAATGCTCTATCTGGTTCAATCCCAGAATTTATTGGGGATTTGAATAACATAAGGTTTCTTGATTTGTCAAAGAATCGGTACAGTGGAGATATTCCTTCAGCTTTGTTTAAGATTTGTAACAGAACGAGGTTCATTTCTTTTTCACACAATAATCTGTCAGGATCAATACCTATTGCAATTGGTAACTGCTTGAGTCTTGAAGGCTTAGATTTATCTTCCAACAGGCTCAGTGGTGGGTTGCCTTCAGAAATTTGTAATATCCCAGGACTAGCTTACTTGTCCTTGGGGAGTAATTTGCTTTCAGGAAATGTGGACCAGCAGGTTGCTGCATGTGGAAGCTTGGAGGTTTTGGACCTTGGTAGCAATTTGTTTACCGGTTTGGCCCCTTTTGGAGCCCTTGCATTGGCAAATTTTACTAATCTCAACATTTCATATAATGGCTTCCAGGGGGAGATTACTGAGATTGAAAGTTGCAGCGAGAGATTTGAGTTTCTGGATGTATCAGGGAATGGGTTGTTCGGAAAAATTCCAGTAAGCATTTCAAAATGTATTAGTCTGAAGTACTTGGATTTGAGTTTGAACAGGCTTAGTGGGAATATACCAATTGAGATTTCAAATCTGAAGAAGCTTTTAGTTATTAGACTATGTAATAATTCATTTGATGGTGCAATTCCTGAACAGCTTGGCAGTATTGAGCTGCTTCAAGCATTGGATTTGCAAAATCTTCGACTTGGGGGGCAGATACCAGACGAGTTAAGCAATTGCAAGTTTCTTCGTGAACTGTGAGTCAATTACCATATCAAACTGTTTATCTTTTCTATGATAGCTTTTTTATTGAATCTGATGAAACTCTTAACTTGTGCTGCAGGGATTTGTCTGGAAATCTTTTACAGGGCAACATACCACAAAACTTTTACAACATGTCATACCTTTTGAATCTTGACCTAAGCAGCAACCAGCTTAATGGCACAATACCATCAACACTAGGAAATTTGTCTAACCTTCATTCTTTGGATTTATCGCATAATTTGTTATCTGGACCGCTCCCTCCTGCTCTGGGGGACTTGAAGAACTTAACTCATTTCAATGTCTCTTACAACAATCTTTCTGGGCCTATACCTTCAGTTGAAAGCATTCAAAAGTTTGATTCCTCAGCCTTCTCTCACAATCCAGGTCTTTGTGGTCCTCCATTAGACACTGCATGCTCTCCCAATGGCACCACTTCCTCAAGAGGGAAACCGAAGTTGAGTGCTTCAGCTATTGTGGCTATTGTTGCAGCTGCTCTGATCCTCACTGGTGTATGTGTGATCACAGTGATAAACATGAAGGCAAGGAGGAGAAGGAGGAGCAGGGAAGAAGAAACAATGATCGTAGAGAGCACTCCAATACCATCAACAGATTCCAATGTTATAATTGGGAAGTTGGTTCTGTTCAGCAAGAGTTTGCCATCAAAGTATGAAGATTGGGAGGCTGGAACAAAAGCTTTGCTTGATAAGGAGTGCCTAATTGGAGGGGGATCCATTGGAACAGTTTACAAAACTACTTTTGAAGGTGGAATCTCTATTGCAGTAAAGAAACTTGAGACCTTGGGAAGAATAAGAAGCCAAGATGAGTTTGAGCATGAAATTGGTCACTTGGGAAACCTTCAACACAATAATCTTGTGGCTTTCCAAGGTTATTATTGGTCCTCTAGTATGCAGCTAATTTTGTCTGAGTATGTTCCAAATGGGAATCTGTATGATAATTTGCATGGTATTAGTTATCCAGGAACCAGCACTGGTACTGGTAATCCTGAAATGAGCTGGCCGAGGAGGTTTCAGATAGCCTTGGGGACTGCCAGGGCCCTGGCCTACCTTCATCATGACTGCAAACCTCCAATTCTTCATCTCAATCTCAAGTCCACTAATATTCTCCTTGACAGCAACTATGAGGCCAAATTGTCTGATTATGGTTTAGGGAAGTTACTTCCCTTGCTGGATAATTACGGTTTAACAAAATTCCACAATGCAGTTGGCTACGTTGCCCCAGAGTTGGCTCAGAGTTTGAGACTCAGTGACAAATGTGATGTTTATAGTTTTGGTGTGATCCTACTAGAATTAGTCACAGGAAGAAAACCAGTGGAAAGCCCTACTGCAAATGAGGTGGTTGTCTTGTGTGAATACGTTAGGGGTTTGATAGAGAGGGGTGCTGCTTCAGACTGTTTTGACCGAAGTTTGAGAGGATTTGCAGAGAATGAGCTTATTCAGGTTATGAAACTGGGATTGATTTGTACTTCAGAAGTGTCTTCAAGGAGACCAAGCATGGCTGAGGTAGTTCAGTTTCTTGAGTCCATAAGAAATGGTTCAGAATCATAACAAGGTGCTGAAGGTTGTTTATTCTGAGACAGAACCAATGCATTCCTGCAGCTTGGGTGGATTATGGGTACTTGTGGAGTGCTGAGGAGGGGGTGTATATCCAGTAAAGAGAAACAGAAGATTCTTTTGTATTCATTTTGTGATCACACTATCAATTATTCCTTGCAATTTTGCAATAAATCCTTTAAAGAAGCTGTTAATTTACTCCAATATTTAGGTTTATTCAATATTTAGCCAACTAACAACACTATTTTCCAGAATCAAGGGGGCAAATGAATCCACCACACTACTGAACCTTAATAAGCTGAAATGAATAAATTGACATAACCTGAGTACAAAATTGGCAAAGTAAGTACTCATCACAAGCCAAGTTGTCTGTCTGTCTGTCTGTCTGTCTGTCCGTCCTAATCAAACCGTAATAATTTCATCTATAATAACTGCTTTCAAGGAGGTTTCATTCACTTAAAACTATGAATGATTTATTTACAATTTGAAGGTAACATAAAAAAAAAAAGGATAAATGAGTGATGGGGTTCAGGTGTGAGCCATAAACAGAGCCTCCCAGCACTGACTGTCAGTATTGTAGTCCAACTCCCACAAAGATTTACCCAGAAATGTCTCAGAATGCCAAAGATTAAGGCATTCTTCTATGCAGTCTGTTAGAAATGCCCAAGGGAGAGATTAAGGCATCCAACATTGCCTTCAACTCTTGGTTTATGACCTTGCGAACTGACAAATGAATAAATCAGCCAAATCTGCAATTCATTCACCTCAGACTGGTTTAACATTCCCCTGTGACTAGCCAGAATCCGGAAGAGCAGCACATCTACTAAAGTATTCTTCAGCTATATTTATAAAGAAACAATAATGACTCAACTGCGAGATCTACAAATTTCTGATACTTTCCTAATGCGGTTCATGACAACAGGAATATCTTTCTCATTTAGGACGGAAAAACACAACCGGAACCAACCAGGCTCAATACAGTGACAGGAAGATCCAGGAGTTGCATTAATCTTGCCAACATTTAATAACTTATCCCAAAGTTCAAGCTCTCCCTTCTCACTATATGATCGGATTAACCGACTCATGTCAGCCCAGCAACAGAAGCCTCCTTTGCTCTTTATGCACTCAATACCGAACTGTTTTAGTCCATTAGTGAACTCACCATACATCTTCCGAAGCCTTTCTTGATTTTGTTTAATAAATCGCTGGATAAATTCAGAATCTGACAGCATTGAGATAAGTAATCGTTGGCATGGAGCTGAAACTGATGAAAACCTTGCCAGTTTCTTTGCAGCAATGAGGACTCTGTCATTGAAAGTATAGATGACCCCAACCCTAAAACCTGGCAGAGAGAGGTCCTTTGAAAGACCATAAACTATATGAACTCTTGTCCGATCAAAATCTTCTGTGTCAACTATCTCTGCCAAGCTGACAACATCATCACTGCCATGAATTGAACCGGCCAATATTTCATTTGAGATAATGTGAATGTTCTTCTCCATTGCAAAGTCTAAAATACTACACAATGTTTCCCGATTGAACAGGTTGCCCACTGGATTTGAAGGGTTTGAGATAATGATCCCACGAACTTTAAGACCACGTTTCTTCGCCTGGTTAAATGCTCGATCAAGGGCGGTTGTGCTTGGACAGAAGTTGTCAGCACTGCGACAAGGAACAGGTATAATTTCCACACCACTTCGTGATTTTATATCCCTGTCAAGACTGGGTGTTGTACCTTCACATCAGTGGCTGGAGAAGAAAAATAATTTCACAAGATCAGAAGCTATGCAAGGATGGTCCATGGATCTTACTCAGGGTAATATGGTGAGGGAACAAGAAATGCATTGCCAGGATCCGCCAAGCAAAAGCTCAGTATCTCAATTGCAGGGGTGGCACCAGCAGTCAAAACAATTTGTGATGGGTTGAAGGATACTGATCCGTCCATTACTTGAGACATAAACTCCGCTACAGCCTGCACCGAAAGTAAGATTAGAACAGACTACACCCTCAAATTAGATTTTATTGAGAAGAATGTATAGTTCAACCATTCAGAGAACATCTTTTACAGCCTGAGAGAATGGGAACTAAAAATAAACTTAATACTATACACATTTTCAAGTCACATTAAACTCTCTGTTGTTATATATAGTTTTGCAGGGTGAGAGCCCAATATAAAAGAAATACTAGTGAAAACAATCAGCAACAACTCACGTCTGAACATCTTCAAATTACATCATATAATGTACTTTAAAAGAAACTAATCAAATGCCCAAAATGGAATTTCCCAGGTATATATATTAAAGCACTGAGCCATTGCACATGAGAATGTCATTCCATCACTATAGATGGCAACCATGTAAATAGAACTTTAATTGATCAGCCTATTAGGAGACCACAGATTTCCTCATGTGAAATCCACAAAAAAGGTATTCGTTCAATTCTCAAAAATTAAAGAAAAATGTATTCTCATTCATAAGAAATTATGTACAGAACAAATCAAGGCAACTCAACTATTTAGGAGATTCAATAAACTTTTATGAGAACATCTTTTAACTTAAATAGTCCTGAAAATAATGCAGTATAATTAGCTTTTACATTCTTTCCTTGAAAGGCCAAGATAAGGAAGGATTTCTTTTGGATATCAAGTGACAAGTTCCTTATGAACTTCATTGAAGAATTCCTAGACAAGCACAAAGATCAATGTCAAAAGGTTTCACTTAATTGCAAAACAACATGATTGTGGAGCGAAGGAAAAATAACCCAAAAAAATTGCAAAAAATATTTGATGAAATTTAACAATTCTTTCCTTTGCATTTAATCTGTTTGTAACATGCTCTCGCAGAAAACTGGACTTGCAAATGTATAGTACAAAAAATGAGGATATTAGGTAGGAAGTTATTGCGTCTATTTTTGTGATTGAATTAACTAAATATGAAAGCAAAATTCAGGGAAACAATGCACTATAGGCTGATACTATGCCAAAGATGTTATGATTAACTATGCCAGTGAATGATAGGCGATGCACATGAACAAATAAATAAAAGTTAAGTTATTTTAGAGAACCAAAATTATCCAAAGATTTCAGTCTGTCATGAAAATGAATTAGGCAGGTTTTATAAATTAAAGAGTACACCGAAATCTTAGAGAAAAGTTTACGAAATGGACAAACATTATATAACTTAATAGAACTGAGTGAAAAAAAAGAGAGGTAGTATTAAAATAATTTAAATGAAAATTTACCACTTTCAACTCCATCATCCCATCAAATGGCTGATAAGTTGCAATACCGTTAACTCTTAAATCCCGTCCTACCATGGATTCCTTAGCATTCTCCGCCAGCCATTCTTGAACCAAATCCAGGGACAGCTATAACCACCAAAAAATAATCTTATCAGATACTACTCCCTAGTCTGATTCTCCTTGTGAATGAAGAAGCATACAAAAATAAAGAAGAAATGGGATTTCAATAAAGAAATATAGGGAGAGAAACTATGGTAACAGCCCACGTGCATAATAACCATGCATAGAAAAGAAAACAAAAACTTAAATAATTTTCATTTATGAAAAATTGAATTACAAAAATTGTTGATGCAGAGGGAGAGAGATACCCACTCTGTTCTCAGCTAAGCCAAGTTGAATAACACCATCAGGATTACACGACTCATCATAAGGATCCTCTGAGACTCTTCTCAATCCAACATAGTACGGGCCATCAACTTGCTTAGCAATAGAATTAGCAATCGATGACAACGGGGAAGGACCTCTGGGAGACAACAATGAACGCGAGTGAACTCTCTGCAAAGACCCTTCAGGCAACTGGGTTCCCGGCGGAGACCGTGTAGAAGGTGGCGAATTAGTGCTACCATCTCTTCCTCCAGAACGGTTTCGCTTGAGGTAAAGTTGCCAGAAGTAAAATAAAGCACAGGGGATTACTGAACCTAATACAAAACCACCTAGACCACCTCTGCCTTTTACTACCCCTTGTAAGGGCACTATCACCCTCATCTTGGGGATGTTAGTGGCAGAACTTCGGTCCTTTTTCATGGCTTCTTCATGGCGAAGGAATGGGGTCCTAAGAGAAAGATATCATCGGAAAGTGGTGGTTGCACTGGACGGAGACTACGAAGGAGATGGAGTGTAGGAGATGGTGGTGGCTAAGCCTGAGCGGCTGAGCGCTCTCTTTCTCTCTCTATTTTCTAGAAAAATAAAATAAAATAAAAAACTCTAGATTTTACTTTTTGTTACTTGGCACTGCTAAGCAAATAATATTGTATTGTGTGGCATATAAGTAACAGCTTTGCTAATTTTTTTAAAAGACATATTCAAAAATTTTATTTTGATGATTTTTCGCGGCTGGTTTTGCTCCATTGGGATGGGGATAGTTTTTGTCTGGGTTGAAGAAAATTACTTATTTGTCCCGGGTGACTAGGAGTGGATTAGTTTAATAGGAGTATTCAGTGCCAATAAATATTTATTATTTTTATTTTAAAATATTTAAAATTAAATGAATACACAAGACTTCTATCGTTGAAAATTGAACGTATCAATGGTAACGGGGCAGGGTGGGTTGGACGGTTTGGAACCCGTTGGAATATAACAGGTCGGTTTGGGGCAAGTTGATGAGTCAGGCAGGTTTATGACGTGTGAATACTGGCTCGGAGGGCTAGCGGGGAGTTTGGTATGGGTTTGGAATGGGTTAGACAAATTGAGAACAGGCTCAGGGCGGGTTGTCAGTATGGGGCGTGTGTGGGTTAAGGGTAGGTCAAAGACAAGCTACCGGGCAGGCTAAAAATTAAACCACACAGTTCTTAAGACGGGTTGATGAGTTGGGCGAACTTGATCACTGTTCAAACGGGTTACGAGCAGAGTGAGTTCTGGCTGGTCGACTGACTGTCATTGCTAATTAAACGTACTTTCTATCTTAATTTATTTAAAATAAAAATATTCTATTTCTAAAAGTATTAAAATTTTAATGTAAGATATACGATCTTTTATATTTAAAAATTTACATCTAATTAAATAATATTCTAACCAAAATGATAATAAATTAGGAACCGTGGAAGAGAAGTGTACTAATCTTATATTAATGTTGTGTCAAAAATATTGTTAGGTTGAAATTTAATTTAAAGACACAATTTAATTCCACCGAAAAACCTTTGGTTGAAGGGAATGTTTTTTCATAAAATTAGCCTAATTAGCAGTCAAACAAATAAACAATACTCCTTCCGAGGAGAATTGAATGTTATAAATAAAAATGATTGGCTTAATTTTTTTTAATGATTGAATTAATTACTTTTAAAATTATAATGTCACTTTTATTCATGAAAATTTAATTAAATTATAAAATAAAAATTTTAATTTTAAATAATTAATGGGAAATGAGATATTCAAATTTTGAAGTCTAAAGTGGTGTTTCTCAATTCTCATGCATTTATTAATAATTTGTGTGCGGTTCGATTCTACCAAAGAAACTTTCTGAGTTACGGTCGTTGACGGTAGAACTAAACCGGCAACAAGTTCTTCCCACCAAAGGCGGCATTTTTCAAGTCTACTCAAAGTCTCGGGCAACCTCTTCAAGTAAGCTGTCACATTAATTAGTCAAAAGCCAGGATTTTAGCCTACCCATTTTTAAAGAATTCACCACCCGTCCTTTTCTTGTTTCGGTGATTCCGGGCTGGCACCATTTCTGCCTATCAGACCTCGATCAGCATGGATCACCGTTCATAAGCTCCATGTTTTCTCCATATATATTATAATAATAATTTAAATCAATTAGGAAATATTATTAAAGTAAATACATTAACATATCTTTATAGGTTGAAAAAAAAAATATAGAAAAAAAAAAGAAAAAAATGACATATCTAATCACAGAAAAAATGTTATAGGATTTAAAAAATTAAAATAAAAGTTATGGAAATGCACAATTAAGTAAAAAATGTTATATGATATAAAAGGAGATTTTTGCCCCATGTATATTATAACAATAACATAACGTTTTAACTTTTCTGCATATCTTTTTTTATAAAATATGTAAATTTTTGTGCATATATAATGGTAGGTTAATTCAATGGGATTCTTGGAGCTTAATCATCCAATTTGCTAACATTTATCGTTTTCATGACTCAAATTCATAATTTTTCAAACATAAACAAAGAAAAATTTACATTAAATGAGGAACGAATGAGAGAGCGCGTGTATTTATTTTATATCTTGAAATTGATGAACCGGAGAAGGATCGAGTTAACACATAGAGGAGATCTATACTTTTGACATATATTTGGAAGAAACATTGTTTTATGCTAAACTCATTGGTTTAAATCCCTAATACAGTATCCTGAAGAATCTATCTTTCATTTGATCGCCAAAT
>JAWZTD010000109.1:4425735-4455906 GCA_035221335.1 Echites panduratus
AGCCAAATTCTAAAATCAACTACTCAAGTGTCTTAATTCATCTATGATTAACCCCATAGCAATTGACTTACGGATTGTTTCTTGTTAATAGCTTTCTCATCCATATTCTTAACTTATATTTTTAAATTTGTTTTTAATTACTTTTCACAAAATTCTTCCAAAAATCCTCCTTTTTGTTATTTGTTGATTGGTGTTAATTAAATTTGAATTCAATTCCCTGTGGGTTCGACCCTACTTGCCCTACTGCATAATTTGGTAATTAGGTTTAATTTGCATGTGTTACGACACACACGATCACTCTTCTAGGAAAAATTATTTTTGCAAATATGGGACCTATGACCAAAACCCGCAAGTCCCAGGATCATATGAATTTAGAGGAATAGAAAAGGAATTTACAAAAACTTTTGATAAAACAAAAGAAGATGTTTTCAAACAAGATTTATGATGAGACAAGAGATCAACAAGAACATTTGAAGAATCTTTAATATTAGACACATTAAATTGATATTTTGAAACCAAACCGTTAGTCTCAAAATTGTGGCTTTGGAATCATTTTATTTTTTAAATCTTAAATGTTTGGAAAAGAGGAGTTATCCATTTTTATCAAAAATTCATGAATGATCAAATGAGACTCAAATTTTGTTATTCCATTTTTACAACCAAAATTTCTCTGATTGTGGTGTGATAGTGTTTTTCTATATCTTTAAATTGACCACTAGCATGACCATAATAGTGCTTTTCTCCTTGAATTTCTTCAAGTAGAAATACACCCCAAAACTCATCACTTGCATCTGTTTGAAGGATACAGAGACCAATAGTTGGGAAATGTAAAGGAGAGGGATTTTCTAAGTTCTTTTATGACAAGGACAACTTTGGTATGTTCGAGTCCTCAAGGGGGATGGATTTTTCTAAGTAATTTTGAAAGATGACTGGTATACTGAGCTAGCTTCAGAAGAAAAGATCTTACGTAATTTACAATACTAAGGAATTGTTGTAAGTCTTTGGTAGAAAGGTTTTCATTAGGAAAATTGGGTAGATGTTCAACAAGGTGTGATCCTCGATGAAAGGTTCCACATGAGATTCTCATTCTGAGGTATTATATCTCTGGTTTTCCTATAAATTATTTCCTTTCAGAGAACATGATACCCTTTTGGCTAACGATTTTCAAAGAACTGCTCAAGTAGGGATTTATGGGCTTCATCGTTTTTAGAAAAAAGAAGGATATCATCAATGTAAACCAGAGTGAAATGAAGTATTCCAAAGAAAATTTTTGTCATTGCCTTTTGAAAAATAGAAGGTGCAACTTTCAAACCAAATGACATGACAGTTCATTGAAATTGGGCATTAGGAATATAGAAAGCAATACTATACCTATCTTCTGTTAAAATTCCAAGCTGCCAAAATCTAGCCTTTAAATTAAATTTTGAAAATATTTTGGCATCAGCAAGGTGGATAAAGATATTTTTAATTTTTGGCAAAGGAAATTTATCATCTCTCAAAAACTAATTTAGAGGTTTGTAGTCAATGACCAATCTTTTCTTACCTTTAATCTGTTCAGACCTTTTATTGACATAAAAGGCTCGAAATGCCCAACTAGATGCTGTAGGTTCAATTAAACCTTGTTTCAAAAAGCGTCACATTCAACTGTTGCAAGTTTTACGTCATCAAGAGTCATACTCCTGGGTGTACTGCTTTTGTTGAATTTATATCTTCGTTTATCTTGAAAGGAAGCTTAATGGCGAACTCTTCATTTTTTAAACAATGGATGTGGATGTTTGAATTAGGCATGAGAATCTACACAGAAAGATTTTAAATTATCAGCAATGTTCTTAAAAAGTAATAGAGCATCAGAAATCTGATGTGTTATGGTTAAAAGAAGTAGAGGATTGGAAAGAATGTTTATATCGGATTCCTTTAGGAAGGATTCCAAGGTATCTTGTTTGAAAGTATATATCTTATCCGATTAGAACATCTCTCCCATGAAGATGGTTTCCATAAACTTTTAACTAGATCACACAGTTAGGAAAGAATCTTATTCCAATGGGTTGTCATGAAATAATATTAGCTCCAAAAATTTCTCCGTTCGCAGCTTGAAAATTTTCGTCAATCTTCTTCCAAACTTTAGGAGGTAGGATATCAAGATTGACCACGGTGCATCTTGCTCCAGTATCCAGAAAACCTATGACCTTAATAATTTTTTCATATTTGGAAATTAATTAGCTTACCTGCAAATGAGGAGAAAAGATAGAGTTAGATAATAATTGGCAATTATCTATGGTATATATACGAATATGATCTTAGGCCTGTTCATCTTCTGAAGAGAACTGTTCATCCAAATTTGAATCTTCAATGGCCAAGACTGTCTGTTCATCTGCTTCACTCTATTCAGAAGATCTTGATTCTATGTTAGAATTTGGATTATCACACATAAACTCAGTAACTAAGTTTTGAGCTTTAGTTTTCTTTTTGGGACATCTTTGCAAAATGTCTTTTTTCTTGTAGATAAAACATCGACCAGATTTAGAACTTTTCCCAAATTTTCTCCTAGAAAACCTTAGAGATTTTTTAGACTTAATTTTTTCTTTAAAGGATTTTAAAGACTCTATCTTATGTGATTTAAGAGGACAAACACATTTTTCTTTGCAACCTATTTAAAATTTTTTCTTGCAAGTCTTACTCAAAGTTTTTTGTTTGCTAAGAAAACCAGAAAAGAACTTTTGTTGTTCGCAAAGTTTATGCAAGGAAGTAAGTGTGAACTGATGGATTTCTTCAAGACCAATATCATTTTATTACCTTCTGGATTCTTCAATCATCTTGAGAATTCCTGGTTGCAATTCCTAGGGAAGAGACGAGATATAAACTCGTTTCGAATTAGGATCATTATTTAAATTAATCAAATAAAAAATATGAGATATCCTTCTAAAATGTCGATCAAGATCTTTTTGCTATAAAGAACAACATTTCATTTTAAAAGAAATCATTTTTCTATTGTTTAAAGTGCAAAGAAAGGTCTTTTATGAATTCTGCATGTAGGATCTTCATGGCATGATCTACAAATTCAGCATTTATGATGACTAACTTATGATATTCACATAAACTAAGAAATTAATTTCCCATAAAACCAACAAATCTAGAACACATCTCAGATAAAGCAAATTTTAAAGATACTCCCTTAGTAATTTTAAGATTAAGCCACACAAGAATTTCTTGCCTCCTTTCTCTTCTCTTGGAAACTAGAATATCATCAACAATAACCATTGGTAGGTTTCTTTGAATGACTTCATGGTGTTATGGTTTGCTGTGTTGGTGTTCCTTTTTCATCAGAATCAGGTTGAACTATTTGTGGTTTAGGGGATGGTGGATTTGCCATTAGGAAGGTAATACATTCGTGATTTCTTTGTCAAATTCATTACTAAATTGTTGTTTTGTTTTATCTTGAAATTCTATCTCAGAGATCTCAGAGTTGTTTCCTAAAAAATAAGAATCGTCACTATTTTGTTCATCAGGAAAATATTGTATTGTTAATTACTTCTCATATAAATCTTTATCTTTAGAACAAGAAATCTCAGCAGTTGAAAGAGAATTCTCAACAGTTGAGGTATACTATTATATGATGCAAAATGTATAGTGGGTGTAGAGGAAAAAGGCTTTTTCATCATTTCAAGCTTCTTTTTAAGTTTGGTTATCTCTTCATCTTTTCTTTTAAGTTGAGGGCCAAACTGTTTATGTTGGATCCTAGATATAATTTCATAGTCTAAAGCCTGCATTTGGGTAAGGAGTTTTGGTGTTACCTTTGAAGCTACCTGATCAACCTTACTATCAAGCGTTACCAATATTTTGTTCTGTGCTTTGGCGTTTTGAGTCTGCTAGTTTAGAACCTCTTCAGTAGGAGTTAATGGAATTGACCTTCCCCGTCAATCTTTTGTTATTTGCTCAGATACAACATGAGATGTGAGATCTTTAAGCCTTTCCAAAGGAGGAAATTCATTAGACTAATTAAACATCATACAAGGTAATGGTGTAGGTGATGGTGTGTTATATGATATAGGAAGATTACTTAATTTACAAGAAGTAAAATTTTTACCTGTTGACTTACCTGTAGAGGAAAAAGTGTTAACAAGCTCAGGAACGATGGGAACACATGAGCATTCATATCCCAAAGAAAATGGCCATTAAGTTTGTCATTGTTGATGGCATTCCCATTTGCTTTGATCATCGCAACAGGGATTTTATTTTTCCATTTGACTTCTTTTTAGTCTACTAGTTGAACCATGAACTGTGTGTAAGAAGTCCTGGGTGATTCAAAAGTTTGTGGTTGGAAGTTTATCACGATCTGTCCACCTGGAAGTCATTGGTATGTCGGATGAGCAGCCTGTATTGTTGTTAGTTCCTGTCTTAGTGCCTGGTAGTTTAAGATCCACTTGGCAGGCACTAACTTTTTGAGTTCCTCTCTGCTAATTTGTCTAGGAACTTCAATCAACGCTGGTACTTCAATATTGGCATCAACTAACACAATAAGGGCATTCTGTGAGCTAAGTAAACCATAATTATGCAACTTGTAAACAATTTGACGGTGTAGGGTGACCATCTGTGCCGTGTTAGCCTATTTTGCTCTTGTATTTGAATCTGTACTTGGAAACAAGATGACAGATTTAGATCAATTAAAGAGATTGCAAAATTCGAAAAGAGTGTAAGAACTGCACTTCCAAAGTTGAGTGTAATCATTGCAGCACCGATCACAACATATTCATACTGGATAAACCGAGTATCAAGAAGAGCAACTTTGACCGTAACAATAAGTCCTCAGATCTCCAATGATTGATGTAGTATGACAGAATTTCAAGTGTGACGAATACTGCTGTTGTTGATCGTTGGGGCTTGAGCATGCTCTTTGATCTTTTTTGTTCTGAAGAGCTGTTTTATTGTATTTAAACCAATAGAAAGAGATCTCCTATTCCTATAGATATTATATGAACTGATGATAGGAGAATAATTTCAGCAACTATAGCTATTTTAGAAATAACATTGAAATCTATAATTTGTCTCGACTGATTAGGAGTAAATTTTCTTCTCGACAGAGAGAGAACTAGTAGTTCTAAAAAGATCTGAAATTTTTAAGGATGGCTGATTTTGAACAGTAGTTTTGAGTATCGATGAGTTTGAAAGAAAGGTGTTCTTTTATTCTAACAAGACTTCATAACAAAATCTTTCCTATCAAACAAAGCTTTTATTTTACTAGAAGGGATTACAAGAATCAAATAGAAATCCGTTTAGTTAAAAACCAAACTTCATTCAATATATTGATCTTCACTGTTTTGGAATGGCTCTGATACCATTGAGGTTCAAGTACTTTGAACAAGTCCACTTAATGCTTGCTTTGGTTCCTCATCAAATCCTTACCCAAAGGATATGGCATAACAAGCAGCACCCTCAAACTTAGTGTTTCTGCAAAATTTTATCTGCAATGGGAAACTCAGGGGCTATATCAACTGGTACCTGAAAGAATACCACAACACAAGTCAGAAATCATGTGTATAGTGTATCTAAGGAGTGATGTCACTAATCTATGCAGACAATCTGAAAGAAACCATCATCAAACTGTATTTACGTAGTTGAAATGGACTACTACACAGAGGCATCAGAGAGCATCTAACCCATCTCACAGTTGTTCGTGTGCAAATTGCTTAGTTCTAGTTCATGAATGATAACTTTCTACAAAATCACTTTGCTGAATTCATGTTCCTATCCTCAACATGAGTATTAAGTCTCCATTATTTTTTGGGATTTCGGAATGTTTTTCCAACAAATATTTGTTTCCCGGCTGATATTATTTTCTCAAACCAAAGGAATCTTTTCTTATGACCTCATCACGAATGTGATTTTTGAATTAAATTGTGTAAAAAATTATTCACATCACATAATATAAAATCAGTATATTCCTGTCCTTACAAGCAAAACTAATAAAGAGTTGGTCATATATGTACCTGAACAGCCTCCAACTTTTTCAATGAATCTTTAAGTGATGGACTGATTAAAGAATATTTATTGAGAAGATTTCTTGCTGCCTCTTTGTCACCTCTTGCTTGAATGGTGAGGACCTCCCTGCTCAAGCTTTCAACTACAGCTTCAACCTTCCAAGGAAAAGAACGTGTCATTAATTGATTGAATTGCATTATGAAAGTGCACAAGAAGGATTACTTCAAGGCCATACCTTATCAAAGTTCACTGAGAATGTCTCGTCAGCATGCAAAATAACAGCACCTTTCTCAAACAAATAATTAAACTGAAGTGCCTGTCCCTTGCTGATCAAGTGTGAAATCCATATTAGAACAGCACCAAATCCACTTCCAAATTAACAGAACATAATAATATGAAGTGCAGCACTATGGTAGAAACAGCATACCCGTGAGCTTCCTCTAATCCAAAACGCACAGAACGGAAACAGCCAGCAAGAAAAGACACATACATGGATTTAACAAGACTTTCTGAAAGCAAACCCTGGTTTCAAAATCCAAGAGAAGAGTATAGAAAATTAGATTAGTAGTTCAAATAATAACAAATTTTAAATTATATGAGATGTGCACTTGATGACAGTAAACAGAAATTTGCAACTTAAAACCTTGAGAAACGTTATGAAAAGTTTTACTTCACACCAGAGTAAAATATCACATTTTAACTAGCAAAATACTTTACACATATCTACATCAAATCAATTCCAGACATAATTATCCCTAGACGTCTATGAAAACAAAATACTCACAGCCATGGAGAATGAAAAGTAATCTTCAAAGAATGTTTAGTTAAGCCTTAGTAACTCTTTTTGAGCTTTTACTCACAGCCATGAAGAATGAAAAGTAATCTTCAAAGAATGTTTAGTTAAACCTTAGTAACTCTTTTTGAGCTTTATCAGATTGAATGGACCACAAATAAATGGAATAAATTTTGGAAAATTTTCTTATATCAGAAGACCACCAGGCTTCCATGGAAAATTTCTATACATTTCTCATGAGCAATAGATATCCTAAATACGAAATCTAAATCTAAACACTTAAGGTGATAAAGAGGAATGTACTTTATACATAAATAACCCCCAAGTTTACCACGACCCCTTTTTTTTTTTGAACCCGTACTACTATCCATGGTGGCGCTCTAGGCTCAACCCAGGAAGTGTTAGTCAGCTCAACACAAATGTTTACTTGTAAGCCCAACATGCGTAGAGTAACTTCATTAGGCGCAGCGAAGAGATTAAAACACAGGAGTCCAGCTTTGATACTGAGCCAACTATCACCTTATTTAAAAGTTTAATAATAGCATAATTTATGCATTGAACACATAGGATGCTATGAATAGGCCAAAATTTGAGAACAAATGCAAAAGATGGCAATGATAATCCTGCAATGTCCTCAGTCACAACCTCATAGCCATGCAACAGTCAATACTTTATAAATGTGTCTCAAGCAAAGCGAGACTTGAAGTTATGTCATTGTTCATCAAAACTTTAAATATTTCAACAAAAAATTGCATATCTCGGAATTTATGAAGAAGTGAACTCTTAGACTTCATTTAAAACGAGGTACAATCTGAACCATTCATTTCTACTTCTACTTCTTCCTTTATTCATAGCATGCCAACAGTACTTAGTCATTGAGATTATATTTATACAACCACAGTTGAAAGATCGATCAATAAACATGCAAAACAATTGCAGAAACATTTCTATCCAAGTTGTGCCTTCCCCATGTCTGGCCTTTTTCGGGGTTTTACATAGCCGGGCTTTTGAAGATTCAACATGTCAAGACTATATGTTACAAGAATATGTTTCTAATTTGAGAGCATATTACTAATAGTGCATCCTCTCCAGGTTAAAAATTCCAACAGAATTAATTACCAGTAAGAATTCTCTTATGCATCCTCCAGTAACACCTTTTTTTTATTATTACTATCATTATCTTTAAAAAATAAAAAGTTTTGAGACTGCATTCTCAAATTAGACAATGCATTCTTGTATTGCTTCCGTAGAAGTGCAGAATCAAAATGAAACAGGTTGTTTGAGAAGTTATGAAAAACGGTTTAAAGAGTTCGGCCTTTCAGAAGATATACAAGCAAAGAAAGGATAGAGTTCAACTCACTACTCAAAGCAGCTCAAAATAAATCATCAAAGCCAAATATCAAATTGACTAATGAACTCCAGCAGGAACCTAAACATATAATATAATTTTGTCAATACCATAAACTGACATAACATTCTGTTCACCTGGTCAATAAGAAACCGTAGGGCCCAAAGGCCAACAATATCTGCTTTCGCTTCTTCCATTCCTGAATGAAGTTCTTGCAGCTCCTATGACAATAGAGTTAAGATTATCCAGGGAGAAAACAGGAAATCTATTACAAACAGGAAACAAATTTTGACTTACAAGGTTCACTGAAAGATATTTTAGAAAAATCATAATCGCTCCTACCAATCATAAACGTTTAATTATGTAGGATAGGTATACATGAATCATCTCAAGGCTCAGTGTAGGTAATCATAATTTGCATGAAACGTTAGATGGCAGCACTCAAAACACATTAGCATTACTAACTTAATTCATGTTCAATGAAAGACCAAGAACAAGCATGCGCCGGCTCTTGAAATTTCCAGAAATAGCAGTCTTTATGCCATAATAAATGAACAGTAAGCTGACTTTTACAAGAAAAACAGTGGATAAACATTTTAAATAATTTAAGCAGATAAACACAAGAAGAAGAAAAATTATAAGGAAAACTTCCAATAAAACATTGGGCAACCACAAGACAGGTATTAATTTGGTCAGTATCCAAGAGAAGATAACAACACACTCCAAGCTGATGCAAGTGCAGGAACTTTTTTAACTTTTTCAGTCATCAAATCAAAAGATAATATATAAAAACCTCCCAAATGGTATCAAGTTCTGAATTTTATGCACAAATATTAGATATTACTCTTCATAGATTAATTAAGTCAGTAAACAATGACCCAATAGAAACCTCAAAATTTGCAAGCCAACTTTGTCAGAGATTTCAATAATATAATATGCTGGAAGGATGTTTCCTATTTAATGGCATTACGAGACTTCTATGTTTTATTTGACCCCATTCAGTTCTTACACATGAACACTGAAACCCATTTTGCAGTAGAATACCCTGTAAAGTCGTGGCATGAACTTCTTTTAAACTTTCCCTTCTTTTCTGCCTTTGGCATATCAATTTAAGTTGACAAGGATATAAAATTTGCCATTCTCAAGAGGAAAAATCTTTTGGATGTTTCTAATGTCCACTGTTTGAAACATAAAAAGACGAGATAGTGACTAGTTTTTAGAATTTAGAATACTTAATTCCTTTTTTATTTATTTCGATAGGAATATCTTGAATCTCATTGAATTATAAGAGAGCTGATTCATTCAGATATCTCAGTCTATATTACACAAACATCCATCTTTAAAGTCCACTGTTATTCTAAAAAACATCAATCAAGGAATTATTAACATTTTTCCTTGGTCTGTGGACAGAGCATTTACTCCTATCCCATTCCATGGAAACTGCAGAACTCCCACTTCAGTATTGGGAAGGATTGACAATCATGTATAATAGTGAAATACATTGCACACAAATTTGAGAAAAACTATTTTAACTGACAACAAGAAGGGCATCAAAATGACTGACTTTGTAACTTAGTAACCTTATTCAGCAGGAAAGAATGAACTTACCAATCTTACTGTAGACTCTGTCCCATCTGGAAGTGTAATAGAATGAGGTCCAATGCCATGGCAACATTCATGGCAAATTGTGTGAGTGAAGAACGAATCAAAGTCTACAAAGTGCCTTTGTTCTTTCGAAATACATACATCAGCTATGGGCTGAAGAATGAGCTTGAACCTGGTGAAGAGAGCAACTAAAATTATTTGTCAACACTAAATAGCACAAACAGAATAAAACCAAACCAAATACTAACTTCTGCTAAACAAAATGAACATTTATTATATAATTAAAAGTGGGCTAAAAGTTTCCTTCTTAACATAAAATCATACTTTGCCTCTGAGATATTCTTGAGCATAACCATAGAAGTTCCTCGATCTTTTACAATACGCTCATCATTTGGAAGATTGAATGCAACAGTTTGAGGGCCCTTGACGTCCTGTAAAAGAAAAAAAACAAAAAATGTATTTAAATCACCCACGGTTCCATGTTTAAGAATATTTGTCTTAGAACCCAAAGTGTTCAAACTTTTGGATGTTTATCAACATTAACTGACGTAAGTTGTATCAGTTTAAGACTTCTTTTTCATTCATCTTGAGAAGCTAATTTTTATGATTCAACAAATTCACGTAATGCAAAATGACTTGAACATCAATGATTTTCACCATGCACCACCTTCTTAGAATTTCAAGAATAACATGCTTTATTGATCTTGTTTACGTTTAACATTAACTGATGTACGTTGTATCAGTTTAAGACTTCTTTTTCATTCATCTTGAGCTAATTTTTATGATTCAACAAATTTACGCAATCCATAATGACTTGAACAACAATGATTTTCACCATGCACCACCTTCTTAGAATTTCAAGAATAACACGCTTTATTGATCTTGTTTATGTTTAAGTTTTTATAATTTGCTTCTAGAGCTCAAGCCGAAAATTAAAAGAAAAATGTAAAAATAGCTAACTTGGAAAACAGGCTGAAAAAGAACAGAAAGTGAATGAACATGTTCATAAACATGGAGATGAATATTGTCTTAGTGGATATCGTCAAACTCATAACTAGGGCCAAACAAGATTCTTGATTTCTTTCAGACAAATGTTTCACCAGACCCAAAAAGTTGCATTTTTCTTTGATTTTATTCTATCTACATTATAATCTCATTATTCTTGCCCAACAAGAATTCAAACTTAAAGAAAGTAAGAAAGAAATTTTTATGAAAGGAGCTTGTGCATCAAAAGAAAATGAGTCAAACTGTGGCGTAGTTTTGGCTCAAATCTTATTCAAGCAATTAGTAAATGCTTCATTTATTAAACTGACAAAATTTCAACTAATGGGACTGGCTTAAATGTGTGTGCCTGTGGTCTGGCATACTCACTTTCCAAAATTGGAAATTTAAACAATATACGAAAAAAAAAGGATAAACTTGTTGCTAGACAATCAGTAAGCTTAGAGTTCAGAGAACTGAAATGAAGGGAATCAGGCACAATCTATTTACTTGTTCAAAGGGGAATAAAATCATTTCCATGGGAAGTCACACCTAGCTTCTGAGAATGACTCCTTACCTTTCAACACTTAATGGTCTTTAAGTGATAATCATAAACTTTTAAATTTTGAAGAATCATATGAGAATTATTCTCATCTGATAATCATAATAGTTAAACCATAACAGGGAGGTGTTCTCATATTTCCTATTGGGTAATACCATTGATTATGGCAATCTATATATCAATGTTTAGTTTATCGTAATAATTAATAATACATGAAACACTAAATTGCACTTCATTTAAGCTATGCCATGTTTCCAATTGCAGAGGCCATGTTGCTTCCTGGATTTACATCTATAGAAATCTGGGTTAATGTAGAATTTTAGGGTTTGGGAGAATAAATCAATCTCTCATTTTATTAACAAAGAATTACATGAATATATAGAAATCTAAGACATAAAATAGGCAACTAATAACTAATCTACGATTAACCTAATCAATTATAATCCTATCTAGAATAAAGTAACTATCATAATAGTCAAAAGTTAATTCCAGTTTACCTCCTAAACTCTAAGGTGTGTGTCAACTAATTAAATATTCCTTTGAAATTGACAACTGAGTGCCCAATTGTAAACTAAGTTAAAATACAGATCTCTTTTAATTTTCCAGATGCTTAATTTACATTTTCAAACACAACACTATATATAAATTCTTATTTATTCAGGCAGGTCACCCTTTCACTCAAAATAGTACTGAACAAAAAACTAACAGAATTTCATATTCAATTTGGTTCTGATCAAGTTACATTTTTGTGTTCTTCAAATTTTCAGTTTTCAATTTTTCAAATGGAACATTGTTAAAAGAACAATAGCAGTTATAAGAAATCTTTGAGAATTTGATGTTTAAAGATTTTTATCTGTCTTAAAGTTTTTAATTAATTTAATTTGGACGAAGAATGAACCAAAATCATTTAGCTTGATTTGGTTCAATATTAATTGAAAATTAGGTTTGATTTGATTTTCAAATTATTAGAGAAAACTGAAACTGAAATCTACATCATTAATAAGAAATTAAAGAGCATTTGGAAAACGTCATGTTATTACTTAATTGATTTTGACTTTATTTATAATAGGGTGCTGAATTGCCACGTTTACATCCCATTGACAAACAACCTAGAGTTCAAGAGTGATGAATGGATCTAAACCCAGAAACTAGGAAATACTTCTCTCTAGAAGGAAAATTTTTAAGTTATCAAAGTTCTTTGACATTGGTAAATTCTGACATTGGTCTAAGCAATATTCCTCATATCATAGTATTCCATGAAGTACAGTGTACGACCAATTATACTATATACGTAGTTTAATAACTTTTACCACGTCAAAAAGAATAGACTCTTATGTAGGGGTTCAATTCATACACACTTAAAACACTAATTATGATCATGAAAATTCACATCATTGAAGAAGAATATCATATTTGTAACATAGAAAACTTAGGTAGCTAAATGATCAAAATATCATATAAGAATTCACCGCTAACCCACAGTTAAAGAAACAACTGGGGAGACATCAATTTCATTCTCAATTATTCATCTTTTTCAGCTGTTTAGCTAGCTAAATGATCAAAATATCATATAAGAATTTACCACTAACCCACAGTTAAAGACAAACAACTGGGGAGACATCAATTTCATTCTCAATTTATTCATCTTTTTCAGCTGTTCTAATATATTGACCAGACAACTTCTCTGTATTGGATTGTAATAGCTCCATTGAAATAAAATTATACTTTTTCTTTCATGAGTAAATAGATAAAAAACCTTTCTTAATAGAGCATGTAGTTTGATTTTGTTAACACTAACTGAGAGACGATATCCAGGGAACAATATAAAGATACAATCTGAATTACCCCTGAGTTATAGAGAAGCTGGATGACACGAATAGGAGCAGAAATCACATCTTCAGACTTGTACATGTCGTCCATTGGAAGATTCTTCTCCAAGAGCTAGAGACATCATATTCAATTAGGAGAGAGGAACAGAAAAAAGGGAAGCAGGGATAAACATATGATAGAGCACCTGTAAATGATCACCAAAGAGTTTGACTTGTTCTGTTGCTTCATCATCTCGAACTCCAATGAATGCTTCAAATGTTGCCTAAAAACATTATTCAGAATAAGCTATATAAACCATCCAACAGAAACAGAATAAAACAGGAGAGTTCTATTCTTGAGCGTTTACAGTATAGGAGCAATTAATTACACAGATGTGTGTTCAATATTGTGGATTTTGTGGGATTCATTTCTCTTAAAAATAAATCCACGGACTGCTATAATTCTTTGCATTGCATTTCTATTGTCTATTGGAAACTCATCACTGCATACTGTATTATCCGTTCGCAAATACATATGAACATACATACCTTATATCCAAAAATTGCATCTTCATAAGTCTCATACGGACCAATAGTTACATCCAACTTTGAGTCCTTGAACAAGAAGAAAGAAAATATAAATTATATAAGAAAAATAATTAAGACAAGTCAGCTTTTTGTTCATGAAAAAGTTGCATGAGAACATCATCAACGTTACAAACTCTGGCATCTTGAAACATTCATAGTGGAAAACATACTGTATTTTGTAGCAGTCAACAATGTTCTCATTTCAACTTGTCGCAACATTTCTACGCATGATCTTTAAAAACATCTCATACTAAGAAAGAAGCTAGGCCCTTAACCCACTCTTTAGCACAAAATTCTGCAGATATACCTATAACCAGAACTGTAATTCTGAAAAATGATAACAAGAAATAAAAAAATTGGGAACTTCTCATAATCTTGTATTCTTCTTATTAGAAGTTCTTCTATGCTGAAACTCTTCAGTTATACTTTAATATCTTATGACCAAGATTCAGAAACTTAAGCAAGAAGTTCAAGCATCACGAATTCTTGTCACAATATTTTAGTTGAGAACCCTTGTTGATCGCGGGATATGGAGATTAAGACAAAATCACTAGATCTTGGAATTGTTAGATGTCATACCAATCACACTTTTGAGTCCTGCTGAAATATTCTAGTTCAGAACCTCCCATATTAAAGAGGGTTTTGCCAGACTTACCCAATTTGAAGAACAAGCTCCACGATTGAGATCCACTCTTTAAACTTAGGAAAACTCAGCTGACATGAATATTTGTTTTCTAGCTTCAGTTACTGCAACATTCTGTAGGGCTCATATTTGTTGAAGATTTCTCAAAAATTTAGATTTTGATCAACTGTTCCTAGGAAAAGAAACAAAAATCCGCAAACAGCTTCTCTGTATATTCTATTAAATTAACCAAGTTTCTCAATCTCCCAACCTTGTCACAAGTAATTCAGAGAAGTCATCTTATTGGCCAAGGAAGTGCAGGAACACAAACCAGATAGCAATAAAACAATGAGTCAATGAATACTGATCAAATACGTAAAAATCCAGTTTATATCACCTACCATTCAACCAACTACAAAATCATGCAAAGGTGGAGAAACAAGAGCATATTGTTTCAAAAAAAAAAAATATTATCTTGAAGTATCACTTCATGATTTCATCAGAGACAAAACAAAATAAAAATCATGCATACTAACCAAGTCCATCCAGGCAATATCAGATTCATAGTAATCATTTGAAAGGAAGGAATCAGCCTTTAGATGTAGAAATCTCTTCAAACTGCACAGTTAATTTCAAGATCAATGATCACATTCATCTACAAATTTCTTTTTTCCTAATGATATAAGGAACTGAAGGTATCACCTAGGTGAGCTGGTTAAATCTCCTGCTTTATGCAACAAATGAGCTGCGTCTGTAAGGAAAGATTTGTACTCTACAGAGTAAGGGATAATACAGAGATCATCTGCATTATTTGAGCTAACCAAAGCATTCTGAGATAGAGAGTTGTCAGATATAATTTCACTCTTCCTTCTGATGACATTGAAAAAGCCAGTTGCTTGTTTTTTCTGATCCTCTGGGAGACTATTCTTCCACAACTCAAATTCCTAGAACATCAAAAGCAATGTCACCTTACACTGCAAATGCAAATAAGCATCACTGTGTGGAGTAAAAGACAAATTCTCATGATCTGCAAGATGACTATAGATTTAGTGCAAGAGGGTCTATGAATAATCTGCCCCTGGATGAATAAGGAATTCCTAGAAGAAAATCTTCATCAGGTCAAATATCACAACAGAATAAAGAGGTAAGACAGTGATTTTTATGAAAAATAGAAAACAAAGAATTTTCCCTGCATGAAACATCTCTCTGTACCTTTTTGTCCATATCTGGAGGATAGAAATTTGCACCTGCAGGCTTCAGAACAGGGAAGGCAGTTCTATATTCAAGACCTTTCCATCCTGGTACTGGCTTCGTAGCTGCAGGAAGGAGCTTCACAGCTGAGTCTGCAGTTGTCAAAAATGCCTCATTTTCATCAAGGGAAGACCTGAGTGAACCAAAACCAATACTTATGTTAGGTAGAAGGAAAATAATTCATAGCTGAATTATTCACCAAAATACCATAACACCCACAAGATTAATAATTATTCTTCGCCCTTATGGATCCATAGAAAATGAGAGCATGCATTAAACAGACATAATCCTGGAAAACATAGTAAGGAGTACATAATTTAGATGGAACACAAAACCAATTATAGTTTTGCAGTGAACAAATGGAGTATAAGTTGCTCAGAAATCCAAGTTATTTCTACCTTGCTGTTATGCTTCAAAATGGTGAGATATTAATATATAAAGTGGAACTAATGCGTTAATGAACAGTGTAAACACCAAAAAGGTCATGGTAGTTTCTGCTCTCCATTTGGAAATCCAATACACAACTTAAAAGTGTCTTTTAGTTCTGTAATATAATGGTACTTATGGGTATCAGAAAACTACTGAATGGATTTAAGACCTTAAAACCTTCAATCTTAGAGGACCTTGAGAAGGCTACTGCACATAAATCCAATGACATGAGTCAGTCTAATCGAAGAAGCTAGTCAATCAAAAGTATAGATGTAATCTGGAACTATTCTCCTCTTTATTGAAGGGAAAAGATATCTTAGCCAGTACTAATAACTTGAATGATATGTGAACTTGAAGTTTTAACTAATAATTTGGAATCCTTCTTCTAATAAAAGCTGAAACAGGATGTGTGTTATTGATTCAGTGTAGTCTTAGTGGGTTGGAAACATGAAGGTTGTACAACCATGTTAAATATCATGTGAGAGATTAATCTACTAGAGAGGATTGTATTATACATATTCTGAAACGCCTTAAAAAGCATAAACAGGGTGAAGCAGAAATGGGAAAGAGTATGAGATTGGAAAAATCTCTGTGCATGCCTTTGGAATCTATGCTAGATGCTAATGGAAGGAGAGAGAGATTATGTGGCAACAAGGATCAAGTGCAACTATGTTTGACCTCTTAAAAGGAACCAAAGTTCGATAGAAATTCAAGAAAACATTGGACAGCTTTGTTGATTACATGGAAAAAAGGATACATTCAACGGTAAAGCATACTTGAACAGCAAAAAAATTATAGTTTTCTCTGTTAATTCCTGTTTCTGGCTCCAGGATGTTATCCATTTATCCCACCTTGATTGACAAAATTGTACTCACGTCTGAAGCCTGAAGCCTTGATGTTACTGTTTGTCATGTTAACTGGGCATGTTTTTACACTTCTATTCAACAGAATATCATATTTTCATTTCATAGAAGACTACTGTTGAAAGGCATCCCAATTAAGGTTTCATGAGTAGTGCAGATACATCTATAAAGAAATGCACAATTAGGGCAATCATCAAAATACCTAGGTGGTTAGGAAGAGAGAAATTCCATATTGGAAACATCTAAAAAAATCAAATTAGGTTGTCCTAAGGACTCCTAAGTCTAGGATCACATCACATCTCCAGTTAGGCTCAGGGGCATAACAATATGAACATCATATCTGCAGTAGAAATAAATATGCATGAAATCAACACTGATCATAAAGACCATGAAAATAATTGGATACCGAATTGTAGGTAGAAGAAAATAGTACTTAAAAAACCTTTTAACACACACAGATATGAAGAGCTTTCGGATGTGACAATAGTCAAAAGAATTGATAAAATATTTAGGAAGATATATACCATGGACTTTTGTTAATTAGATAATACGTTCCCTTTAACTTGTCTAACTGAGATTCATTGGCATGCTCCTTCAACCAATCCCTTAACGATAGATTGCCGTACCAAACCTGTTTATAAAAGAAAACAAAGGAAAAGGGCAAAACAGAATGTCAACAATAAAAGATATAACCAAATTTCCAGTTTGAAACTCGCACAAGAATTAACTTTGGGAGTAAGTCAATCCTTTTCTTGCATCCTTGGGAAACATTCAATGTGGAGATATCATTTTTTGCAAGGCTTCATTATTAGAGAGAGTATTGATAATTAAAGATCTTCAAGTAACACTTATATTATTACATGTTAGATATAATTATGATCTTAAAATAAAATTTTACACATTCTTTTCATACTGAAACTCCTCTTGCTAGATCTATTGGATCTTCTTTTATTTCCTTTTACTGTTATTTTGTCCTTAAACTTTACTTAAATCCTTAGTTTCATAATAGGTTCCCTGTACTCTTTGCTATAAAGCTAGTTGGTATTTGTCTTAATAGATGATACCCAGGAAAAGGACGTAATGCAGCAAAATTCCCAAGCAAACAATGAATAAAAAAGAGCGCCTTGCACTTGATATCTTCCTGACTGGGCGTAGACAATTGGCTTCTTTGGATGGTTTGAAGGCCACCGACATGGGGAAGGGGAATTGTTAAGTTTTCAATAGAATTTGGCTAAATATATTTATGGAATCTCGAGGAGAATCTTGTCACTTTACAGCTGATTTGGTGAGGCCAAGGCAGATAGACCTTGTTAAAACACAAAACAATCTATTCGTTTATTCATAGACCACATATATATAAATATATATACACAAAACATATCCTTAACCATCTAAGATTAGGAAATCTATAACCTAAAGAACAATAGTATTCTAATCCAACATGCATATCTTAACAGACCTCATAGCCATTCCTACAATGCCGAGTCCCTCAAGAGAAGGTTATGAATCTTCCTTTCTTTCTTGCCAAAACAACCGGCTATAGCTATTGTCTTCTCCAAACTCTGACCTATTCTCTATTCCTTTGTTTTATATCACTCTTCAAGTTTCCTTCAAGCTTTGGCCAGTTCGTCTCTCGGGAAACTCTATCCTCACATAATGGCTATCATCTATCTTATGCTTAGATTTCTCCAGATTGTTCCATTTCTTCTACGATTATTTCCCTAAGACTTACTAACCATTATCTTCTAACAACAACTTAAATCTTCCAATAGACTGAAGTCTATTTAAATCCACTTAAACATCCTAAACTTAATTCTTACGCTATAAAAAATTATCACACGTTCCACTTAATCCACTTAAATATTCAAGGCAATTTTTTCACACGTTCACAAGAAAAAAATTTATCACCAAATCTTTAAAAATAACAAATACCAAAAAGGTTATAAAATTCAACAACTTTCCTACTGTCAAGAGAACTTCTTTACCCACAATTCGATATATTTATAAACAAATAAAAATAAATTTAATAAGGAAAAAAATTAAACTCATGATTGAAATGATCACTGATTTACTACAAAGTGAATAATTTCCCTCTATCCCAAACCAATAGGTTTTAAGAAATGGAAATTGGCCAGAAATATTGGCACAATAAGACATTATTAGTAGGTATTATTTGAAATGCAGTTTCTAATAATATTAGATATGAACTTCCTTCATAGTACTATATTTCAACCTGAAGGTAAAAGATATCGTCCATGATTGCAGCAGCTCTAATAATTAGATCCAAAACTTCTTTATCAGCAGCTGTTACCCCTGTCAACTAACAAAAAAACACACGAGTCAAACACCATTATTATAATCAGTTTCAAGTTATAATTTTGTCCAAAGTTTTCTATTTGAGATTTTCTCATTGATCTAAATATGTTATATTAATATATCATTGATTCAAAACATACGCTGGGAAAACAGAGTTTTTAACATATCAAAGTGTTTAGTAATAAACCATGAAAAGAATCAGGACAATCCATAAAATCTTTTCTAACTCAGATAAAAATCAGCCAGATCGAACAAAGCAAGCTTTTAACTATTATTTAGTAGGGATGCTTTTATCAGTCCTCAAGTCCCATTTAGATCTATTTGGATCCATTAATGTTGTTAGCTCTTACCAGTTATTGTATCATTAGTGGTAACAGATTATGATTGTATAGGACTACGGTAGATTTAGTGATTGATTAATTTATTTGATAGGTAGGAATACTGGTTTTTGTAACCCAAAATAACACATGAAAGTAATCCTTTTTATGAAGAAAATACCAAGAAATCAAAAAAGCGCATTTTTATCTCCTATACAACTCCAGTGCATCTCTTGCTTGCTATCAATTAATGTACGAAAGTCCAGTATCATAAAATATCACAGCAAATAATCACTCAGAGGTTGAGGGCCATTAAAACATTGTTTTGCTGGAAAAAGAAAATATGTATCCAAGGAAAATATAATTTTTATTTAAAGATTTCATTGTGTCAAAGGTAGTTATTTCTCAATTGACTAAGTTCTATCAAATTTTTCAACAACAATGTATGCATTTTGTTTTCATTTTTCAAGAAGCAAAGTATTGATAAATGACAAGACCAAAAAAAAAATTGTTATGAAAAAGAAAATTTGATTTTAAAGACAGATTGTAACATGCTTAGTTTCATTTTTCTGATCAAGCAAGAATCCAGTGCTCAGCAATTTTCTTAATTGCAAACTTTTGCATTCATCATATATCAACCAAAGCAGGAGCTTTCAATAGATTGCAGAGATCACAAGTTTTCATTAACAGTCTTACACATCAACTTGATGCCCATGGTAGGGCAATCAAGATCAAGTCGAATATCAAATGACAGTCTTAATACATCTATATTATCATCCCGGCCACATGACAAAATATACGTAAAGAACTATTAAACAAAGAAGACACGTGAGAAAGACAAGTAAGCTTGACAGAGAAGTCAAAACAATATTTCTGAACACAAAAACTAAAACTCCAATGTCATGGTCACCTAGAGATCAATCCTGCAACGAATCAAAGAAATGAAGTACCTCTGCATCCAGAGTGATTCGAGAATAACGAGAAAGCTGCTTTTGAAGAGTCAAACTCCTTGCTTCTGTTTTTTCATTATACCTATAACAGTATATTTAAGAGCTCATAAACAAAAAGGAACAAATTGACATGCAGTGATCACAGAAGATAGAACTTCTTTCTCACTATGCCTATTCTCAAAAACCATCATAAATATTTTAACAATACGAAAGAAAGAAAAAAAAGAATGCCAATATATTTTTTACATTCCTTTGCATGATTAAAAATTATATGCAAAAGATCTTGAAGGAATGGTTGTGAAGAACTTCATCCATCCCTAAAAATAAATGTCTCTTTTTTACTTATAAGTAAATAAATAAATAAGAAGAGACTTTATCCATAGGTAAGTACCACATCATCTTAAATATTAATAACATGATTTACAATGGGACTACATATCGTAGTGAAATATGAATTCATTAGACCAACGAGATAATATATGGAACTTTAGATGAAAAATCTGTTTATTTTAGGGATTATCCAATCATCTTTGACATTCCAAAATAAAATTATAACAATTCGATTTTTGGGAGAGAGTAATACATGATTTAAGAATTCATCTTTAAAAAAAATTGGGAAAACCAGCCATATCCATTGCTAACATACTTGACTGAGAGAAGAAGAAAATAATGAAAAATATTATATATACATACCTTTTCCGAATTATCTCAAATAATTGACCATATTCACTATTTACATCATATGGAACATAATTGGGATCTTCTCTGGCAAGTAAATCTCTATATTCCTCAAAGGAGACATATTTAACTGCTGAAACTTCTGATTCCTACCAAGATGAAAAATGAACTTTCACAATTTGAAACCATGTAGTAGAATTCATTAATCATCCATGTGCCATCCACGATGGAATAACCAAGCATCAAAATACGCAACATATAAAGTAACCAAAAGCAAACACCAGTAACTTAAAATTTTGACAAACTGGCTACAAACCATTAAAATGTTCATAGGCCTACTACAGAAGGAAACCCGTCAAGTAATCAAATTATATAATAATAGTATTTACTCTTTTTATGGGAAAAATTATGTAGCAACAGCAATAATAAAAATACATATATACATCAAAGTGCAGCAGGTTTGAAATGAATCCTGTAACTTTAAAACGATTATTTCCATAACAGTGTTTTTTAAAAGTAAATCAATGATCATAATTATCCATAGCATTTCTTGCACAGCAAAAATGAAATCATGCAATGAAACTGATTTGATTGGTCATACACTTGCATAGTAATGCAATAACTTCAAGGTTTGGTGATTTACTCACCTGAAGAGTCAAAGCCTCCAAGGGAATTGGATCCAATGTAGTAACCAAATAAACATCGTTGAATTCATTGTTAAAGAATGTACCCTCGTTTAATACACTGCAAGAAAATTGGAACACTTGTGAAGAGTGGGAGCAAAAGAGCACCAGTAGAACAAGTAGGCATCAATAAAACAAATAACTAAATAAAGCAACCTAAACAAATCTGCATGTTGTGAGAAAGCTAACTTGAGAATACCAAGAATAAACATAAAAGGAAAAATCCTTTTTTCTACACAATCTACAATCCATCTCGTCTCTATTATATTTTTTTTCCCTCTTTTTTTGTTCCCAAGACAAATTTCAAGGTTTTCTACCAACTACTTAACAGTTTCTTTCTTTTTTTTTTTTTTTTTTTTGCAATATCATGCCAAAGCTTGTTGCCAGTCCCACATTGAAAAAAAATGGGGATTCATATTACAAGTTTGACCTCTCCATATAACAACATACGGTTATAGGTAAATTCACACTATTAGAGCTGAACGTCTTGCAACTTTCCTTGTGACCCATACCAAGAAAGTGTGCGCCTGTTTTTGGTCTATTTAAAACTGTCCCCACATGCTAGGGGCATTTTGATGTGCTTAATTATATTACTTAATATTTTAGATGTGGAAGTTTTGCTGAAGAGTGTAAGGTTGCACTCCTATCTTGTTTTCATTCAAATAGTAATCCCCATCTTCTTCCCTTCCCCCCTCCCCTTTCCATCTTTTCTTCTAATTCAAAAGATTATCTCAGTTATCTACAAACCCAATTCCCAGATATGCAATGTCTCTGATCTCCCATCTCACTCCTTGCATGTAAAATTGGAACACACTATGATCTCCCATCTCTCTCCAGCAAAACTCTTAAATGAGGTGGTACTTCATCAAAGTTATAACCAGCATAAGATTGAATTACAATTTGATGAAAAATTATAAGCAATTGTGCCAAGGAAAATTGCACTGAGTTGCTGAAACAAAAGGTAACCTCAACCAGAAAGATCAAAGAAAACCAACGTAAGTGTGAAAAAAATTTCAAAGGGATTGATCTCAGTCTCTTACCTTTCATGAAGGAAAACAAATAATAATTCGAAGGCATCCTTTGGAAGTGATATACCAAGTTCTTCTTGAAGCTCCCTCCTACAAACAAGTAAAACCCCTCTATGAAGCACAAGTCAACAGAGGCAACAGGCAACAGGAACCATCCCAAGAGAATTAAGTTGAATGCAAAAGTATTAATTAGTATACATGGTATGAAAAAAATAGAAAACCTTATATATAAGGCAATACACGTAGAAAAATAACAATGTTACAAGTCATCGCAATATGACATAACTTCTTCAAGAAAGCAAGATTTAATATTCAATCAGGAACATGTTCAAGAAACTTACAGTGATTAAGAATACTAGTTCATATTACTGTAAATGATGGTAAAATAAACAGCACAACCAGATCAAAATGCACCATACATTTCATGTTGATACTGTTTCTACTCGCAATGACTGTATTTTAACGGCTAAAAATTTCCAAGCACCGTGAACTTTCAAAATATCTGATTTTAGCTCTCCAACTTTAAATCGTTTGGGTTTAGCCCTCCAATTATGAAAACGTATAAAACGGAGCCCTTGAGTCCATTTTGGGGTTTAAGCATTAACGGAAGCCCCCCATGTGCCACTCACATGCTACTTTACAGCGGTATTTTGGACCCTTCGTTACAACTCAAAATGGCAAGTGATGTAACAAATTAAAATTTTTATTTAAAAAATGTCAAACATGTAACGTATATGTAAAATTAGTTAATTCATTAAAGAGTTACTTACCTAATTTGTGGTTTTAATTCTTGAAATTAACCCAAAAAAAAAAAACAAAAAAGCCTGAATTCCACTTAGTTTTAGACGATTAAATTTTAATGTTAAGAAATGGAAAAAAAAAAAAAAAAAAAGGAAAAAAGTTAACAAAAACAAAGTAATGAAAAAGGTAAAGAAGGCTTTTGAAGCTGAAGAAATTTAGATGTAAGCTCTTTAAGTCTACTATTTTTTATTCTGCACTTTCTATAGAACTAGGGTACCAATGGTTTGGTAGTATCCTAATTTAGGAAGACTCCTTATTTAGGAAGATTCCTAAAATAAATAACTGTTAGAACTAGGAAACAATCTAATAAGAATCCCCTTAATTAAGGAATAACAATCCCGCTAATTAAGGAATAATAATCCCTCTAATTACTAAATTATCTACACTCTCCCTCATGTTCATGCAAAGATGTCCAACATACCCAACTTGCCAATTTACTCTTCAAATGGTTGTCTTAGAAGCTCCTTTGTGAAGATATCAGCTCTCTACTCTTTAGTAGGAACAAATGGAATACATATGATTCCGTCTTCCATTTTTTCCTTGATAAAGTGCTTATCAATCTCTATATGCTTTGTCATTTCGTGGAGCACCGAATTATGTGCAATACTAATGACAGCCTCGTTGTCATAACATAACTTACTCTGAGCCACTACATTTTGCTTTTTACTTCTCCACGTCACCATATTCCCCCAAAGATAGGTGCAGTAACCTAATGTTGATCTCCTATCAGTGACTGAGCCAACCCAGTCGCGTCAGTGTAAACCTTTATGTTTCTTTCTTCCTTCTTCTCAAAGAATAGCCCTTTACTTGGACATCCTTTCAAATATTTCAAAATTCTGAAAACAGCCTCTAAGTGTTCTTTATATGGTGAGTGCATAAATTGGCTCACCATGCTCACTGCGAATGTTATATCAGGACTAGTGTGAGATAGGTAAATCAGTTTCACAACAAGCCTCTGGTACATCTCTTTATCTACTAGAACACCATTTTCTGGCTATTCAAGCTTCCTTCCTAGTTCCACTGGTGTGTCATAAGGTTTACATCCACTTAAGTCTGTCTTTGTTAACAAATCCAAAGTATATTTTCTTTGAGCTACCACAATTCCCTTCTTGGACTAAGCTACTTCCATGCCAAGAAAATATCTCATTGCAGTTTCTCTATCTCCACCAGATCATTCCCAGTGATTATGATATCATCCACATACATTATTAGGGCAACAATCTTACCTTCCTTAGTCCTTTAAGTAAACAAGGTATGATCTAATTGGCCTTGAGAATACCCCTTTTTTGTTACAAACTTGGAAAATCTGTCAAACCAAGCTCGTGGGAACTATTTTAGTCCATACAAAGACCTTCTAAGTCTACACACCTTGCTCCCAAAGCTTTCCTTGAAACCAGAAGGTGATTCCATGTACACTTCCTCCTCCTAATCACCATTCAAGAAAGCATTTTTCACATCTAGTTGGACTAGTGGCCAGTCCAAGCATGCAACTACTGATAATATGACCCTGATAGTGTTCAATTTTGCAATTGGAGAGAATGTCTCGGTAAGACTCCACCCTAAATATTTGAGTGCAACCCTTAGCTACCAACCGGGCTTTAAATCTTTCTATTGAGCCATCTGCATTGTATTTAATAGTGAATATCCATCGACATCCAACCAACTTTTTCCTGCTTGGCAAGTATGTTTTCTCCCGCATGCCATTTTTTTCCAAGACCTTTAATTCTTCCAAAACAGCCTCCCTCTACTCAGAAACTGTCAGAGTATCATGTACATTTTTCAGAATTTTTGTGCTGATTAGTGTTGAAATAAAAGATAGAAAAGTTGGAGACAAATGTACATTAGAAACAAAGTTAGAGGTAGGGTATCGTGTGTATGATCTTTTACCTTTTCTCATTGCAATAGGATTACGTATATCACTAGGGAGATCACTTGAGTTACCGGTTTGGGTAATAGCAACTTCGGTCTCAGATTGTGAGATATCAAGACTCGGATTCAGAGATGAGAATGAGTTGTATCTAAGATTACTTTCCTTACTCCCCTGCTGTACATTGCTCCTTGAATGTTTTTAGTTCCTGCTTACCTTCTCAACGTTGTCTTCCTCCTACTGCTCTTGCTCCCTCGTCCAGTATGCATCTCTAGTGCTGGTCCTTCCAGATTCAACATCTCAATCTTTTTGCCACCAAAATTCTCATCTTCATCACTTTAATACTCCCTCTAAGGATGACGGCTGCAGTCATAAGGTTTAACTTCATAAAATGCAACATCCATAGAGGTAAAAAAATTAGCCAACAAAGATGCATTTGATGGCTTTAGGATCTAGTTTGGATTTCTTGGGATCATGACTGAGGACAAACGCAATATTGCCAAAGATTTTCGATAGGACGGTGGGTGAGATCATGTATTAGGAAAGAAGGAAGAGATTGTTTGTAATTGGGTTTGGAATTTCAAGGTTTCGGAGGGAAGTCTCTTGATAAAAAAATTAGCAATGAGGATGGCATCCACCATAGGTATTTCGGGACTTTTGTTTGAAAGCTAATGACTCTAACCACCTCTAAGAGGTGCCTATTTTTTCTCTCAGAAATCACATTCTATTGTGGGGGTATAGTTACAGGAGGTTTGGTGGACGATTCCTTTGCTCTCTGGGAAGTTTTTTAACTCCAAGTTCACATACTCCTTCCTATTATCAGTTCGTAACAATTTAATCTCCTTTTGAAATTGATTTTTAACCATGTGATAGAAGAGCATAAAGGTGGCACAAACATCAGATTTATGCCTCAAAAAGAATACCCATGTGACTTTAGAACCGTCATCAATGAAAGTGAGGAACCCCCTCTTTCCATTAGGTGTTTTAGTCCTAGAGGGACCCCATAAATCACTGTGAATTAACATAAATGGCTTAGGACATCTATTGTCTTGAGTAGGATAATGACTCTTATGAATTTTAGCTAATTTACAACATTCGCATTGAAAGCGTCCACTATTATTGATAAATAAATGAGGTAACAAGGACTTCAGGTATTGTAGACTAGGATGGCCTAACCTATAATGCCACAACATAATTTCATCCTCTTTATTACTAGGAGTCATGTGGCAGCTCCCTTCTACATGACTCTTTGACTGCTTTCCACACATCTTTGGCTGTTGGGAGGAAAATAAAAGGTCTTCCAACCCTTGGTTCCATTAAATTGATGAGCCAAGAAGTAACCATGGCATTTTCAAGCATCACTGGTCAAAATTAGAGTCTTCTACCTTTGAAGTTTTGACTGCTCCTATTATGTACCCTAATTTCCCTTTCCCAGTAATCACAAAATGGGCTGATTGGGACCATTCTAGGTAGGCTCTTCATTTCAACTTCTGGATTGATATTTGTAGGGAATTTTCTGGTTATATTGACTGGATCAGGTTGATTTCCTGATCCAGAGGGAGGGTCAGTGCTGCTGCTGGTCTCAGAAGAAGAAGACCGAGATCCCACCATTGCAGCTTTGTAATTTACGGAAGAACGTGAGGCTCTGATACCATGAAGAAATTTAGATATAGGCTCTGTAAGTCTACTTTTTATTCAGCACTTTATATAAAACTAGGGTACAAAAGCTTTGGTAGTCTATTAATTTAGGAAGATTCCTAAAATAACTAATTATTAGACCTAGGAAACAATCTAATAAGAATCAATTTAATTAAGGAACAACAATCCCACTAATTAAGGAATAATAATCCCTCTAATACTGAATTATCTACAAAAGCGTCATTTAGAATGTTTTTTAAAGAAATTTTATTATTTTATTATTTTAGTGAATATCTACTTTTTATAATTAATTATGCCAAAAAAAAACTTCAGAAATAAATAATAAATAAAAATAAATAAAATATTTAAAAATCTCATCATGTCCTCCACTGCATAAGATATCTTAACAAAACAGCCTAGACCATAGAAAAGAGATAAACTCAGCTCAGGTTAAAAGATAATTTTCAAACTCTTTTAGGATATTAAATCATTTATTAAGTTTATCAAAAGGAGCAAGAGCAGGGGAAGACCCACCATCTCAGTTGCTTAATTTGGAAGCCTTAATAAGTTCATCTTCTATAGCTGTTCACATAGCATTCACAAGAGAAAATGTGAAATGATCTACACATTACAAGATTTTTAAGATCTGAGTTCTAAAAATATTAGAGTTGTGGATTACGAAGATTGAACCAAAGATGCTTTTAAGTGTCTGATCACTGAAAACTTTAAGCTATAAGAACCTAACTAAGAGAATAATTGACTTGGTATAACAGTCAAAATCTTCTGGAAATAGCAAAATCTCAATGAACTAATTCTTTTGAATGATCATATGTCCCACTCTATGCGTATCTATTGCTCACATGTATTAACTTACCTTGCTGAAATCAGGGAAGAATCCCCAGCAGATATGTGGCCAGCACTTGATATATCCCATAACCCAGGCCATGAATCCTTGGAATATGCACGTTGTTGTAGAAGTAATTCTTGAGTACTTTCAGCATATATCCAGACATGAATGGCTCTGTGGTAATCGCCATCTCTATGAACATCACTCCTATACAAGGAACGGAACAGTAGAGAGAAACACACGTAAATTACGTGCCTGTCTAGTAATTTAGAATAATGGAAAAAATGACTTAAATAGGACATGGAAGAGTTTATTGCAAGCATCCATTCTTATTCAATTCATTCACTACCTGAAATCCTAACCACACAAATTGTCTGAAATCTGAAATACCAGATACCTTGGATGAATAAACCAAAATGAGAAGCATAATTGTTTCTAACACAACGTATAAGTTCTAACGGAATATGTCAATAAATTTCAGTTCAATCATTATTCTAAACAGAGAAGCACCTGTCGTTCCTGTGTTGACAAGACAAGTAACTTCACGAATTCAACGAACTAAAACAACTACTAAATAAGGTTGAAAATGTCATAAATAAAGCAGCAGAAAAACAAAATTGTGCGGGGACAATTAGTTCATCAAGGATTTGGGACCACCCCAGTATCTGGTTGAATTGAATCACAAAGGAACAAGCAGAGTGAAACTACTATGCTCCTGAAACCACTAACGAGTGGGCTAATGGAAATTGAGCATTAGGGCAGATGTGCTGGCTGAAGATATTTTGGGGAATTGACACCTGATGATTGCCGGAGCAAATTAAATTTAAGACAATTTGATTGGGGCCACTGACTTCACAGCAAATTAATGAACCATTTCACAGACGGAAAAAGAGCTTAAATCCAGGAGGGTTTGGATTTAACTTTGGAAGATTAAGTATATCACAGTTAGGCGGCTGCAGTTTCTTTAAACCAGATTTTTGCCAAAGATGGCACAACTGTTAATTCTTCTTCTGTTTATTCCTTCAATTGCTGATCGCCCTCTTACCTTCCATTCTATTCTGTTTGTCTGAACTGAAATCCCACCTTTGAGAGGTGAAATTTTATTGGTGAAAGGAACTTGCACCTGGAGGCATGCTGAGCTTTCCTGTTTTAGGATTCTGTAGGGATTTCGTTATTTATTGTTACACTTTCAAACTTTTAAAGGAAAATAAGCAATCAGATTATCACTCTGCTTTCCTTCCTCCTCAATTTTTACCCCATTTACAGTACGAACCAACACATCGATTGAGCCAGACAACGTATCACTGTGCAGTTTTGAAAAGAAATTTATTGGAAAAAAAATTAAGTAAAGACAGATGAAATATACATGTGGGATTCCATACAAAGTTGTAATGCAACATATATATTCGGTATTAGAAATCGGAACTAAAACTAGGAATTGCCAGTTAACTTAAACAAAAACTACTTTGATTTTCATTTCTTCTCTTTTGTTGCTTTTGAACAGAAAAAGAAAGAAAGTATCACCTGGGCTTTGAAATGCCGGTTTTTTCACCAGCTTTGGTGAGGACATCAAGATGCTCTTCCCCCTCCTGGGCAGCCATCTTAGTTCCTTTTACTGTTTTCTTGATTTGATATGCTGCCAAACCCACCTAAAAGACGGAGACAAGAGTTCGGAAAAGCTAGGTGTGCGTTGTTTGGATAGATTATCTAGTTTGGAAAATATAGGTGTACATAAAATAATAATAATATTTAATTCATACTTATGTAGTCACTAGGAATGATCATTACATCATGGGAGCCGATATTCTCACGAACTTTTTTATAAAGGGCAAAATACGCCTCATAATCCTGAACTATTACAAAATACTCTCAAATAATCTTAAACTTTTTTTTAACCCTTCCGTAACCCTAATCTCTCAAAGTGACCCTCTCATACCCTTCCGTCACAAACATCTGTTAAGTGACTAACAGAGGCATCCCATGAGCGAACCACCTACTATTTAAAGGGTATTTTCGTCTTACTATTATACTCAATTTGGCGCCACTAATTTCCCTCGAATGCTCTCAACCAACCCCCTATATAAGTTACACTCTATTCCTTCAATCTTTCACATATACTCTCAGAATGTTTGGTGGAAAAGGAAGAATGAAATTTAGCAAATCCCTCAACAAATTTATCTGTGATTGTGGGACACCAGATTCTTGAAAAATCTTACTCCT